>CM047807.1:53125659-53278159 GCA_026214975.1 Gentiana macrophylla | reverse complement strand
TCCCACATTTTCTCTTTTTTTTCAATCTCCACATTTTATGTTTGTAATTGTCAAAAAAAACCCCACGTTCAAATGTTACACATTAATAGCATTTATGTTCAATCTTTTAAAATATTAACACAATTATAAAAATCCCACGGCAAATATGACACATTAACAGAATTTATATTCAAATCAATTTAAAATATTTACACAATGATTTGGGTGTTATTTGTGCAGTAAGTTGTAAGATTGGGAGCTCTGAACAGAGATTTGGTAGCAAATCTCGAGAAGATGTGGTAATTCTAAATAAAATTGTATCTTCATTCAATTTATATTTTCTATTGTTTTATTTTTACAACAATTTGCATGCACTACGACTATCGATCCTTGAATTAAAGTCAACTTTCTTTTTCAATCATTTTTTCGGTTTCTTTTTATACATGTATAATCATGTTCACATTTTTCCTATTTTTTATCTCAATGTTTTCTCCCTTCTGTCAAAACAAAAAATCCACGTCAATTAGCAATATGAAAACCCGAAAAAAAAAACCCTTAAACTAATCCCGTCACGTTGCAAAAAGACAATATTTATTGTTTTGAAAAGTAAACTATAAAGCTACATTGACAAAATATATTATGATAGTATGATTGATTATTTCATTCTTCTATGTGAAAAAGGCCCCCATAACTTTTCAAAAATTAAAAAAAAAAAAACGATTGGACCCGCTTGCGGTGCCGTAACGGTCTAAATAATTTTGTTTAAAACAAACTCATAAATTTTGATTGAATATATTACAAGACATCAGAAAAAAAAACCTATAACAATTCTTTCATGAGAAGCGTTTTTTTTTTTTTCTCAAAGGATATTATACATGAATTATATTTGGTTTTTTTTTTTTTTGAAATATGTTTAATGCCTATTGTCTTCGTTTCCACTAAGTATCATAAGTTTCCAATTCAATAAATATATTAGCACTTTGGCTAAATTGTCACACACAAAACAAAAAAGGCAAAAAATATATATATATATATGACATGGTAGCTTAAATTAACGGGATTGTTATTATTGTGTAGGGTTATGTTTTTTTACCGATGCAGTGGCCTCAATAAAAAAAATTAACGTGTTGCATTTATGTTCCATTTATAAGGACGTTTAATTGCTAGAAAATCTAAAGTGTAATATCTTTATGAATCAAACATAAAAATATCATAAATTTCTATAGTCAAATATAAAAATATCTTTATGAATCAAACAATAGAACAAATGAACACATTCTTAAAAATCATGTTTGGAACATTTTATTTTTTTGATGATGGTCATACTAGCTGTTATAGCAAGCCTGAAATAAGTTAGAAATGTTTGTATAGGCTTTACTTAGAAGTCTGACATGTTGTATAATTTCAGTCAGACAAGCACTGTAATAGACTGGTAGGACGGCTCAGTAAAATCATTGGAACAGCTCAGTGAGGACAACCAAGGAACCAGCAGAGTAAAGTAAAGACCTATTGACTGACTTACTACCAGGGAACTCTTTGATGACCTTGGGTAAGTCTAAGACTTTTTATAAGTGATGGAATCTATTCATTCAATATGGTGTACACTGGTCTCACCCAAAACAAGGATCAGTGAAGAACAATCGTACTTAGACATTGAAAGATCAATGTAGAAAGAAAAACAGTAAAACGGCTAAGTAAAAGCTCTACCGGCTGGCTATAGAAATAACAGTGAAGGAGTCACTGGACCGGCCAAGCAACAGCTAAGTCAGGAAATAGCAAAGTCAAGTATGATGCCCACGATTTATTCTGAACGTGAAAAATAAGAATATAAAGCAATTAATGCAGAATCAATCAAGGACAGATTTTATGAAGAAAGTTTGAAGAAAATCCGGATCATTGGAATTAAGGAGAATGAAATCAAGGAAGAATCAAGGATTATTCTTAGCATTAAATACCAACGGACGGAATTTCAAATTCAAGGATAATCAAGGCTATAAATAGAAGGCATTGACAGACAAGAAAAAATACGAGAACACACAAAACAAAGAGCTGAAACTCTGTCAATTTCAAAAGCCTTCTATCTGAACTTAAAAGACATATCTAGCAGATCAACTCAGAATTCAGAGCTACAAATCTACATCAAGAACTGAGATTGATCTACCCTTTGTGAATCTTATTCACACCTGTTTGCAGCAATTCAATCAGACCGTCTGAGAAGGAATTGCACCCTTTGTGATAGCTGCTAAAGGATTTGTTCTCAAAGAACAGTGTTGAAGACTGAGTCACTAAAGCTTTTGTAGCCAGGGAGTAAAAGTCTTGAGATTGTGAAGCTTGTGATTGTATTGGTGAAAAACAATAGTGAATTCCTCCAATCATCACAGGAGAATAGTGGATTAAGGGATTACACCACCCTGAACCACTATAAACGTTTGTGTTCATTTACTTACTGCACTTTACTTTACAGCATTTTTATTTGCTGCTTTTATTTAATACTCTGTGTGTGTTTAATCTACTTTGAAACAACTTTTAAGAAGGGACTTATCCGCTGCCCAAAAGCTTTTAAAACAAGAAAAGTTTTTAAAACTCCAATATAGTCATTTACCCCCCTCCCCTCTGACTATACTTTCACCCTTCTCTAGGACCAACAATTGGTATCAGAGCAATGTTCCTTGTATCAGAACCTGTTCAGATCTGATTTCTTGTAACAAGGAGATCACATACTTTCAAAGTAGTTTTCAAATTTATGTTTTATACATATTCTCATGTTTGTCTGTGACTTTGTATTCTTTGAATTTCATGTCTAAAGTACCTATATTCAATGTCAATAATTTTGCTGAATATGAAATAAGAATGTTGTCTCATCTTGCAGCAACTCATTAAGAGATGTTGGATGTTGGATGTTATCAACAGGTGTAGATCAAGGAAAGGAAATAAAACAGCCTAAGAAGGATTGGACCAAAGATGATAGAAGAAGAGAAAATCTCGATTTTGTTGCAAAAGATATGACCTTGAAGACTCTGGACAGTAACATGTTCATGAGGATTAAAGATTGAAAAACTACAAAAGCTATGTGGGATAAACTGTCCCATTTCAATGAAGGATCAGAGGCAATCAAGGAATATAAACTATCTGTTGCAAAACAGATGTTTGAAAATTTCAAAATAAAGATGGGTGAATCTGGGGATCAAATGGATAATAGGTTCTCATGCATCATCAGTGAACTGCAACAACTTGGTCATAAATATCCTCAAAAAGAAGTCTGCTTGAAAATCTTGAGAGGTCTACCTGAAAAATGGAAAATCATTGCATCAGTGCTTAAAGGCACGTTGGATCTTGCCAACACCGACACATTGGTCTTAATGTCACAATTGAAAGCTCAAGAATTCGAGTTGAACAATGAGGAAGGTGTACCAGTAGAGCCAAACAAGGCTACTGCACTGGTAGCACCCCAACAAATCAAATCAGTGGAGTCAACCTGCAAAGAGACTCAAGAACTAAAGAAGCAAGGGGCATTGTTGATCAAAAGATTTGACAGATTCAATAAAAGACACGGAAAAGGAAGTTCTTCATCAAATAAGAAGTCAAATTCAAACAAAGACATGACGAAAAAAGATGACGAATACAGATGCTTCAACTGCAAAAAGAAAGGACACTTCAAAGCTGATTGTCCAGAAGAAAAAGACAAAGATGAAGAAAAGAAGAAATACAAGTTATCAGACAAAAGAAAGAGCAAGAAATCACTAAAAGATTAAACCAGCAGCGAAAGTGATTAAGAATCATCTAAAAATGACTCAGACGACGGTGAAGACACCAGCTCAGACAATGACAAAGCATGCCTATGTCTAATGGCAAATAGAGCTGTTAAACGAACAGAGCCGCTCGTGAACAAGCTCGTGTTCGGCTCGTTAGTGTTCGTGATCGTTTGTTCGTTTAGCTTAACGAGCCGAGCTTGAACATGATTGTAGGCTCGTTTTCTTAATGATCCGAGCTCGAGCTTGGTTCGCGAACGTTC
Source organism: Gentiana macrophylla (assembly GCA_026214975.1). Classification (NCBI taxonomy): domain Eukaryota; kingdom Viridiplantae; phylum Streptophyta; class Magnoliopsida; order Gentianales; family Gentianaceae; genus Gentiana; species Gentiana macrophylla. The sequence goes on along the minus strand of CM047807.1, from coordinate 53,274,168 downwards.
GATTATGTTCACGAACATGCTTATTATGTTCGCGAACATGCTTATTGTTCGCGAACATACTTATATAATGTTCGCGAACATGCTTATATGCTTATAATATATGTCTAACGAACCGAACTCGAGCCAAATTCGAGCCAAAGTCGAGCCAAAAGACAAAAAATATGTCTAACGAGCCGAGCTCGAACGAGCTCGAACAGTTCATGTTTTAAACGAGCCGAGCTCAAACAGAATTTTTTGTTCGTTTAACAAATGAACGAGCTCATGAGCTTAACGAGCTCGAGTTCGAACAGCCAATACTCGGCTCGGCTCGGCTCGTTAACAGCTCTAATGGCAAAAGAAATTGAAGAAACAGAGGTACTATCTAGTTCATACTCCAAAAATGCATCCACATCTGACAATGCACAATCTACTATCTTCCCACTAGATTCTGCAAATCTAATTCAAAATCTCATGAGTAGATTTGAAGAAATTCAAATTTCCCATGAATTTCTGAAACAAGAATGCAAGGATCTAAATGAGGAAAATAAAATATTAAAGGAAGAACTGATAAGTTGAAAGCTAAATCAGCCAGTAAGGAAGAACACTTAGCAAATCAACAAGCATTAGATGATCACTCATCTGAAACTAATAGACCAGCTAAGGAAACTCCCCTACTAGCTGAGACCACCACTGAACCACTTGAAGCACCAGCTTACAAACCCCCAAAAAGGTTTGGATCCAGATCCGTTCTTGGCTAAAAAAAGTCAAGATGAGAAAGGAAACAATGGACAACACAATTCTGAACCAAGGACCAAAACTGGACCTAAATTCAGAAAAGGACAGACCATAGTTTCAACTACTCATCCTGCACCAGTGAAGTCGAAAACCAATGCAGAGAAACAACAGAGAAAATCATCCTACTAGCCTACTAAGGGAAAAGGTATACTCAAAAGTAAGAGCCGACTTTACCCTTCAGAAGATGATTGGAATGTTCCACCTCCAAAATACAAGAGAAAACCATTTCATTAAAGGCCAAATGTATTTGGGAAAACCCAAAATAGGCATGGTCATGGATACACAAGGCAACATGATAACATGTCTTCCATTGTGGTTTGGAAAGTAAAACAGGATGCTAAAGCACCAAAAGATAGAGAAATGTATCAAAATACTTTTCATAAACCTATTAGAAGCTATTCTGCCATGCCTTATACATATGAGGTTGATGACTTCAACCCTCCAAGAAGAAAATCATTTGGATATACACTTGGAGTAGGAGGCATGACTGCTAACAAGTATGGACCCAAACAATGTTGGGTACCTAAGCTTGCCTAATTTGTTTTGTAGGATGTCTGGCACATAGACAGTGGTTGTTCCAGACATATGACAGGAAATAAGGGATGGCTGACTGAATTCAAAGCTTTTGATGCACCCAAAGTTACCTTTGGAGGCAAAGAAAACCCCGGCAAGATTAAGAAGGAAGGCACCATAAAGAAGAACAATCTGAAAATTCAGAATGTGGCATATTTCAAGGGATTGAATGACAATATTCTAAGCATCAGTCAATTCCGTGACAAAGGATACAATGTGCACTTCAGAAAGAAGGATGCAAAGTGATTCATAATCAAACTAGCATAGTTGTACTTGTAGGAAAAAGAGAAGACAAGGTGTATATGGTAGATTGGAGGACAACAAAAGCAGAAACATGTCTGCTTGTCAAGAACAAACATTCAACTAGCTAGATTTGTCACAGAAGACTGAATCATCTGAATTTCAAAACAATCAACAAACTATCAAAGAGCAAGCTAGTGGAAGGCCTACCTGACATCATATTAAAGAAGGAAAGTCTCTATGATGCATGTCAGAAATGGAAACAGATCAAGAGCTCTGTCAAGTCAAAGCCACATCAATCAACAACAAGGATCTTACATCTCTTACATATGGATCTTTTTGGACCAGTCACACCAGTAAGTGTAAGTGGAGAGAAGTATACTTTAGTAGTGGTTGATGACGTCTCAAAGTTCACCTAGACATTTTCATGAACAAGAAAAGAGAAACACTCAAGAAACTACCAGACTTACTGAGAAGAATTCAGAATGAAAAAGAGTTGAAGATCATCAGAATAAGATCAGACAGTGGCACGGAATTTCTGACTGAAGTAATCAAAACTTACTGTGAAGAAAATGGTGTACTACATCAACTATCAACAGCAGGAACTCCATAGCAAAATGGAGTAGCAGAAAGAAGAAATAGAACACTCAAGGAAGCTATCAGAACCATGATAGCAGAAGCAAGCTTACCAAAGAAATTTTGGGGTGAAGCAGCAAACACAGCATGTTATACAAAAAATAGATCCATCATCAATAAACATCAAGGAAAAACACCCTATGAAATATAGAATGGAAGAAAACCAAACATATCTCATTTGCACATGTTTGGATCTAAATGTTTTGTTTAGAACATGAATCAGTTTCATACTTATGATGAAAAAGCCGATGAAGCAATATTCATGGGATATTCAGATACCAGCAAAGCTTTCTGGGTACTAAACAAAAGAACTTTGGTGATTGATGAATCAATTCATGTAGTGTTTGATGAACCTAACACTAGTGGTGAAGATTTACACAATTTTGAAGAACAAGCCACACAAAGAAAAGTCTACATGAATACAATAATACCAGCTACAATTCTGAATCACTATTTTGACAATCAAGATGAGATGCCAACTGCTACAACAACAGATCCACCAACACAAACTCAAGAAGCTGATGCACAAGCAGGAACAAAAAAAGCACCAAAACAAGCACAACTTCAACCAAACTTAAATTGGCCTCAGAGATCATCCAGAAGAACAAGTCATTGGAGATTTTCATATAGGTGTTAGAACCAGAAGACAACTGGAAAGCATACTAACTTGTTTTATGTCACACGTGAAACCCAAAATAATTGATGATGCAATCCAAGATGCTGATTGGATTACAGCCATGCAAGAAGAACTCAATGAATTTGAGAGAAATGAGGTCTGGGAACTTTTTGATAGACCAGATATGGCCAACACAATTGAACAAAGTGGGTGTTTAGAAACTAGATGGATGAACAAGTAGCAATCATCAGAAACAAAGCAAGACTTGTTGCAAAAGGATATTCTAAAGAAGAAGGCATAGATTATGATGGAACCTTTGCACCAGTAGCAAGATTGGAAGCAATCAGAATTTTTCTAGCCTTTGCAACTCACAAAGACTTCAGAGTCTATCAGATGGATGTAAAGAGTGCATTTCTAAATGGACTCATGGAAGAAGAAGTGTTTGTGGAACAACCACCGGGATTCCAGATCAACAAAAAAGAAGATAAGGTATACAAGCTCAAAAAGGAACTATATAGACTCAAACAAGCCCCTAGAGCCTAGTGTGAGACACTGTCACATTTCCTGATCAACAACGGATTCCGCAAAGGAACCATTGACAATACTCTTTACAAACTAGAAGATGGAACAAGCAGCTTGCTAGATCAGATCTATGTAGATGACATCATTTTTGGATCAGAAGATGAAAAGCTATGTGAAAAGTTTTCAAATCTGATGAAAAGCAAATTTCAAATGAGTATGTTGGGAGAACTCAACTACTTCCTTGGATGACAAATGAAACAGATGAAAGAAGGGATCTTCATCAATCAAGCAAAGTATACAAAAGACTTAATAAAAAGTATGGTATGGACACTAATGGAACTTCTGAAACACCTATGTGTGCAACAATTATACTTGGAAATGATGAGAATGGGAAGAATGTTGATCAAAAGTTATGCAGAGGAATCATTGGATCTCTACTCTACCTAACCACAACCAGATTTGATATAGCATTTGCAATAGGAGTATGAGCAAGATTTCAAGCTCAAACAAAGGAATCTTATTTGTTGGCAGCTAAAAGAACCACCAAATATCTGAAGCACACAATCAATGTGGGAATTTGGTATCCAAAAGAAGGAGGATTCAAATTGATATCTTATTCAGATTCAGACTATGCTAGATGTAAAATTGACAGAAAAAGCACTTCAGGAACCTGTCAGATGTTAGGCAGCAGACCAGTATCATGGTTTAGTAAAAATCAAAATTGCAAATCCACCTCAACAGCTGAAGCAGAATATATAGCAGCAGGTAGATGTTGTGCACAAGTACTATGGATCAGACAACAGCTAAGAGACTATGGAATATAAGAGACGACAATTCCAATTATTTGTGATAATACAAGTGCAATATCAATTACAGAGAACCCAGTGCTTCACTCAAGAACAAAGCACATTGATGTGAGACATTATTTTATCAAAGATCATGTAGAAAATGGGATGTAATTTTGAGATACATATCTACAGAAGATCAATTGGCTGATATTTTCAAAAAACCACTCAGTCATGAAAGATTTTGTAAGTTAAGAACTGAGTTGGGAGTGATTGAAATCGATTAAGTTACAAGGAGCAGCTAACTGGAGTAATCTGTGGAGTGACGTCACTAGCTGACTGAACCTTTGCCATTTTGGGTGTGCTCACTTGGCAGGTAAGGCACTGGTACCAGTGAAGTCCACCTCACTGATTGTTAGGAATGGTTTTTTGTACAGCAGCTCAGTAAGCTGGCCACTACACCGGCCTAGTGATCTACCAAGACACTCAACCGCTAAATACTATGGAGAAAACAGTGAAGTACAGTGTGAAATGAATTTGTTTACAAGTGGAAAATCAGACTACTCCACCAGTCACACACATCTACTACAGGCACTTCAAGAGACAATTCCCAACATAGAGCAAGGGGAATGAGAGACAATACTGTAGCTAAAATCACCACTACACAAGAAGGAGTACATCTATTGACTCCAAATCGGATAGTCTGATCTGCACTATAGAAACTACCAAAACCATTCTGTTACAACAACAAGATGATGCTGGCAAAAAGAGGGAAAGAAGAGGAAAGCCTAAAAGTTCTAAAAGGTTCTAAGGGCACCAGAAAAAGCATTAGTATACAATGATAATGTAAAATCTATTTTTGAGTTATATATGAAATGTTTACTTATGTTCAGGCTTATGAGGGTTTTGGCATCATCAAAAAGGGGGAAATTGTTATGAACATTTTTTTTTTGTTTTGATGATGGCCATACTAGCTGTTATAGCAAGCCTGAAATAAGTTAGAAATGTTTGTATTTGCTTACTTAGAAGTCTGACATGTTGTATAAGTTCAATCAGACAAGCACTGTAATAGACTGGTAGGACGGCTCAGTAACAGCTAAGTGAAGACAACCAAGGAACTAGCAGAGAAAAGTAAAGACCTATGGATTGACTTACAACCAGGGAACTCTGTGAAGACCTTGGGTAAGTCTAAGACTTTTTACAAGTGATGGAATCTATTCATTCAATATGGTGTACACTGGTCTCACCTAAATCTAGGATCAGTGAAGAACAAGCATCCTTAGACATTGAAAGATAAATGTAGAAAGAAAAACAGTAAAACGGGTAAGTAAAAGCTCTACCGACTGACTATAGAAATAACAGTGAATGAGTCATTAGACCGGATAAGCAATAGCTACGTTAGGAAACAGCAAAGTCAAGTATGCTGCTCATGATTTATTCTGAGCGTGGAAAATAAGGAGATCAAGCAAGTAATGCAGAATCAATCAAGGACGGATTTTATGAAGAACGTTTGAAGAAAATCCGGATCACTAGAATTAAGGAGAATAAAATCAAGGATTATTCTCAGCGTTAAATAACCAACAGACGGAATTTCAAATTCAAGGATAATGAAGGCTATAAATAGAAGGCATTGAAAGACAAGAAAAAATACGAGAACACAAAAAAAAAGTAGCTGAAACTCTGTCAATTTCAAAAGCCTTCTCTGTGAACTTAAAAGACATATCTAGCAGATCAACTCAGAATTCAAAGCTACAAGTCTACATCAAGCACTGAGATAGATCAACCATTTGTGAATCTTATTCACACCTGTTTGCAGCAATTGAATCAGATCGTCTGAGAAGGAATTGCACCCTTTGTGATAGTTGCTGAAGGATTTGTTCTCAAGGAGCAGTGATGAAGACTGAGTCACTGAAGCTTTTGTAGCCAGGGAGTGATAGTCTTGAGATAGTGAAGCTTGTGTAACCAAGGACAATCAAACTATCGTATTGGTGAAAAACAATAGTGAATTCCTCCAATCATCATAGAAGAAGAGTGGATTAAGAGATTACACCACCCTGAACCACTATAAACCTTTGTGTTCATTTACTTACTGCACTTTACTTTACAACATTTTTCTTTACTGCGTTTATTTTTACTATGTGTGTGTTTAATCTACTTTGAAATAACTTTTAAGAAGGGACTTATCCACTGCCCAAAAGATTTTAAAAAAAGAAAAGTCTTTGAAACTCCAGTATAGTCATTCAACCCCCCTCCCCCTCTGACTATACTTTCACCCTTCTCTAGGACCAACAAATCTGATGGACGTCAGCGTTTTGATCAGTACATACATACACTTCTGGGAAATGCATACACGTTCGTCCAACACGCTCCACCAATGCCACATTCAAAAGAACCACCACAAACTGCATTTGTACTGAAAGTTGATTGGGGTGAGGCATGTGCTCATACTTTCAAATGCATGCATAAAATAAAGTGCATAAAACATAATAATATATTCATGTCATAAAAAGTTATATTTAAGCATGTTTTTAATAATATATATTGTCATTGGTTCGATATCAGTAAAACATAGTAACAAATCTTCAATTACATTTCTCAGGTGGTTAAGTATGAGTGGCGTAGTTGTGAAGAGAAAATTGCACTACTTCTTGCTTCATAATTGTGACACAAATGTTTTATCAAATATTTTATTGACAAACGTATGACCGATGTTGTGCAAGGACATGTTTATTACATATGGACAAGAGATAACATTTGATTATCTTTATTACTGCTTTCTGATTGAAATGAGACACACGTTTATGAATTTAGATTCTCCTTTATTGCATTTCTCAATGACGTTCAACAATCCCGTGCATTGCACAGGTTAAATTGAATTACAATGCAATTAGACGGGACTTTGTTAATACATGTTGAGTATTTACATTTTATTCATAAGAGATCATACACTCCGTGCATTGCATGGGTTTATTTGGCTAGTATATATATATATATATATATATATATATATATATATATATGAAGAGTTTGAAAGGGTTTCAATTACCAAGGGTGCCTTAATTAAAGGAAGGGTTTTGAAATCAATATTTTTTAGGGAGGGTTGATGGCCGTTTTACAGTAAAACCAACTCTAATTGGCAGGGTACCGAGTCGGTTGCAATATAAATAGTGAGCAATGTCGTATCCCACAGAGAATCTAGTTAAGTATCAAAGTCGGTATCGTTCCTAGTTTAGGTCAACACTACTATTGAATGTGGTGATTTGTCGGATCACCGATTATACAAGCTACTATGCACAAACAAGAGTTTAAACTATGAAAAAAAGAGATATCCGAGCTATGATCCAATCTAATACTTACCAAACCCTAGCTAAATCTGGTAGTGTTTTTGACTTACCTAAACGTTCTCGATGTCACTCGAATCCTGTCATTTCCTAATTCTTAAAATAGACATTATGTCAATAATCTACTCTCTTATGTCAGGTTCAACAGTCCGCTGAGCGGATTTAACTGACCTAACACGGTTTACGATCAATGAAACTCTCAACAAGTTGATACAAACCTCACACACGAAACCGATTCTAAACAACTTTGTCGGTTTTACAGGGTGATCTTAGAGCCCCGGTTCCCGTACCCTCTCGCTAAATACATATATAAAGACGATAAGTGTAAAACGATTATCAAATGGCCAATTCGACAAATGAGATCAATCATAATTTCTAAATTTACAAACACATCGAGAATGATCAAATCAAACATCAAGAACACCAAAAGAACAAACTAAGGTTTGATTCCGAAGATTGTCGCATAACTCCGCTATAAAATGATTAGCTATTCATTCTAACTATAAAAACACAAGAATTCGTCATAGATATGAACATACACACAAGATATTAGAATTAGAACTACCTATTTAGATGAAAACCGGAAGAAACTTCGTAACCGAGAGAACCAACTTCATATATATAAAATCCGTAACGATCTAAGCGTTTATTACAAAAGGCTAAAAAAATTAATTGCTCATTTCATTCTAAGGAAGAAATGGAGCCGGAACATGAGAGCAATTAAATTGCCTCATTGATAGTGCGACATGCACATTATATTGAGAAACAAGTTCTCAAAAGAATCAATGGGAGATACAAATGGTAATGCAACATGCAAGTGCTATATTGAAACAAAATTGTTTGAAATAAAGCTCTATGCTCTCTCAAGTCTCGATTTATCAAGATTGAAATATTTGCTTTATATACTATTTCCCGATGAAATATGTATAAGCAATGTGTTTGAAAATAATGAGATATGTTCATTCCACGAAGAGAATGTAACTGATACTACATGCATCATTTAAAACAATGATATATGTATCATATTACATGGGATGCATAACAATCAATTCTGTGAAATGAATGCGACAAAATTAAGTATTTAAGATGCATATAGTGATTCTGAATATTGTGGTTATAAAAATTCTTTATGTGAGAATCCCACTAGAATTGGGATGGTGATTCAAGAAAATTGGTATAACTCGATACATTGTATCCATAATTGTGAGAGCGGATATAATATCTCTATATGAGACAAAATTTCTCCACAAATCGAAAAATATAAAAGAAGTTTGTTGATACCCACATAAGAGGATATCAAATTAAAATGTTGAATCCGTCACGGGTTATTTCAAATTTTCGACATATCGATTATGAAAAAATGTTGTCCGAGAATGAGTGGAGGAAAACCCAATATGAATTATGTCTCGTGACAAACTTCGACATAAATGAACTATGAGTTCACATATCATTCATTGATATCAAACCTATGAATGGTAGCTTTTATGCACATTTTGCATACATCAAATATTTTCTGAGCAACATGGAGAAATGAACCAAAAGTTCAATGTCTTGTTCGAGTGATTTCTCTACATATGATATGTAATTTGAATGATTCTTGAAGAATCTGAAATCACATAGTGGTATATAAAGCGCAAAAGAGATAATATTTTCAAAAATCTCATGAAATTAGATATTTAATGAAACCACTATGTTTTAAATGTGTAAATCACTTGAAGCGAATAAAAGAGCATCAAGGTATAGCTCGGTGCGACATGTTTGATGAAGATCGAGTCTCGGCATTATGGGGAGATAAAGAAAACCCCATGTTAGAATAAAATAATGCCGATAAACTTTAACAACATAAACGATCTTCCACGCATCAGTTTAACTGATTCGCGAAAATAATTTACTTGTAATATTTAACAAGTAATCCGCCAGATGCCGTTATTGAAATTAAATGAGTGACTATTTATAAATGCACCAACAATATGATTGATGATATTTCTCTATGTCAGAAGCGTAGAATACCGATCGGTGTAAAAGATAAAAATACGCGGAAAATGAATTCGCATTTAGTCACTCATGAAATCTCTTAAAGAGATCCGTCTTCAAGGCGAAAACCCCAAAATAAAATTGCACGTGCGACAGATGATTTAATATTGGGGTTACGGAACAACCAATTCATACATTGATAAGGAATTGGTTTATGCTAATATTGAATTAGCAATGAAATTTACGGAGAAACTTATAATAAAACATCGGTCGTCGACGACATATTTGCCTCTTTAATTGCTATTATTATATCTGGATCAAGTACCTAAGTCATTAGCAGAGTGTCAGAAACACTCAAACTAGGTAAAAATGAAATAAGCAATTGAGGTTGAGTTTGAATTGCAAATATTTGTCTGTTAATGATCAAATATATTCTCTTTTTATAGATAATATAATGTTCCGCTAACTAATATATCTGGCTGTAACTTTATGTCATGACGGTATATTTATGGGTCGTTGGACATTAATATTGATATGAAAATAATTGGTGGATTTAACAAAATGAGTTAATATGACAATCGCAACATGCATATGGTTAAGGTCGTTAACATTCATGTTGAATGTAGTATGACCAGTTGAGTAGATTCCTATTAAGAAAGGAATATGTAAGTAATGCATGGTTAATGTCATAAATTTTAAGGAATTACGATGCATGATAGTGGAAATATATGCATGCAAATTTCGATTATATTACTTCCCCCATTATTTAGCTGATTAAAATGTTGATTGTGTTGCATGTGTTGCACAAGTGAGTAGTGGGAATGACACTTATTAGCCCCTACATTCGACTATCCAATAAACTTTAAAAGAGAGTGATATGAAAAAGTATGCTCTAGTGACAATCTAATAGATTTATTCCCTAAGATTATTCCTACATCGGTTTTGGATAATAAATGTTTATAATAATGGAATACGTACATTTGAAAGATTGTTGTCGTCAGGAAGAGCGACAACTTCAAAACTTTTGTGTGGATTTGGTCTTAAAACCAATGATTGTACTCTTTTTCCCTTTAACCAAGTTTTTCCCAAGGGGTTTTCTTAGTTAAAGGTTTTTAATGAGGCAGTCATTGCAACACATAGAAACGCATATGGCATGAACTATTTACCTTGTCTAGTTTTTTTTTACCACTGGGCTTTTCTAACAAAGTTAATAGTACATGACATATACGTTATGCAACTATGATCGAGACAATCAATTCTACCATTTATTCATTGAGACATTGTCTAGATGAGAATGAAAATCATTTAACTGCATTATATGAAGACAATGCATCTTGCATATCTCAATTGAAGTGATGTTATATTAATGGGGATAGAACAAAACATATTTCATCCAAGTTCTTCTTTACTCATGATTTGCAAAAGAATGAGGAGATTGATGTGCAACAGATCCGGTCAGCCAATAATTATTTATCAAGACATTGTCAACTGCAACATTTGAAAGACCAGTGAAGAGCATTAGGATGTAGCAATTGAAATATCTAAATTGATGCTTGGTTCAGGGAGAGTAAATAAAATAGATAAATATATACTATTTTTCCTTAACTATGTTTTTTTCCCAATGGGTTTTCTCTTAGTAAGGTTTTATTGAGGCATATCATAACTGTTGTATGTTTAAATAATTGATATCCAAGGGGGAGTGTTTTGAAATAATATCTTTGATGGATTATCTATTATTCTAATTGATTTAAGTAGATTTGTGATTAATTCAGATTATTGTGTTCACATTGTAATCTCTACTATAAATACCCTCTTATATCATTGGTATAATACACAAGCAATTTTCCGTTCTTCTATACTTGCATTTCCTCTTGTTCTTCCTCCATTATTTACATAGTTTTATAACACACACGGTGATTTTCATTATAATTGTGATCTTTTTTATTCACACACGTGATTTTTTTCTTATGTTAGAATTTATTTTTAATTTTAGAAATTCGGCACTATTAATGACCGAAATGTTTTTTAAAATGTTTGAATTGTACTCATTAATTATGTTAGAATTGTACTCATTTTATTTTGAATGTTTTGTTCAGATTATTTACTTTAATATTTTTATGCTCACACGGTGATTCTCTTTTGAATTTTTTTTAAATTCTAGAAATTTGGCACTATTAATGACCTAATTATGATCACATGGTGATTTTCTTTATAATTGTAATCTGTTTATTTAAAATCATGATTTTTTTCTTATGTTAGAATTTATTTTTATTTCCTCTAAATGAATTTATTTTTATTTTCATTTTTAATTTAGAAATTTGGCAGTATTAATGACCGTAATTTTTTTATTGAATGTTAGAATTATAATCATTAATTATGTTCACACGGTGATTTCCTTTTTAATTGTAATCATTTTCTAAACCCTTGATCTTTTTCTTTTGTAGAAATCATCATATGAATTTTTAATCAACTACTATATTAGTAACGGTCAATGGCAAAGTTATTGCTCGCAGTTGAAACTTCATGACCAATTCTCTTTAGCTATCATCTAAAATTAAGGTATGATGTTTTCATAGCTCCAACTTCTTGCATATACTAATTACCTATTTCAAGTTTTTTGTCGAATCATTCTATGATATTTGTTTTATTATATGTGGTAGACAATTTGTTTGTGTAGGAATTATCGAAGTGAGCTTTGATTTTGTTTGGACAGGGTATGATGTCTTAACAACCTTAGGTAAGAGAACAAATCCACATTAACTTTCACATTTTCGATTTATCAGAATTTTCGTTCTCACATTTTGGATTAATCAGTTTGATATTTTTTTACTTTTGGATTATCATCCTTCATTTTAATTTTTTTCCATTTGTTTTTCTGGTAACTACTACCTGCATACACTCGGTAGGTTATTTTTCTTGATCGTCCATTTTTGGTTTTTAGATTATATTTGTTTTTGTTGATGGTGGCGTTGACCGGATTATTAATACGGCTGTCATTTTTGAATATCTTGCTATGGAGTTAGATCTAAAAACTCGGCCATTTTACTGTTTTTCTTTCAGGTTGCTCTAGGTTATTTAGATCTACAAAAATTAAAGGCTTGATGCTTCAACACCGGATAAAACACAGGTTGTTGTGTTAATGGATAAGAAGGTAGCACGTTTCACTAAAAATGTACAATGGCGTTAACTAGGCTCTTTCAAGATGAATATGAAGGTATATTTTCTTTCTTTTTATTGCGTGAATTTCGGTCATAGGTTGACCCAATAAGAATCATTTTTAGTTCTTTTTATATTCATATTTGCACGTTTATGCAGGTTTTTGATTTATGTTTTGTTTGTATAGTGATAGTTTAATGAGTTTTTGTTTTTTGGCATTTCTACAGACGACGCGAGATCCTTTTTTATAAATGAATCAATGGTGTGGGTTAGCCTTTAGCAGGACAAATGTAGTGAAAATGCATTTATGATTTCTTGTCCTTAGTAGTGTTGATATACCACATTTGAATTGTTGCCAATTTATGAAAACTTGAAAAACTATGTAAGATATTCGTGTTGCTTGTCCTTACGGGTAAGTGGGAGATTGTTGGAAGTTGCGCCCAAAAGACAATTTATGTAATTGTTTTTTGAATTAATAAATGACAGATTTATTCTTATCTTATTACTTACTTTGTGCTTGTAAGTAATACACTACTGAAAACCCTAAGTCGTATCATATGTAGCCATATAACTTAGTGTGTGTCACACATGAGGATTAAGTTTATGGTGATACACTTGAAATGTTAGTCCGTTGTGAACTTAATCAAAGTATGGGGTCTATTGATTAAACCACCATTAATGCGCCCAGAACAGTTTATGGTGTGACCGTCTTATCCGGACCGTCGACATTGGTTGTCTAAGTGGGGCGTTTATATATGATGCGAGTCATATAGGATTGGACCGATTTAATCTGAGTTTCTTATATAATTCCGTGATTGAGAAATCTTATTAAATCACAAGATGATCATATATGGATTAACCTTAATCCTGAAGTGATTACAGACACCTACTTGTTTCAGAATAGGGTTTGATGTGTTCGTTAAGGATCTCTAAGAGACGCGGTCCGAATCACTTTCATGTTGGCACTATTCTGGAATGAGTGAGAAGTGTGTGTTTCACAGATATGGAATCCATTCCTTCCTGCGGGAAGCAGAAAGACAATCATCTTATTTGTTAATCCTAGAAACTGATCAATCCCGGGAGTTCGTATTGGTTATGAACTAATTGATCAATAGTAGGTTAATGGTAAATAAGGATAAGATGTAGTGAAGAAGGTTTCAGTTTCGGATTTATGGTTGCGTAATTCCGGAATTAATGAATTAAGTAGAAATATTATGTTCGATGAATATTTTATTTAATTTATTGTAGCTACTGGTTATAGGTCCATGGTTCCCGGGTTGGCTCCTAACACACGAGTGTTTTCTCGTTTCATGCAACCTCTGATTAAATCAAATAGTTGGTCTATTTAATGAATATGCAAATATTATTTATTTGGTAAATAATATGTAAAATAGAAAATACATTTTATATTAAAAAAATTGACAAAGGTGGCGCCTATTTTGTGGATAATTAGGAGAAGAAATTAATTAATTATCTATTTGTTGGATAATTAATGGAAAAATAAGTGATTGATTTTTTTGGGAATTATCTCTTATTTTGTAGCAAAATTATCTTTCCCTTATGTGAATAGGTAATTGTGTTGACAAATATCTTTTCCTTATGGGAGTAAGTTTTATGGTGTGAAAATGATAACTTTCTTGGCATGTTATTTTTCTATATAAAGAGAGTTCCTCCTAGCACAATTTGACAACACAATTTGCACCACATATCAAATAAATGAGAGAAAAATTAGTTTCTTGTTCTAGTCATTGAGAGGAGAAAAACCTAGGGTTTTTCTTGGGCATATTCGAGGGGGTTCTACGGTGATGATCGACGTCCACCGATCGACACTAGGAGATACAATCCGGAAGACTACGACTTCTCCCTTGATCGATTTTATCCTCTCTCCGGTATGGGTAAATCTACTAACCTTTTCGTAGGATTAATTAGTTATGTCTCATATCGTAAATCACATAAGCTTCCGCTGTGCAAAGATCGAGTGTCTCGATCGGTGCTACTACTTCTAGCATTTGGTATCGGAGCCAAAGTTTAAATTTTACGATATCGATAGCATAATTAATTAAATTAGGAGTGGAATTGCATATTATGTGTAATATCCCAATTTTTCTAAAAGGGCATCCTTGTCTTTTCATGAAAAATCTGAATATTTAGTTTTGTTTTAAAGTATTAAAAGAAAAAAGGAAAAGGATTAATTGGATTTAATTAATAAGGAATAATTAGATTTTAATTGAGATTATAAAAGGAAAATTAATCCTAAATTAACCTAGTTATTGATTCACGTAAAATTTTCTGAGGAAGAGGCGCATGTTTTGAGAAAAAAGAGAGAAGAGGCTTTCGAATCTCGAAGCTAATCCATTGCTCTTTTCAATAGACATCTCAAGAAAGAAAGGATCACCGCGAGAAGAGGATCGTTTTGATATCAACAATCCTTGAATCCGTTAACGTAAGTTTTCCCTCATCGTTCTTGTCATTAGGGTTTGTTCATCATCGTTGCTAGCTGCGTTTTTCTGAGTTTAAACATCGTAGTGATCATCTTTGGATTGATTGTCTATAGGTTGGAGTTAAAGGTTTAACATTTTCAAGACTTTGGTAGCTTTGGATTGTTGTACCACTCAAATTAAGGTAACGTGGCGTTCTTATCGTATGATTAAGGTGTCGTAAAGATGTAGAGCAATTTGTATGTTTATTTTCGTAGTTTTGAATCTATTTTGGTTGGAGTTTGGGTTGGAATTGGGTTGGAAATCGCGGGTACGCAGTTGCAGATTTTCTGGGAAAATCCCAGGCAGACGGGCGTCTGCATAAGGGCGAACGGGCGTCCGAGGTAGCGGCAGCTCAGACGAGCGTTTGACTAGTACGGACGGGCGTTTGAGGGTCCAGTTTTGATACAGGATGCGGCTGAATTTCGTGGACGGGCGTCTGGGGGTTGGTGGACGAGCGTTCGGGTCAGACGGGCGTTCACTTAGGGTCAGACGGGCGTTCGACCTGTTTATTCCGTTTTTCACTATTTTTCGTGTCAGCTTGGTTTCAGGCTTTATAATCATGTTTTACTGCTTAACCATATGTGACAAAGCCTTGAATTAGCTTTTGATGCGTTTAGTTTCGGCACCATATGGATTCCCTAAAAATATGAAGTGTGGGACCGTCGAAAGTTTTGGATTTGCCTTGTGCTTCGATAATCTAGTGTTTATCGATGTCTGTGTATGTGCTAGATTTTGTTAGAGTTTAGTGGTCTTAAGAAGAGGGAGTAGACTGATAGGTGAGCCTTTTATGTGAATCAACTTAGGTGGCTAGTTAAACATCTAATCAAACATATGTGCTAGATTAATAATCTTAAACATCATGCAATGCTTGGTAAGGCATAGTACAATATCGCGATGTGTTCTCTGACCAGACAAAGTAGACTGTACCCACGCCGGTCAATCGATTGGCTAGATAAAGCGTCTGGTACATTTTGCCGTTTATCACACCATCGGGACTTAGATATTCCCGGGGCTACTAGAGCGTGTCTCTACGTAGGTTGCACCCAGTTGTCCTAGTACATCCTATTACTAGGCGTAGTGCCCTTGTTATTCATGATGTAACAAACTTGAGTTAAGCTAGATACCTTTGGAACCTCATGTTATGCTATGAACATAATGTGATAGTTAGCTAGGGTTAATAACGGAATGAATTAATAAAAGACGGCGTTGCTTTTATTTCTTTATGAGACCGACGTTATGCGATCTTCTACGCGTTACTAAGTACTTATGTACTTACCCCGTTACTTTTTGTTTGTCTTTCTCTTTCCCCAAAGAAGATGAACAGGTTGTTAATGCTGATGAGTTTTGACGAGGACGTGTGAGACGGAGCTCGTGAAGATTTAGTTCTTTTAGTTTTAATTCTTTCAATAGTGTTGTTGGTTCAAATTCAAACATTGTTGTCTTTCTTTTGGATTAGTTCCGTTTGGTTCTTTTGGATTTAACGTTGGATGTTAGTGTTCTTTATTGGATTTAGGTTTACAGCATTGGAAACCGTGTGTTCGATCTTTTGTCTTTTGTTTTCCCGAGTCGTTTTATCTTCCGCGTCGTTTTAGTTCTGATGTATGACGTAAGGCTTACATATATTATTGAATTTATTTGATAATATTTGTGCCGAGCGCTCTTTCCGGATAAGGACTCGGTGTCCGGGAAAGGGGCGTTACATTATGTTGCATCTTTTATTTTGTTTAATGATTGAATGTTGTGGTTGACGAGATGGATTGTGGTTGGTACTTGTTTACCGTTAGATCTATTGTAAACTCGTATAATTAGTAATATACGAGTATATGATATATGTAATTTATTTTGTAGTTTATGTAATTTATTTTTTGCAATTTAAATTTCATAGTAGTAGTATTTTTCCGTCGGATCCGTCGGCCAAATATCTACAATGGAAAAGAAAGAAAAAGGGCGGCTGCTGTATGTGTACGTGAAGAAGAAAAAAGGCATCAAATTTTTTTTCTCCAATTATCCAAGATGCTAGCTGTACGCTGAAAAAAGAAAAAGAAAAGAAAAAGCGGACGCTGTATACGAGAAGAGGAAGAAAAGAAAAAGGCATCAATAACCTTTTTTTCCTTTTATCAAGATGATGCAACGAAGACTTTTTAGATTTTTTTGTTTTTTGCTTTTCCTAGTTTAAATATGTTAGATACAGGATATCAACGGTGCATCTCAGTGGTTTATTTTTATGCATTTATTTTCATGTTTGATAATTTATGTAAAATAAGCATGCCATGACATGCATCATATTCATGAATTCCACTCCTAGCATATGCATACATGTGGATAATTAATCTTGATATTAATTAGGCATGTATGAGACGTGATTAATTTAGATTAATTTAGGTAATTAATTAAAACCAACGAAATTTTATCGGGATATAAAATTCACATGATAAACTTAATTTGGGATAATAAATCCTACGGGGTTTAGGTTATGTAGTGTCTACATAAATTTTGAATTTTGATAATCACAAATTGGAAAATCCGGAAAAGTTGGACACCAACTAAGCAAAAGGTTCAAAAATTGGTTCGGGCGGTCAACAGGGCTTCGGCTCGACTCGACTTGTCCGTCCAAGTACGCGTTAGCGTTGGGGGTCCGGCAAGGTCAAGCTATCCGGCGAGCTGAGGCTCAATGGGGCAACCTTAGCCCGATTCATCCAGCAGTCGCATAGGAACCAACGAAGAGGACGGGTCGGCTTAGCCAATACCGACACCATTCAATGAACTCAGTTAAAGCTCAGCCAGGGTTTAAAACCGATAAGTTGGTGGTTGCTTTTCTTGATTTATTGTTTTTCGACTTATTCGAAAAATTCAACAATCTCAAAACCTTTTAGGATAATAAAATTCTTAGTGAATTTTATTTATGTAGTGTCTATGTAAAAAGGATTTTAATGATCGAGAAAATTGGAAAATCGTGAAAAGATATGACACTAACTAGACGGTATTTGGAACCGATAAGTTGATGATTGCTTTTCGTGATTTACTGTTTTCGGATTATTGGAAAAATTCCGAGATCCAAATTAAATTTTTATCATGACATTATTAGGACTATACAATTCATTGGTGAATTTTTGTTGTGCAGTGTCTACACAAGAGATTTTCTAAATAATCGATAAATTGGAAATCATGAATATAGTGTCACTGGTTAGACGGTATTTGGAACCAATAAACTAGTGGGAGCTTTAAATTTGTGATTTATTGTTTTTAGATTTGGTGGAAAATTCATAAGTCCTAATATATTAGGATTATAAAATTCATGGTGAATTTTAAATTGTGTAGTGTCTACACAAAGATTTTATAAATCTGTGAAATTGAAAAGTCGTGAATAAATGACACCAGTTAGACGGTATTTGGAACCGATGAACTAGTGGGAGGATTAATTTAAATATTCATGATTTATTATTTTTCGGATTGTAAATAAATTCTGAAAATCCGAAAAGACTACTTAATTTTCAAAATAACGAGTGGGAGCAGGGAAGGTGACAACCGACCCCTCGGCCTCTACTGTTGACACAAGCACCGCGACAGAATGGTGACGCCTCATGCCGCTTTGATTTCGGCCCCCTTCGGATGGCCTTCACCGCTATCAAAATTCAAGGCTTGGTTTCTGAAAGGATAGGATTTTGAGTACTCGTCGGGTCACTGACCTACCCTTCGGCGGCATACTCGGGGTCTACTTAAAAATATGAAACAGTAGGTCACACTCTAAAGGGTATTTTTAGAAATATCTTGGCTGAAAAAGGAAGGTAATCAACAATTAAATCGGGATGTCTAATTCTTAGTTAATTGTTGAGAGAGATTGTCTCAATTTAATCGTTACCTCTTTGACCTACCCGTCGGCGGCACTGTAGGTGTGAGATTAAATCCTTGGAATGGTAGGATAAACTGCATGCATGACATCATGTTTATAATTCCTAAAATTTATTATTCGTTGTGGTGTATGATTTGATTTATATTTCTGTCAAAATTTATTTTCGCAAATACATATCATCTCAAGGTATCTAAACTGCTAAATACGATAAATTGACTGGTGATGACTTCGTAAAAGTGGAAAAGTAACAAGAACGTTGAACTCAATAATCGAGAATGAAAATTAATTCTTCGGAAGTGGATGATCCTCTTGCCCTATAAACTTAAGTGACATTTGATAAGAATGTGACTGCTTTCACTCGTGTTGAGCGAGAGACAAAGCAAAATTAGTTCAAAGATGACGAGAATGATTTGGTATCAATCTCGCCAGACATCCCACCGTTTATGAGTAGTGCCTACTCTTAATAACTGCTAGTTCAATGCCATTTCCTTTGAAGAAAGCCAAGAATGGGAAGGTAAATGTCTATAAGTATAAGTCATCTAAATTAAAAAAGTTAAAGGCTAAACCGAAATATTAATAAAAGAAAGTAAGGATAAGGAAAGTGAATTCAGATCACTAACCTATGAATTCTTAGAGACTTTCTTAACTGGAATTATGACCCAGAAGCTAAGTTCTTTTGTAAGAACAATGTAGCTAGGCATTAATGATTAAAGAGAAAACAACGGGCAGTTATTTCAGCTAAGATAGTGGGAGTGATATAGGGAAATAAATTTCGGATTTTAATCATTGAATATCGAAGAAATATAATTTATGTTTTCAGAGTCGTTGGAACAAATGGATTCACTTTCACATCGATAATATAGTCGCCTCAAAGAAAGTGAATATGACATTTGTATACGATTCTGAGAATCGGACTTTTGTCTAATAAAGTCAAAACCACCAAGTAATGCTGAAATGTATATGTAACACATCATAAACTATTAAGGCAAATGGCTTCCGTATTTAGATAAACGATTCTTTAGCATCTATTAATTGGTGCATATATCCTAACGATAATATCTTAAGACTGGCTAAGGGTGATTCCTATCTCCCAGTCTAAGAACACTATCTCAAAGGAAAAAATGACTAAGTTACCATTCAATTAGGAAAAGGTTAATAGAGCTAAAGAAGTATCATAGCTTGTTCATATTGACCATTAGGGTCTTATGAAGGATACAAGCTAGTGGGAGCTTTTGAGTAATAGACATTTTATCTAATGACTACTCGAAATGCCGATTAGTTTATCTAAATATTTGGAGGAATCTCTGATATTACCAGAGAAATGAGTATTTCATGCTCAGATATAGGCTATAGCATAGTTTTGGCACTGATGCTTGGCCTACCTCCGGGTGAAACGATTTCATTGAAAGGATAAACCATGTATTGTCTTGTATTGTAATTGATATGCAACATTACACTGATAACTCAATTAAGATATTGATTGCAAATTAAGGGTTTACATTATTATGTAATACCGAGAAGTCTACCTAGAAGATGCTTATGAATTTGTGAATAAAGAGTGAATAACATTTACTCCACTTCCGTAAATAGAGGCATTGAAGCACTTGGTGCTTGAAGGTAGGACTGAGATTTTTGCATACACGTTCAGATAGTGACTGATCATAAAATATCTTAATACAATGAGTGAAGGTTGGTTATAAGACTCTTAAGATCGGAAAGTGACGGTTGTACTGTCACAGCTTTTCTGAAAGGATGTTTAAATAACAACCTTGGACCTTGAAGTAAAGTTACTCAAGGAGTTACTATCTGATTTAATCAGACCACATCCAACGTTGGTTGTTGGGGAATACGCTGATTATACTACTGAACTAGATCAGAATATCAATCCACCCAAATGCAGTGGGAGTATGGTTTATACATTGACTCACTGTGATTATGCAGACTTTACAGTCTGCTGGCGGTGATTGATAACCTATGGTCTTGGAAGGACTGTATAGGATTCTAATAAAAGGAGGTTGGTTTAAAACCATAAACCTATAAATAGAGTTTTGGTACTCCAATTCTTCCACACTTTTGTAGAACCACCTGAGTGTCTCAGGCCCAGTGGGAGTAATTGGATCTACATGGAAAAGATTCGAATGAATGGGAAGTTTAACTTTCTAAGCAAAGCCAAGTGGTCTTGAGGGTAATTTCTTGAGAAAGATAGTTCAATAGGGGTGATGCCCTAACTCTCACACCATTCAGCCTTGTTTGACTCCATGGAAAGCAGAAAGATTACTAGGGGTGAGGCCCTGAAACCTTCTTGCCCAACAACGGAGCTTAGATTCATTCAGAACAGAAGTTTTTTAGCTTAAAAACCAATGACAGATTGACAGCCTATGCTTACAACCATTGATGGATTAAAGCAAACCTCTAGGTCATTAAAACTCACATGTTTGAAATGTGTGGGCTTGACCAGAATATTGATGAGTCTTTTGTAGACCAGAGAATAAATATTGGTAAAATAGTAGACATTAGTGTTTATAAAGGATAACACTGCAACAGTTGATAACAACATGGGTGTGTTATCTAAAGTCAAGAACTGACGATCCAAAGCTTCTCTGATTCAGAGAAGTGGACTATATTCTTAGAATTTGATTCGGTCGAATTCATGAGAACAAGTTGTTGGCAATATCCCATCCATCTTATTGGTTTAAGATGTTGATGCATTTTTGAATGCTAGATTCACCGAGAGGTTTCCTACCCAACCCTTCATAGAATAATTCTCTCGATCTTCGAATATAGAGAAAATGGGATAGATTCTCTTTTGGATAGAGAAAGTCAGGTTATTAAAAGTCATGTTAAATTAAAGTAGTCGTGCATCCTCAAGTATTTTTAGAGAACAGGAATCATATTCTTGTGTATTCGGGCATTGAAGTCAGCGAGCGCTTTATGTAATTGCATCCTCAAGTATTTTGGATAGAAAGAATAATGAATCATATTCTTGTTGTATTCAAAGAATGCATCGACTAGATCTAAACGAAACAAAAAAATAAATTTAAGATCTAAATCTACAAGTTTAGAGCCTACCTTTTATGGTGCTTACTCCACAAAAGGCTCCTTGAACACGTGATTGAGCAGCCACCGCATGGCACCTCTAATGCTACCGAATAATCCGAAGATTATTCCAACTCTAAACCCAAAGAAAGATGGCCAAAAATTCTAAGCCACTTTCTTGTGTATATGGCGTGAATTGTAAAGTGTCAAAAGGCTTGGCTCTCTTTATATAGGAGAGTAAAACTGTCCAAGGATTAAATAATTAAGAGATAATTATTACATTAATCCTTTTTTAAATAAAAGATAAATAAAATAATTATCCCAAACAAATTAGGATATCGGGGACCATGGACCCATATTCAGTAGCTTACAATAAATTAGATAAAATTATTCAATCAGATGCAAATAATTATATCCAACCTATTAATTCCGGGATTACACCACCATAAACCCGAAATTGAACTCTATCGAATATAGATAACTTACACTCAATTTATGAGTCGAAATCGCCCACTTGATATAATCATTACATAAGGATAAATCCTCCATAGATCGCTCACTTCGATTCGGGATATTTCCGTAAACCTTCTCGAAACATATTATCCTTATTTACTATTAACCCCTAGTGATCAATTAGTTCATAACCAATATATTATGAATCGGGCCCATCGATCGCTTTCTAGGGTTAACAAATAAGTGGAATCGTCATGCTACTTCCCGAGGAAGGAATGGATTCCATATTCGTGATAACACGGACCACTCACTCATTCCGAATAGAGCCAACGAGAAGTGTTGGACCACATAATCTTGCCGAGTGATCCTTACTAACACATCAAACTCTACCCTAGTCTAAGCAGCGGTTATGCAGTGATCACCTCAGGATTCATTAATCCATATATGATCATCTTGTGATTCGATAAGACTTCTCGATCACGGAATTATATCGAGAACTCAAATCAAATCGGTCCAAATTTCTATATGATTATCATCATATATAAATGCCCCACTAGGTACCTATTATTACCGATAAACCGGATAAGACTGTCACCGTAAAGTGTTCAGGCGCATTAATAGCAAATTAATCTGTAGACCCGTATCCGATTAATAAACGCTACGGACTAAGTTAATTTTAAGTATATTTCACAAACTCAATCCTCGTGTGTATAGCCATACACTCGAGTTGTGATTACATAATCAATATACTTAGGGTTTTCATAGTGTATACATATTGGCAATAAATGCGAATAAATAAGATGAAATAAATTCTCATCATTTATTTAAATAAAACAATTACAAATTGTCTTTCGGGCATAAAACCTAACAATCTCCCACTTGCATGAAAGGCAAGTGGATTAATTGTTTTAGAGCACACCCTATATCTATATTACAGCAATACAACTCCCACTTGCTCTAAAGCAAATAAGTCATGTCCCTAATACCAATAGTTTCCAAATGCCGGTTGAAGACTTCTAACGGCAATGTCTTGGTGAATGGATCAAATAGGGGTTGTCAGCAGAGGCGATTTTCTTGACGGAAATGTCACCTCTTTGGACTATCTCTCTGATTAAATGGTACTTTCGCTCGATATGCTTCGACTTGCGGTGACTACGGGGTTCCTTCGAATTTGATACAGCCCCATTGTTGTCACAATAGAGAGTGATCGGATCGTTGTGATTTGGAGAGACCCCTAAACCACTCAGGAACTTTCTGAGCCAAACTGCTTCCTTAGCTGCCTCAGAGGCCGCTATGTATTCAGCTTCCATAGTAGAATCAGCCGTGCTGGATTGCTTGACGCTTCTCCAAATGACTGCACCACCACCAATGGTAAACACTGAGCCTGAGGTAGATTTGAAATCATCTCTATCTGACTGGAAGTCAGAGTCAGTGTACCCATGTACATCCAGGTTTGCACCGAATATACCAAAGATATAATTCCTAGTCCTCTTCAAGTACTTTAAGAGGTTCTTTATCGCAATCCAATGCTCATTGCCTGGATTCGATCGATAACGATCGATTTGAGTCCAACGCCATAACGAGATGTCGTGTCTAGTGCACAAAGATAGCGTACATTAGACTACCTACACCGAAGCATAAGGCACTCTTTGCATAGCCTCTGTTTCCTCGTGAGTCCGAGGACTCGAGTCTTAGAGATGGACGCCGTGACGGGTTGGTAGGTAACCCTTCTTTAAGCGTCCGTCATGCTATATCTAGCCATCACCTTATCAATGTAAGTGGCTTGTGAAAGAGCTAACATCTTGTTCTCACGATCCCGTATTAATTGGATCCCGTGAACATAATTCGCCTCTCCCAAATCTTTCATTTGGAATTGG
Organism: Gentiana macrophylla; assembly: GCA_026214975.1. NCBI lineage: Eukaryota > Viridiplantae > Streptophyta > Magnoliopsida > Gentianales > Gentianaceae > Gentiana > Gentiana macrophylla. Next base: position 53,249,855 of record CM047807.1, on the reverse strand, counting down.
TTGGCCAACCAAATTTTAACGTCCGACAACATCCCCTTATCGTTTCCAATCGGAGAATGTCATCTACGTTACAACACTAGAGACGCAACCTTATCCTTGATGACTTTCTTGTATACACAAGGTTCATCAGATTTTGTTCAAATCATATGACTTAATGGTGTCATCAAATCTATGATTCCAAGACCGAGATGCTTGTTTCAACCCATAAATGGATCTCAGCAACTTGCACACTTTGTGCTCTTGGCCTTCCTCGATGTATCCTTCTGGTTGCTGCATATAGATTTCCTCGCCGAGAAAGCCGTTAAGAAACGCTGTCTTGACATCCATTTGCCGATTTCATAATCTAGGCATGCGGCAGAATAGAAAGGAGGATCCGGATGGATTTAAGCATGGCCACGAGGGAGAAGGTCTCTTCGTAGTCTATACCTCTCTCTCGTGTGTAGCCCTTAGCTACAAGCCGTGCTTTAAAGGTTTGCACCTTACCATCAACTCCTCGCTTCCTCTTGTAGAGCCACTTGCTCCCTATGGGTTTTACCCCTTCGGGGCAATCTACAAGTTTCCAGACAGAGTTAGAGTACATAGACTCTATCTCTTGATTCATCGCGTCAACCCATAGATCCTTGTCACGATCCTCCATGGCCTTGTGAAAGGACACTGGATCATCTTCCACACCATCAGAGATGGCTACGTTACGCCTCGATTGTTCATACCGATTTGGTGGCCGAACCACTCTCTCAGTACGTCTGGGTGGATTAGGATTAGGGGTGATCGTTGCATTCGTAGTGTTGCCTACAAAGTGACACTAGGTGGCACTTGTGTGGTCCGACTCGCCGTAAAGTAACTCCTCAAGTACGACTTTACTTCGAGGCTTGAAGTCTGTCATATACTGATCCTCCAAAAACGTGGCGTTAGTGGATACTATTACCTTGTTATCTTCCGGATCGTAAAACAGACCTCCACGTGTTCCCTTGGGGTAACCAACAAACAGACATACCTTCGTACGCTTTTGTAGTTTATTAGTCTTGTCTACCAAAGATATGTGCAGACATCCACAAATGCGAAGTGATTTAGCCTTCCGGCCGTCCCTCCACAATTCATAAGGTGTCTTTGTGATGCACTTTGACGGTGCTACATTCAAGATGTATACCGCCGCTTCTGCAGAGCATATCCCCAAAAGGATATTGGTAGCGGGCGTAGCTCATCATTGATCCGACCATGTCAATCAATGTTCTATTTCTCCTTTCAAAGAACTCCATTTTGGCCGAGGTGTCCTAGGCGCAGAACGTTGGGAAAGATCCCATGTTCAAGTAGGTAGTCGATGAACTCGATGATCTAAGTACTCTCCTCCGCGATCGAGCGAAGGCATTTCAAGGACTTGCCTAATCGCTTTCACTTTCCGCTTGAAATTCCTTAAACTTACCAAAAGCCTCAGATTTTCGATGCAAAGTGAGATAAACATATCCGAACCTCGAGTAGTAGTCGATGAAAGTAACAAAATACTCGAATCCGCTTTCTAGCTTGCACATTCATCGGACCACAAAGGTCCGAATGTACTAACTCTAGAGGTTCTTTGGCCCTATTCCTTTTGATGAGAAAGGACGCTTAGTCATTTTTCCTCCAGGCAAGATTCACAGACGGGCAACGAGTCAACAGATAACTCTTTAAGGAATCACCCTTAGCTACTCGTTTGATTCTTTCCAAGGAAATGTGACTTAGCCTAAGGTGCCAAAGATATGTATTATCTTCTTTATGAGAAATTTTCGCCTCTTATGCATTTTGATGTGCTACTTTAAACATTTCAAGATTTAACAGGAGCTTATGTGGGTTTAATGAAATACAATCCGCTTTCTAACACAAGAGTACACAAAGTAAAACCATTCTTTGAAATAGTAAACTCATTATTCATAAAAGAAACAGAGTACAACTGATCTTTCAAAGGTATCACGAAAATTAAATTTCTACTGAAAATTGAATGAAATAAACATTGTCTAAATGTAAAACTTTATTCCCAAAATGTAAAACCACAGCTCATTCGCTTTTTTGAAACTAACGCCCGGTGCCGACTCTCAAACTAGCTCCTCAAACGAACCCCAGGAAGAACATACATGGTTAGTAGCCCGATCTCCAATTTGATACATCTTTAGCTACATTAAAAGATTCCAAGACAAGTAATTCAGATTACCTTTCTTATCTTTCCCATTGCTAGCCTTAACCTTCCCATCCTTTACAACTTTGAGATATACTGACGAGCCAAAGATCTCATTGCAAGAATGACACATACTTGGTTGGATGTATTCGCTTCCTTCTTCTTCATAGGTTTAGGTGCCGCGCATTGTTTCTTATTCTTTTGTTTACCTGGCCGGGTTTGACTTAGATCGCTTTGGTCGAGACCACATTGGCCTCAAATTTCTTTCCCTCATACATCTTTCATAGACTAGTTCATTATCAACTCCGTCATGGAAAGCGTCCATGACGACAAGTAATCGATGTCGAGATTACAACGACACTTTATCATCATCTATAATCGCACCATTTGTAGCCTTAACCTGTTCATCCAAGAATCCTTTACGGCCTCGTGTCTTGCTTTGAGATTGCCAAACATGGTGGTTAAATGTCGCAAGATTTCTCGTATAGTATTAAAACGCTCCAATGACATCCGCACCGAGGCTAAGAAGATGCCTCTATTATTCTCCATTTTTGATGTTGATCGCAAATGCGTTTATCGCGGATTTTGAGGGGAGAACAGGCACTCCTCACAAAACAAACGTGCATTCTCAAATACGAGCACCACGCTTACGGTAAAATTGTCGCCATTAAGCTTATCATTCAAGAAAGTTTGAATTTGCGAAGACATGTTATTTGTAAATAAAATGACGTAAACTTAATCAAATATACACTACTATATATTGTTTTAGGAATAATAAACTACAAGAAGTCTATCCTACCATTCCAAGGATTTAACTTCATCATTGTCGAGAGGGTCGATATCGATTTGACGGTTAAAATCGAGACACTAACCTCTCAATCATTAAGCTTCGAGATCGAACATCTCACGGGAATCGGACATCCCGACATTTAATCATTGATTACCTTCCTTTTTCTAGCCTAGATATTTCAAAATATCCACAAAGAGTGTGACATACTATATCGATCTCGAGTATGCCCCGAGTATGCCTACGAAGGCGTGTCGATGACCAAGAGCGAATACCCGATATCCTATCCTTTCGGAGACCAAGCCTTGAATTTTGATAGCGGTGAACACCATCCGAAGGGGCCGAAATCAAAGCGCACGAGGTGTCACCATTCTCTCACGTGCTTGCATCTATAGTAGAGCCGTGGGGTTGGTGTCGCTTTCCCGCTCCCACTCAATATTTTGAAAAAGTGGTGGGTTTACTAATTACGGTTTTGGCCTTGACAATAAGAAACAATAAATCAAAGTACTCGAATAGTAATTGGTTTATGTAGAAAGCCTACGCCGTCTTATTCGTTGGAACATATGTGATGCCAGGCCAATCCGCAAGAGAAGCCCCGCTTAGCCCGGGGGCTTATCGGCTATGCTAAGTCCTATCGATCATTGTAGAATTACATCACACGTGTGAGTGGAGTCGATTGAGCCAAGCTCGGTTGAACTCGCCAACCATGGTTAGACCATCTCCGAACCCATGTACTAAGATTCTCCGATTTCTAAGTTGTCACCCAAAGCGTAATCTCGCTTTTTGTTTAAGGTGGGTTCACCGAGAAGCCATCACCGAAAAAGCTCAACGATTTATCCAAGTGGGATTCACCGAGAATCCATCACTAAAATCGTAAACGATTGACATAAACCCGGGTCCTCGGTTTTTATAATTAGCTACTTATTATTTAACTACCACATATTAAATTAATAAGCATTCATACTAATTATTTGAGTTATACATGCCTAATTTATTCGAAATAAACTAGCTATATGTATGCATTGGAGTGGAATCATGAAGATGCAAGTCATGGCAATTTTCCGGTTTTAAGCACGTAATCTTGATCAAACACAAAATTATACCGAAAAGTAAACACCGAGATGGACCGTTGGTACCCTCGACTAACTATTTTCTAAGGAAAAATAAAACTTAATCTATGTCTTCGAGTCTTGATCTTCAAATCTTGAACTCGAATCGCCGGATCACGAACCACGAACACCCGAGAGGAGAATGGCTTTTTAATCAAATAAAACCAATTTATTATAATTAAATAATTTTTTTTTTTTTTTTTTTTGTTATTACATGCGGCTGCCAAAAAAAACTTTTTTTTTTATTTTTTTTTTCTTTCGGATGTTACAAAAAAAAAAAAATTCCAGAAAAATAAATTTTTTATTTTTTGTATTTTTTATTTTTTATTTTGCCATACAGCAGCCTTTTATAAAAAAAATTAGGTTACAAAAAATTTTTGTGACACAGCCGCAAGCTTTATACCCTAGCCGTATGCAATTTTATAAACAGGACATATAGCGACGCTTTCAAAGATCGCAGAAAGTCCTGTAGCGCTTTTAAAAAATTTAAACCGCTTCTCCTCATTCATACCTTTGGGTTTCACCTCGATCTTCATCTTTTCAGCAAGATCTTCATCTGACCCGCATCCGGAGAATGTTGTGGATAGAAAGAATAAGGGTGTGGGCAATAAATGCTTTATGTAAAACAATTACAAATTGCTCTAAAACAATCATTGTTTGTCTTTACGGGCAAGTGGGAGATTGTTAGATATAGTGTGCCCGAAAGACAATTGTTGCTTGTCCTTACGCGCAAGTGGGAGATTGTTGGAAGTAGCGCCCAAAAGACAATTTATGTAATTGTTTTTTGAATTAATAAATGACAGATTTATTCTCATCTTACAACTTGCTTCGTGATTGTAAGTAATACACTACTGAAAACCCTAAGTCGTATCATATGTAGCCATATAACTTAGTGTGTGTCACACATGAGGATTAAGTTTATGGTGATACACTTGAAATGTTAGTCCGTGGTGAACTTAATCAAAGTATGGGGTCTATTGATTAAACCACTATTAATGCGCCCAGAACACTTTATGGTGTGGCCTTCTTATCCGGACCGTCGACATTGGTTGTCTAAGTAGGGCATTTATATATGATGAGAGTCATATAGGACTGGACCGATTTAATCTGGGTTTCTCATATAATTCCGTGATTGAGAAATCTTATTAAATCACAAGATGATCATATATGGATTAACCTTAATCCTGAAGTGATTACAAACTCCTACTTGTTTCAGGATAGGGTTTGATGTGTTCGTTAAGGATCGCTAAGAGGCGCGGTCCGAATCACTTTCATGTTGGCACTATTTTGGAATGAGTGAGAAGTGTGTGTTTCACAGATATGAAATCCATTCCTTCCTGCAGGAAGCCGAAAGACGATCCCCTTATTTGTTAATCCTGGAAACTGATCAATCCCGGGAGTTTGTATTGGTTATGAACTAATTGATCACTAGTGGGTTAATGGTAAATAATGATAAGATTTAGTGATGAAGGTTTACGGAAATAATCCTACTTCAGTACGGATAGTCTATGAAGGGTTAGTTTATATGAAATGATTATATCAATGGACACTTATCGACTCGACTCGACATTTTGAGAATAAGTTATATCTACAATCGATAGATTTCAGTTTTGGATTTATGGTGGCGTAATTCCGGAATTAATGAATTAAGTAGAAATATTATGTTCGATGAATATTTTATTTAATTTATTGTAGCTACTGGTTATAGGACCATGGTCCCCCGGTTGGCTCCTAACACGCGAGTGTTTTATCGTTTCATGGAACCTCGAGATTAAATTAAATAGTTGGTCTATTTAATGAATATGCAAATATTATTTATTTGGTAAATAATATGTAAAATAGAAAAGACATTTTCTATTAAAAAAATTGACAAAGGTGGAGCCTATTTTGTGGATAATTAGGAGAAGAAATTTTCCTAGATTATCTCACATGTGTAATTAATTAATTATCTATTTGTTGGATAATTAATGGAAAAATAAGAGATTAATTTTTTTGGGAATCATCTCTTATTTTATAGCAAAATTATCTTTTCCTTATGGGAATAGGTAATTGTGTTGACAAATATCTTTTCCTTATGGGAATAGGTTTTTGTTGTGTGAAAATGATAACTCTTTTGGCTTGTTATTTTCCTTTATAAAGAGAGTTCCTCCAAGCACAATTTGACAACACAATTTGCGCCACTTATCAAATAAAGGAGATAAAAATTAGTTTCTTGTTCTAGTCATTGAGAGGAGAAAAAACTAGGGTTTTTCTTGGGCATATTCGAGGAGGTTCTACGGCGAGGATCGACGTCCACCAGTCGTTGCTAGGAGATACAATCCGGAAGACTACGGCTTCTCTCTTGGTCGATTTTATCATCTCTCTCCGGTATGGGTAAATCTACTAACCTTCTCATAGGATTAATTAGTTATGTCTCATATCGTAAATCGCATAAGCTTCCGTTGTATAAAGATCGAGTGTCTCGATCGGTGCTACTACTTCTAGCAATTAGATGTTGACGTTTCATATAAGAAGTTCGTGTGAGTGCTACCGAGAAATTCCAGGTTGAGTAATCAGGTTTTTGCGGAGAACTCTGAATTCCAGGTTGAAGTTTTGAAGCTAATGCATATCATTATCAAGAAATTTGAATTCCAGGTTGAAGTTTATCATCTAAATCATATCATTATCAACCCTTTTTTTCTCTCTACGGTGATAACCTTATTATGTTAATTATTTTTATTTTTTTGGCTTTTTCAAGATGTAAAAAAATCATTTCACATAAGTATTTGTGTGTAGGTTTTATTCTCATGAAGGTGGAGATGAACTTTCAAATTTATCTATGGGTGGAGGTACCTTGCATTGGGGTTTCTGTTTCTTATCTTTCTATTTCAGGTGCTTTGTTGTATTTCCAACTTTTCTTCTTATTTTCAAGTTTAATTCATTGTTGGATCGATAAACTTTGAATTTAAAAAAGGGAAATGTTTTTTTTTGAATAGGGGAAATGTTTATTCAACAACAAAATGTGTACACTAATGTGCAACAACACACTTTTACTCCATTGATTTTTATGGTACTCATATTAATCAATAGCTCCCACATCATAATATATGATCCAAAAGTGTGTTGTGCACTTTGTTGTGGCACTATCACTACTCTTTAAAGAAAGCTTCTTTTTAGTTCAACTTCATTCATATGGCATCGTGGTGAATAATTTCATCAATTTTTTTTCGTGTGTGTGTGCAAGTTTTTATTTTGTATTGAAGGTTGGACAGTTATGTTGGTTAGGAAATTTGATTGAAGTTTTTTAGCAAATTCATGAATGATCCCATTTGGGTAACAATGCTAGCTTTTTCCCTTCCTTTTTTAGGTTTTGGATTATGGTGCAAGAAGTGATAAATGGTGGTAACAAATGGATTAGTAGACACCTTAAAAAAATGGAGGTCAATGAGAAGCTAACATTTTTAAGAGTTATCTCATCTAAGTTAATTTTATGTCTATAGGTCTTATGCTATTTTTTCCCTCCTCAATTGTACTTAGACTGGTTCTTGCTACATAATCATGGCGTAAATGTTTTCTCAAGTATTTGATTGTGTAAACTTATGATTGATGTTATTGTGTACGATCAGGTTTATTACTTCTGGACAAGATATATCATTTTGGTTTTCTTTCATTCTCACTTACTATTTGCAATAAAACATACATTTATGAGTTTAGATTTTGTTTTATTGTATGAAACAGTGACAATCGACAGTCTCGTGCAATGCACGAGTTTATGACTAGTTTACAAAAAGATATAACCAAATAATAATTGTTATCAATTCAAGACCGACCTTAAAGTAAATATTACATACCATTACCATATCCAACACAAACATAAATAGGGAGCAATTAAGAGCAAAACAATTGCTGCAAGTGAATCATCCGAAAACGGATATGGATGTGTAAATTATCATATTTTTTCCTTAAGTTAAACTTATACCAAATGTTGTTGCTGCAGAATGATCACATAGTTAACACCAAAAAATCCATTTCTTGAACTTGAAGGAGCTAATCTGAGGTTGCCTCATTTTCAAACAATTGCAAACCAATTTTTGCGGGATGCGAACATGATAGCCATTGAGGCAGTATATACCTTTGATCATGAAAAATCACTTGATCAACTCTATCACCAAGATGTCAATCTGCCCTAGAATCAGAAGGGGCCATTAATATGTCAATATGCACCAGAATCAGTAGGTTACCAAAGTAAACTAACTACACCAAAAATAGCTCATTACAGACAAACACGTTCTGATGCAATCTATGGAGTCCAGTAGCAAAAAAGTAAAATGAATACCAATGCAAAATGAAAGCACGTTGAAATACACACAGGACAAACGATAGCTAGTTAAAGCTACTCCAACATCTTCTCGACTCAAAGCACAAAGGAACAAGAGCATATGATGACAAAATGGTATCTAAGCCAAATTGGAACAACAACAACAACAACAACAACAACAACAACAACAACAACAACAAATAAACATACTCAGCATTGAAAGCTGAAATCTCAGGCATAATGAAACCAAAACTAGAGCACCTAACAAACACCAAGTAGCTGATTCTAAAGAGAATTAACACTCTAAACATCAACACCAAAGAATGCCTACCAATGTAATTCCAACCCCACATCACCCCAAAACCAGCCAACACGAACAAAAGCATTATACATACCCAAGCATTGAATATATAGTACACCTGATGGTGAAGAATATATATGACCTAAGAAAATGTGTTTTAGTTTTTTGTGTGATTAGTCAATTCATGGCAATGGAATCACTTGTTGAACAAAGGGCTAGATACCCACATGTGCAAACATGAGCATCAAACATCATAAAGTAAGAAAGTGGTTACAATCTCTAACATCAAAACAACAGTGTGTTTGATTCAACTAAAGGGAAAGTGCATTTAGCTGAATATAAAAGATGAACGAACTAAACCAGAACACAAAGCTATCAACACAAAATATCACTACAACCTTGACATCATATGTTCCACAAATCAATTCACCACCACTGCCTTTTTATGTTCACAACATTTCTATAACTAGGCTTGCGTTTGTTTTCGTTGAGTTTTTTTTATATCACTTCATCAATAATTTTTTACAATTCTCTCACCAATCATTATTTTAACTACAAATAAAAAATATTAAATTATCTTTCATCATTTCACTTTATCTAATTTATTACTTATTTACCATTATTTTATTCATTATACTACTTTATTTTAATTTCTCTCACCAATCATTTCTCTATCAACACAAATTTCAAAAAAAAAAAACATTTTAACTTTTTAATCATTACTTCAATCATTTTTATTATATTTTATTATCCACTAACATACAAAAAAACCTTCAAAATAAAGTTCAACCCAAAAAAACGGAAAGAGTAACTTAAATGGTTTCAAAAAATTGTAGCAATTTTTTTCAAGGTGAAGTGTATAACACAGTCTCAAGACATTCCACTTGTACATGTACATGTATCGAAACACACAATCTTTGCTGAAAAATTTCATTAATCAAGTTGAAATTTTGATTGCAACACGAATCTGTCAAAATCTCAAATTGTGAAAATCTTCACTCATCCACAACATTAAGTAAAAAACCAATTCTAAAGAAAAAAATATTTCAGATAGAGAGATCAAATTGTGAAAATCTTCACTCATCCACAACATTTAATGTAATGACCCGTATTTTTTAAGGGTATTTTGGTAATCGGTCATAATAATAATAATAATAATAATAATAATAATAATAATAATAATAATAATAATAATAATAATAATAATAATACAGTAATTGATGTGGAAGTTACAAACAATTAAACAACACTATCCACAATTAAGCACACATTTGAGTAAAGGAATAATTATGCTATGGACTATTTTGTTAATTGCATTTATTAGGGAGTTACCTTTCGAAATATTAAATATAAGGGATATGAGAGATGGACGGGAAAGTTAAAAGGAATTTGTGATAAGTCATTTAGCTGAGGAGAAGAATAAGAGGCTGCATAAAAGAATAAAATAAATAAAGGGGAAGAAAGAAAAGTGAGGAACAAGAAGAAATGGAGATTGGCGTTTCATTTCGGTGAAGGATTGGCGTCATGGATTCGAGGTAAGGAGAATTGTATTAATTGGATATTTTAAATTCATGTTTTTAATTCTTATTCTTATTAATTTTCTGCACTTTCATGATTTTATACTATACAACATGATTTAAAGATTTTAAAATACTGGGTGTACGTTTAAAGAATTTGTAGAAGAATATTATATTCCATTTGCTTCAAAAATCGTAGAATTCATAAAAATAGATATTACTTCAGATTTGTTACAAGAATGTTTGATTTTTATTTTTAATAGTATAGTCATGATTTCGTGAAAGTTTTAGAAAAAAAAGAGTTTTATGCATAGTCATAATTTTATGAAAGTATTGAATAAAAATAGATTTGTGAATTGTGTACTATTTACTATTTACTCACATTTTCATAGTTTTAATGATATTGCAGTGTCAACATATTTTTAGCTTACAATACTATGTTTAGCCATTTATAAATTATTTACATTGACAAGTGATAAAGAAATAGGTATATAAGAAAATAAGAAAAGGTAACGGTTCATGGTTAAGTATAAGATTAAGCAGAGCAGTAAATCATCGAGGGTCCCCGGCATGAATTTCCCTACTCACGGGTTATAATAGTGAGAAAATGCCGGAGTCGGTCAATTTCTCTGTTCACGGGCAATAATAGTGAACATCCGGTCTGCTACATATTTTAGTTTCCCTTCTCATTAGTCATTGGCTATAATAATGAGACACAATACTCTTGAACCGAAACATAATAAGATAAGTTAAGAGCCTCCCTTAGTAGGCTAATTCACGTTCCTGAAAAAAAAAAAGGTAGAAAAATATAATTCCAGCATTATATTACTTCAACAATTTAATTACTTTCCGGTACATTATATTTATTTTTATTTTGTAGATGTAAAGCTAATTTTTTTATGTATATTATTTTGAAGTTCACAAGACATTGTTTTTAATTAAAAGTGAACTCTGGATAGCTTGCCCGGTGGCTGCCTTAATTCCCTCTTGATACGACTCTCCTTGCGGGGCATTATTGCTCACTCTGTACATTCTTGTGTTTTTTAGATAAATTTTGCAGGCAGACGTATGTTGGTGATCTGAGACGTCTAGCTAAGTTTCGGTAACTATGGTTACGATCTTAGAGCGATTATTTCATGAGGTAGGACATTTGAGGATGTTATAATGAAGTGTATGTTGTAGTACTTGAAATTAGAATATGGTTGTTCTAAAGATCGTTTTATTTTGGGTGTTAGTAAATAAATGATGTAATAGATAAGATTATTGAGAAATGATGTAGTGGTGACGTTAGACCCGAGTTGTGATGTTTAAGCTTCCGAATTTAGTGTTGGATATGAACTGCTTATAAAGGCTTCGTGTTTCGAGATTTAATCTCGAAGCATGACCGAACGGTCCGTTTTTCAAAAATACTCGGGGTTTTGGGACAGGTTGTTACATTTAATGAAAAAGTCAATTCAGCCACAATGCTTGATCTTTTCGAGAAAAAAACTGGAAAAAAAAGCAAAGAAAAGCCATGAAAACCCAGAAGTTATCAGATTAATAATGGAGTCTATATCCATAAAAATTACACCTTTCTACGGGAAATGTGATCGAACTCAAAATGCAAATGGATATAACCGTATGGTCTTTATTGGTCTAGGATTGAACAAAGATTAGTTTTTTTGCTATCAATGGACTAAACTCAAGAAATAAGCTGCCTACGTATCCAAATATATATTTGGAATCAAGTCCAACCGTAGTTCAGGCGGTTATCCATGATAATGGAGTTAATGGGTGGTTATGTAACCCCCCACGTCCCACGTTTATTCATAACTGCTCTTTATCCCAGATGCGTATGTCTCCGATCCGCTTTTTACGGTCGTGACTTCCACAGTCCGACTGTCTTCTTCTAGTCGAGAACACCTCGCCTTGGCCTCGATCGGGGATCTTTTCGATCGCTGGTCCATCTGGTCATAGTGACTTCCAAGTCAGATATAACTCTGTCATGTTCTGCTGGTCCGTTCTATGTACGCTTGACATGTGGACCTATTCGGGTCACCTCCAATAAAAGCCCCCCAGATCTGAATCAATATGGTCTAGCCCTTCAAATGGATTAAGATCTGAAGTTCAAGGTTGTTCCACGTGTACCATCCAGATGGCCTATCAACCTTTGCCTTGGTTATCTCAAACGCCACCATAATTGCACACGCTTTGTCTTTTCAATCGATGCGTTGTCCAAACGTCCTATCTTTTTGATAAAGGCTATCAAATCTATTAAAATCAGCAAATGCCCATCATTATTTATAGACACAGACGTCAGATTTGGCGGATTTGCTCCCTCCATTAAAAAGTAAGTCTTTCTTCCTTCTACGGGGTGACGGACCTTTTCTAGGTGTTACGATCCTTACCGGCAGTGTACCGGGTCAAATTGTAGTGCTAGTCTGGTGAGTCAGGTCGTTGTTAGGTGTAGTGTCCGAAAGACAATTTGTGTAATTGTTTTTAATAATGAATGACATAATTTATCTCACCTTATTACTTGCTTTGTGCTTGTAAAGTAATACACTGCTGCAAACCCTAAGTATATCTGTATGTAACCACTTAACTCAGTGTATGGATAACACGTGAGGATTGAGTTAGTGGTGATATACTTAAATCTGTTAGTCCGTGGTGAACTTAATCGAGTTTAGGGTCTCTTGATTAAAACACCAATAATGCGCCGAAACACCTTAGGGTGTGATAGTCTTATCCGGATTTGTCGGTAGAGGTACTTACGTGGGGCATTTATATATGATGGCATTCATATAGACTTTGGACCGATTTAATCTGTATTTCTCGGTATAATTCCGTGTCGAGGAATCTTATTAAATCATTAGATGATCATATATGGATCAACCTTAATCTGAGGTGATCACGAGTCTGCCGCTTGTCCCGTGGTAGTGTTTGATGTGTTAGTTACGGTTCACTTAAATAATGTGTTCCAAGCCACTTCTCATTGGCACTATCTCCAGATGAGTGAGTAGTTCTGATTTTCACAGACATGGAATCCATTCCTTCCTACGGGAAGTAGAGAGACAGTCTCCTTATTTGTTAGCCCTAAGAAAGTGATCGATCGGCCGAGTTCATATTTAGACTAATTAGCTACTAGTCAGATATGTGAACTAATTGATCACTAGGGGGTTGATGGTAAATAAGGATAAGATATTCTGAGTCGGGTTTACGGAGACTTCCCTCTCAGAATGGACAGTCTATGGAGGGTTAATCCGTATGTAGTGATTATATCAATGGACGCTTATTCACTCTATGGGTTGAGTATAAGTATACATCTATAATCGGTAGAGTTCAGTTTCGGGTTTATGGTGGCGTAATCCCGGAATTAATAATTAATGTACTTTCTGTTCGATGAATAATTAATTATTGAGCTACTCTGGTTATAGGTCCATGTAGTCCCGCGCGCTTTCCGTAATTGACTAATAATCTTGTTATTTGGGCGCCATTGATAATTAATTGGTTGGGCTAATTATTAATTGATATGCATGGATATTATTTAGTTGAAATAAATAATATAATACACATAAAAGACATTTTATGTGGGCTTTTTGACCCAATATGTGGCGCCATTAATGTCCTAATAATTAGAGAGAAATTAGTTTTCTTGGATAATTATTTAACATGTGATTTATCTTTTATTTGTTAAATGATAATTCATGGAATAATAGATAATAATATGATTTATCTTAATTTGTTTGGGATAATCATTTTATTTATCTTTTATTTGAAAAGGATTAATGTGATAATTATCACTTAATTATTTAATCCTTGGAGGACATTGATTACTCTCCTATATAAAGAGAGTTCTCCCAAGTCTAATGGCAAGGTACTATTCACGTCACTATTCACCGAGAGAAATTGGCCGAAAAATTTCGGACTCTATTCTTAGGGTTCGAGTTGGAAAAATCTTCGGGGTTTTTCTGGTTGCATATCAAGGAGGCTCGTGTATCAAAAAGGGTGTCCACCAACCGCCGTTTGGAGAACACATCGGAAGATCAAGGCTTCTCTTCCTATATTGGTAACATGATCTTAACCCTTTGTAGTTGTTAAATCCTTTGATTATGTTTTATGATATGTAAATCGTGATCCGTCCATTTGCATATAGATCTAATTTTGGTTAGATCTAAGAACCCTGCATCCTTCACGTGGTAGCGAGATGGGTTCCACGATTTATATAGTCATAATCATAATTAAGCGATTTAAAGGAGTGGAATTGCATGTAGGTAAATTTTATTTATTGTTTTATGCATTGATGTGATTAAAATTGTTATGGTTGAAGAGATGGATTGGGGTTGGCATCGTTTACCCGTTAGATCTATTAGAACTCATATGAACGATGAAAATTCGTTCATATGAGTATAGAAATTATGTAATTTATTTTTATTGCAATTTTAATTTCCAGAAAATAGATCTGTTTAGTAGTTGTTTAGATATTTCGTTTTTCCCGTTGATCGAGCCGATAAAAAGAAGATCCCTCCGGTCAGAATCAAGATTGGAAGTTGATGAACAATCCCACAAAATTTGGCATCGATCAGAGTCCGTCTGGATGTCCGTTCGTTGCTGCAAAGAATCTGCTGTAACAGAAAAACGCAGAATTCACAGAAACCCTACCTGTGACTTCCTCGAATTTCTGGGAGAGTTTCGACCGTTGAAACGCAAATCCAACGGGTCAGATTTACAAATGTGGAGTTTTGAACTTGGAATAAAAATTTCAGGTCGATCGGGTTTCATCTCGATTCCCGATCGGCAGCGGAAAGTCATTGATGCGCTGCTGTAAAAGTCAGATTCAGCAGCAAGTTGGACGGCTCACTGGAGAAGATTGACAATTCAAAGCTCCGATCCAACCGTCCATCTTGAAGTCCGAAGAATGAAGATCAGATCTGGAAAGTTTCGTCCCGATCCGAGTTCGTTTGATATGCCAATCGTTGAAGATTCTAAACAGCTGCAGATTAGGGTTTTAATTTATTTTCGAATAGATTAGTTACGGGGGTGTCAACGGTCCATCTCGGTGTTTATTTTCCGCACTAGTATACATGTGTAGATTGTATGAATAGAACCGGAAAATTTCCATGACATGCATCATATCATGAATTCCACTCCATATGCATACATGTAGAAATTAATTCGAGGAATTAGTTAGGCATGTATAAAACACGCAATTAGTTTTAATTAATTGTTTGATATTGATTAGAAACTAATTAGGGTAAAAACCGAGGAACACGTTTTTCAATCGTCGAGGTTGGGTGATGGATTCTCGGTGAATCCCACTCTGCGAAAGCATAAGGAGTAAAATCCCGAAACCTCGTGGTTAAGGTCTTGGATTCTTGGTGAATTCCACCTTACCTAAGACGAGATTACGTTCTTGTTCCGTAGTGTCTACGTGAAAGTTTGATGTTTAAGGATTGGATAATCACGGTTAAACAGGTTCGAAAGTGGTTTAACCACGGTTGGGTGGTCAACAGTAGCTACGGCTCGATCGACTTCACCCTCCACGTGTGGCGTTTGCATCGGGATCTTGCAAGGCCGAGTCATCCGAAGAGCCACTACGGCTTAAGGAGCTCCCTACCCTTGATCCGTCCGGCGGCCACATATGTTCTAACGAATAGGTCGGGTGGGTTAGCCCACATAACCGACAACATTCGGGCTGTGAATTATTGTTCCTTAATGTAACATCAAGTCCAAAAATGTGATCGATAAACCCACCACTTTTTCAAAATATTGAGTGGGAGCGGGAGGCGACGGCCGACCCCACGGCCTCTTCGTTGACACAAGCAACGTGAGAGAATGGTGACGCCTCGTGCGGCTTTGATTTCGGCCCCTAAGGAAGGCCTTCACCGCTATCAAAATTCAAGGCTTGGTCTCTCGAAAGGATAGGATTTTGGGTACTCGCTTGGGTCACCGACCGACCCTAGGCGGCGGCACACTCGGGTCTACCTAAAAATGCTGGCAGATGAGGTCACACTCATAAAGGGTATTTTTGGTAGTACCTTGGCTGAAAAGGAAAGGTGATTGACGATCACAAATGAGATGTTCGATTCTCAATCGATCGTCAATATTAATCGAAACCTCTTTGACCTACCCTAAGGCGGCACTGAGGCATTAGATTAAATCCTTGGAGCAGTAGGATAGACTATAAGTAATTAGTTTATGTTCCTAAAATTTTAGTAGTGTATGATTTGGATTTATTTTCCATCGGTTTATTTACAACTATTTATATATCTCTACAGGGTACTAGATCAAGCTAGTGTATGTAAAATTGACTAGTAACGACTTCGTTAAAAGTGGTAAGTAACTAGAACGTTGTATTTATTAATCTCACATGCGATTAATTTTTCGGAAGAGATATATCTCTTGAGCCTTCAAAACTTAAGTGACGTAAATAAGTATGTCACTCCTGTCAATCGTGCAGAACGAGAGACAACCGTAGTTAGTTTGAAAGGTGATTGGGACGATAAAATTCTTCCAGTGAATTTTAATTGTGTAGTGTCTACACGAGAAATTTTCTAATAGAAAAATTAGAGAATCATAATTTAAAGTGTCGCTAGTTAGACGGTATTTGGAACCGATAAACTAGTGGGAGCTTTTGTCTTATGTTTTTCTAATTTAGAAAATTAGTCCCACTTTGGGTAACGCTTTCATTAGACATCCCACGGTTCACGTAGTGTCTACTCAATTGAATCTGCTAGTTCAAGACTATTTCCTTTTAAGGAAAGTTGAGAATGGGAAAGAATGTCTGTAAGTGTTAATCATCTTAACTAAAGTTTTAAGGCTAAACCGAAACATTAATTAAAGAAAGTATAGGATAAGGAAAGTAATTCCGGATCACTAACCAATGAACCCTTAGCGACTTTCTTAACCGAGTAACTTGACTCGGTAGCTTAGTTCTTTGGAAGAACAAGGAAGTTTGTGCATTAACGATTAATAGAGTAACAACGGGCGGTAATTTAATTACAATAGTGGGAGTGATATAAGGAAATGAATTTGGATTCTATCCTTGAATATCACGAGAAAAATTTATTTTTACGTTTACGATTCGTTGAAACAAATGGATTCACTTTCAACTCGATATATTGTTGCATCATAGAAAGTGAATATGACATTTGTAGTACGAATCCAAGACTCGGACTTTTGTTTGATAAAGTCGAAACCACTAAGAAAAGTTTGAATAAGTATAACACATCTAAAACTATTAAAGGTAAAAGGTTTCCGTATTAAGATAAGCGACCTTTCAATATCTATTAATTAGTGCATATATCCTGTAGAGATAAGACTGACGAGTCGCTAAGGGTGATTCCTATCTCCCGAGTCTAGAACACTATCTCAAAGGAACAATGACTAAGTTTCCTTTCAATCGGGAAAGGGTAATAGATTTGAAGGGGTAACATAGCTTGTTCAACATGACCTTCGGGGTCTAGTGAGAGATACAAGCCGTGGGAGTTTTGAGTGGTGACATATTGTCGATAACTACTCGAAACGTGATTTAGTTTATCAAAAGAATACGAGGAGGAGTCTCTGATTTTAGCAGAGAATAGAGTATTCCATGCTCAGAAATAGGCTATCGCATAGTCTTGGGACTGATGCTCAGCCTGCCTCCTAGTGGAATGATTCTCACAGAAGAAGAAACCATAGACTTGCCTGATATAGTTATTAATGTGCTACAATACACTGTTAAACTCGATTAAGATAATTGGTTGCAAAATAACGGTTAACATTATTATGTAAACCGAGAAGTCTACCTAGAAGATGCCAGTGAATTTATGGATAATGAGTGAATTCGGTTCACACCACTTCCATAAATGTAGGCATTTAGCATTTAATGCTTGAAGGTAGGACTGGAGATTTTGCGCATACGTTCAGATTGTGTCTGTTTGTAAAACATCTTAATGAGACGAGTGAAGGTTGATTATAAGATTCTTGAGATCAGAAAGTGACGGTTGAACTGTCACAAACCTTCTGATAGAATCTATAAGTAACAACCTTAAACCTTGAGTACGGTTACTCAAAGGTAGTTACTATCTCGATTTAATCGGACCACATCGGTTGTTGGTGATTACAATTGATAAATACGACTAGATCGAATGTCAATCCACCCAAGACACAAAGTGGGAGTATGGTTTAACCATTGACCCATTGTGATTTTGTGGACTTTATAATCTCTTTGGGGTGATTGATAACCTATGGCTCTTGGTGGGTCAGTATAGGATTACGATTATAGAGGTTGGTTTGAAAACCTTAACCACGTGAATGGAGTTTTGGTACTCCAGTTACTTTCACCTCTTGTAGAACCACCTGAGTGTCTCAGGCCCATGGGAGCAATTGGATCTACACGGAAAAGAGTCGAATGAATAGGAAAGTTTAAACTTTCGATTGCAAAGTTGAGTGGTATAGGGGTGATCCCTCGATAAGTAGAGAGTTAACCGGACCTTGAACTCTCTCACCACTCGGTCTTGCTAGATTTCGTTAAAAGCGAGAAAATAGGGGTGATTCCCGAGACTTTCTTCTTCGAACAACGGAATCTAAATTCATTTAGAAACGAAGGTTTTAGCTAAGAATGAATAACGGATTCGTTACAAAGCGTAAGATAGGGGTGATTCCTAAGACCTTTTTTGCGAGACTAACGATATCTTAATTCATTCGTAAAGAACCTTTGGTAGGAGGCTCTGCCATGGCTTATATCCTTTGTGGATTTAAGAGAACCTCTCGGTCATTTAAAAGTCAAATGTTTTAAAATATGTGAACTTGACGAGTATTGATAAGTCTTTCATAGGCCCGGATATCAATATTGGTAAAGTAGTAGTATTAGTGTTCATGAATGATAACATCAAAGCAATTGGAAACAACATGTGTGTGCTATCCAAGTCGAGCGACAGGCCAAGATTCTCTGGATGAGAGAATTGGACTATATTCTAAGAATTTGATTCGGTCAAATTCACAAGAATGAGTCATTGGCTATCCCATCCGTCTTATTGGTTAAGATGATCATGCATATACGTATGCAACATTCAACGAGTAGTCCTACCTTACATCTCGGAATGATTCTCTAAATCTCCGGATAAAGAGAAAATGGGATAGAGTCTCTCTTGGATAACGGCAAGTCAGGTTATCACAAGTCAATAGTAGTCGAATCTCGGATTCGTGCATTGAAAAGCATTTTAGTACGTCCTCAAGTATCTTTGAATAACGAGGAATCATATGCTTGTATATTCAGGTGCAAACTTGAATATGGTTGACTACAATCGATTCGACTTGTAGTCGATTGAGGATGATCATTAAGTTGATCTCGGGCTCAGTGTTTACTCATAGTACTTAGAATTTTCTTTTGGTGCGGGAATAATTCCAGTCCGATAAGCCGATATCACTTCATTGTGAAAGCAAAGAAGAGATAGCTTAGAAGGATCTTCTCGATTTACAAGAAGTCAAAAGCATATTGAGAGAAAGTACCGCTGATTGGAAGGACCGGCAACGTTTCAATCCTAAAGATCGTCTCAGTCGACAACCTAACTAATCGAGTGTACCAAGTCGAGTGCTTGGAGGGATGCGACATTAATGGATATGTCTCATCTGCTTTTAGAGGAAGTGGGAGAGTGTTGTGAATAAGATGAGAAAGGGTGTGCTCTAAAAACAATCGTTGCTTGTCATTTCGTGCAAGTGGGAGATTGTTAGGTGTAGTGTCCGAAAGACAATTTGTGTAATTGTTTTTAATAATGAATGACATAATTTATCTCACCTTATTACTTGCTTTGTGCTTGTAAAGTAATACACTTTTTGCAAACCCTAAGTATATCTCATGTAACCACTTAACTCAAGGTGTATGGATAACACGTGAGGATTGAGTTAGTGGTGATATACTTAAAGCTGTTAGTCCGTGGTGAACTTAATCGAGTTTAGGGTCTCTTGATTAAAACACCAATAATGCGCCCGACACCTTAGGGTGTGATAGTCTTATCCGATTGTCGGTAGAGGTAACTCGTGGGGCATTTATATATGATGGCATTCATATAGGATTTGGACCGATTTAATCTGTATTTCTCGGTATAATTCCGTGTCGAGGAATCTTATTAAATCATTAGATGATCATATATGGATCAACCTTAATCTGAGAGGTGATCACGAGTCTTTGCTTGTCCCGGGGTAGTGTTTGATGTGTTGAATACGGTTCACTTAAATAATGTGTTTCAAGCCACTTCTCATTGGCACTATCTCCGGATGAGTGAGTAGTTCGATTTTCACGAGACATGGAATCCATTCCTTCCTACGGGAAGTAGAGAGCAGATCTCCTTATTTGTTAGCCCTAAGAAAGTGATCGATCGGCCGAGTTCATATTTAGACTAATTAGCTACTAGTCAGATATGTGAACTAATTGATCACTAGGGGGTTGATGGTAAATAAGGATAAGATATTCTGAGTCGGGTTTACGGAGACTTCCTCTCAGAATGGACAGTCTATGGAGGGTTAATCCGTATGTAGTGATTATATCAATGGACGCTTATTCACTCTATGGGTTGAGTATAAGTATACATCTATAATCGGTGAGTTCGATTTGGGGTTTATGGTGGCGTAATCCGGAATTAATAATTAATGTACTTTACATTCGATGAATAATTAATTATTGGAGCTCACTTTGGTTATAGGTCCATGGTCCCCGTGTGGCTTCGTAATTCGGACAAATAATCTTGTTATTTGGGCCTCGATGATAATTAATTGGTGGGCTAATTAATTGATATGCATGGATATTATTTAGTTGGGCTAAATAATATAATACACATAAAAGACATTTTATGTGGGCTTTTTGACCCAATATGTGGCGCCATTAATGTCCTAATAATTAGAGAGAAATTAGTTTTCTTGGATAATTATTTAACATGTGATTTATCTTTTATTTGTTAAATGATAATTCATGGAATAATAGATAATAATATGATTTATCTTAATTTGTTTGGGATAATCATTTTATTTATCTTTTATTTGGAAAGGATTAATGTGATAATTATCACTTAATTATTTAATCCTTGGAGGACATTGATTACTCTCCTATATAAAGAGAGTTCTCCCAAGTCTAATGGCGAGGTACTATTCACGTCACTATTCACCGAGAGAAATTGGCGAAAAATTTGGCCTCTATTCTTAGGGTTCGAGTTGGAAAAATCTTGGGATTTTTAGTTTGCATATCAAGGAGGCTCGTGTATCAAAAGGGTGTCCACCAACCGCCGCTTGGAGAACACATCGGAAGATCAAGGCTTCTCTTCCTATATTGGTAACATGATCTTAACCCCTTGTAGTTGTTAAATCCTTTGATTATGTTTTATGATATGTAAATCGTGATCCGTCCGCTGCATATAGATCTAATTTTGGTTAGATCTAAGAACCTGCATCCTTCAGTCGTATCCTCAGGGAAATGAAGGCATAATTCAAAGTGTGGTTAAACACCAAGAAGCTATTATTAACTCGATCTAAGTCGCAGTTTTTACCATTTTCCTCGGGTTAGATAGATAGATTAGTTAGATTGTTAGTAAAACAGTAAATAAATATATAAATATAAAAATAGATAATATATATATTTTTGGATCTAGCCAAGAATACTTTCTTGAATCAATATCTTTTGTAGTGAAATTGAATGAGATGATCTTTTCCTTGATGCAAGGAGGACAATTAGGTATGAACCGGTGTACTCTAAGCTAGACAACTCCACCTTACACGGCGTATGAAATTGTCATATGTCTAGTCCTCTCATCCAATGTCATCTTAAGCATGGGTCACTCCCGTTTTGTCATACGGCCGGTTTAAGATATCAATTAAGCAGGTGATTTAACGTAATAATATCGTGAGCACAATTTTAATAAGATTTATCTCTCCCAAGACAAATCGCCCCGGGTAGAAATCGGATTCCGTTGTCACATTTTCACTCGGCCAATTTTACCTCGGTCTTTCTATTACGATCTCGTATTCTAATCGCGAGTTGTCATTTCATTAGATTACGTTTCTAGTAAAAATCGAGTGGCTAATTCAATTTTTACTTTCATTAAGTGCAAATAGAAAGAGATTCATTATAATTGGTTTTAATCATTATTACTGAGTCGATCATTCATTTTACCAAAAGATTAACTAATTGATTCATATCTTGGCTAGATATATTTTTAGCTTAACATAATTAACATATATAATATATAAATAGAAATAGAAATAGTAAACATAATAATATTAGAATATATTACCGATTACAATCATTGAATCGAATTCGTTTCCACGGATGTAGTATAACAAAGCTTTCGATTTTAATAATCTTGATAATTATTCATATTACAATCTGTGATTATATAACTACTTTATTTATATATATAAAAACATATATATACATACATAGACATATGTATATATAAAAGCTTTCAAAAATAAAAATAAAAGAAGAAGAGAAAAAGAGAGAGATATATATCTAATATATATATACATATATATATATATATATATATATATATATATATATATATATATATATATATGTGGTGTGTGTGTATATATATAAGTATATATATATATATGTGATCTACAGAAAGAAAAAGGAAATAATAGAGACGAAGGAAAGAAGAAGGGGGAAAGAAAGAAAGGGGGCCCTTGAGTTTGTCTAATTTAGCACGTATATATAGCCTACAAAAGGGGGGGGGGGCGGACTGGGCCGGGTAAGGGACGGACCGGGCCGGGCTAATCATTACATTCATCCCCCTTAATTATCCAATTTCCGGATAAAAATTTATATTTTGGAATAAAACTTCTAAAATTCATATCTTAAGTTCTAGATCTCCAAATGACATGATTTAAGAGGCATTGGAAAGCTCGTTGAATGATATACAACTTTCATGAAGGACTCTTCTTCATAAAATGTCTTTTTGATGGGCCATTCGTTCGTCGAAGATATTTCTCGATTTCCACTAAATCGAATCGATTGACCAAACAACCACTTAAAGCTAGTGACACTTCCTATATCCTTCCAAAGATATGATTATGACTTCAAAAATGTCGTTACTCGGGTCTCTTGGTTTATCATAAATCTACAATAAAAATACCACAAATACCCTGTAAATCGACACGACACTCTCGGTTACTAAACCGGTACAAAACTTATAAAAACTTATAAAAATACGATAATTTATATAATAACCACTATTTATATATTTGGATAAAATTAAGTAATTATTGACTTAAATTGGTACAATAATGCTCAAAGTGGTATCAATATTGGGGTAAAATGTCGTAATAATGATCATTAATTTGTCTCTCATCACAACTCCCCACTTAGCTTTTGGTCGTCCTCGAAGCAAAAACAAGCGATAAAACAAAATGAATGAGATATAAATTCATGAAGATATAAGATATAAGGGACAACCAGATGCTGCAACCATTAGAATTACAACCAGGCGTTAACATCAATATAAATGTATAACAGAGTGTGTGTGTGTGACAAGCCTTTTCAATTTCCACTATCCTCTCTTGAATAATTCAAGCAAACGCACAAATATCCATTCAGACAGTCCTAATGACTTTCCTAGGTATAAGCAGTAACATTTCCACACAAAGTCCTTCCGTGTACTTATTAGGATAATCCCTAAAGCATATCATTCGAGTTTATCTTTGGGGATAGTCGAAGATAACTAAGTTTTCAACCATATTTCCATATTGTCATTTTTTTTTAATTTTCACATTTGTAGCATATGCCTTCATTCCCAAAGAATAGGGCGTTTATTGATAACACCCTAGTTGGACTACTATCATCGAGCGATCGGGAGCTTTTAAGCCTCATAGTGGTATAGGGCGTATCGTGATAACGCCCTACCGCACTCAAATCATTGGTAGCTACATCCGACATATAAATAGTTCATCTTAGTTTGGTATTCTTCCTTTCATTCCATTTTCCCAATAAACTTAACTTATATCCTTCCTATCACATTCAAACCTTGGATATTCACACATTACGTTCAAAAGTTAGGTACTAAGTTCTTTGCAATTATCTATAGAATAACCACTAGGATACAGAATGGATACAGTTTAAAATTTTCCGCTTCAATATCAAAGGCTTTACGTGAAGGAATTCATGTTACACAAATATATTTGGAATTACAATGCACTTACGGTTCACGCTGGTTATACACATCCAAATTGATCATTATATCTTCAAATCCATGAAATATATACCTTAAACAATTTATTTTAATCAACTAAATAATGCTCGAAAAAAAATCGAAAACTAAGGGATTTATTGATACAAAATAAACATTAATTCCATTGCTAAACCAACGACTCCACTCCCCACTTACGAACTTACATTGTCCTCAATGTAAAGTGAGTATAAATAAGTTGTTGGGAAAGCAATGGTGCACTTAAACAAGTCAAAACAAATACTCGGATGATATTAAAGGGTGGGTGGGTGGGTTAAAGTTATGACCTCCTCAATTCCATAGTATTTGAACTAATACATGTCACACGTTATTTGAAATTTAAAACAAACTAGATCATGAAATGTAACGTATGGAAAAGTTTTAACTCTGAGTCTTTTATACCCAGATCCTCAAGGTTTATTTCAAATCGTTCGAACAACCTAAGTCTAAGAAATGACGCATTTGAATTTTTCTTTTTTTCTCCATCGGGATTTTCGGATAACCACCTAATCATTCCCTTTTAATGACATTCAAACATTCATCCTAAGACTTGGTGAAACAAAATGAAAATCAATCCAAGTATTCGCAAAGTATCATCCAAAGTATGAGTAATTATTATATTTAACATTTTGCGGGTCGCCTCCCCGTAGCGCTTTTTTGGTTAACGTCGTTTGCTCGACAAACTTAAGCAACTAATATAATATACTAAACTAAATGGGATACTTCTAACAATTACTCACCAAAGCATGTAACAATTAAGCACACGAATCAACTAGAAATAAATGCTTAATGAGTAAATAGGAAGGATAGTACCCGTGATTTCACTATATTTATAGTCTATAGCTAGACTTTTCCTTGCTTCGATTTTTAATGCACAAGGTGGTGGGTCATCCTCACGCACCGCATCCGTCTTTAATACCGGTCTCCAACATAGAAGCGAGACAATTTCCACCAATCCAAGCGATTCTTGACCTTTTCCTTTGATTTTTGAGCTTTGGGTTTGCGAGCTTTCACATTATTGTTTGAAGTCATCTTCTTCAATTACTGCGTGTTAGTACGATCTATAGCAAAAGGACACAAAGGGTCCACACAAGAACAAAATTCTAGTGTAGTGTATGGATATTTCAATGAATTGTAAATGTTGAAGACAACACGCTCATTATTCATTCCCAAACTAAGCTCTCCCTTATAAACATCGATGAAAGGGCTATTAATCGTTAAGTGCCGAAAAGTGTCAAGAAAATGTGCATACTTCTTATCCAACTTCATCTCTTTGATTTCCTTTTTCGGGGAATGGGGGAGTAATTCAAGATCAATTAAACTAGGGTTAGAATGTATACCTCCCTTACCCTTGTCGTTAAACGAAGATGGTAAAGCTTCCTGGAATGATTGTGCCTTTTGAGGACACCGTGTGTGTCATCATTCATACCTTTTTCTTCAAAATATGCACTTTGGATATGGTGTTTGCCCTATCGATTGAATCGAGGTGAATTTGGGTTGAGCCGGATAAGGTTCGGTTTGAATTGGCCTTTCCAAACTTGATTCATTCTCAACATGATCATTGGTCAAGGTCCTACTCATTCTTGGATTTTTCAATATTCTAGGAACCTTGACCCATTCCTCATTCTCACTTTCAGTTTCAATATATCTGCTTTGTCTTAGAAATCTTCAATAATATCCTCTTCCTCTTTAGATTCCATGTTTTTCTCATATTTACCATCTAAATCATTCTCTACTTCATTAATTCCGATGTTTTCTAATCCATTACTTCCACAGATCCTTCCACTTCTAGTAATAACAGCATTTACCCCACTCAGATCTCTTTCAGTATTACTTGGTAGTCCTCCTGGGGGTCTACTATTTTTACGTTCTCCCTCTCTACTCAAATGATATTCCATATTCCTTATTGAAGCTTCTATAGTTCTTATTCTGGTATCATGTCCACTCATAGATGTTTCCAACATATTCATATCCTTAGTGACGGTACCTATAGAAGTTATCATACTTTCCATATTTTGAGCTTGAGTTGACATCATACCCATCATATTTTCGATTAATTTCTCCCATTTATCAACTCCTTCAGGTTGTGTTGAACTTTGGGTGACTGGTATGCTTTGAGTGGTATGTTGTGGATACGGTCTAGTAATGATTGTAGGTTACGATTTGAGGTATCTCCTTGATAAACTTGATTATTATATGGATTCTCATCTTTGGATTGAATACGGTGGTTGTCCTTGCTTACTAGGGGTTTCGGACCAACAAAAGTAGGGTGAGCTCTTCAATAGCATTAAACGAGTTTGAATATGCATTGTTCAAATTCCTATCTTCTTTGTAAAAAACTCACATTCTCCCTTGAATAACCTTCTGGTTCTTCCATCCCTAATGACACATTATCATGACTTGAGTATTCGTTTGGTAAGATATTTTCTGAGTTTATAGTTTTACTAGCTAATAAGCCGTCAAATTTCCTACTCAAATTCTCCAAGTGTGCTAGAACTTCCGTATTTGATGTACATTCTCCTGCAAATGCTACTTTTCTTGTGTTAGAACCGGTTTCCCACATTCTCATTATTTTTGGAAATCATTATATAGCATCGTAAACTATTTGAGCTTCACTCATCATTAACGAACCACCACATGCATGATCAACATCTGCACGTAAGTTTTTCCTTAATTTACGACATAAAAGTTGGATTTGCATTTTTAAGGAATAACCATGATCGGGACAAGCTCTTAGTAGCTTTTTAAATCTTTCCCACGCATTCCCAAACGTTTCTTCAAATCCTTGTCTAAAATTAGCAATCTCGACTATTAATTCCAATTTTCTACCAGGAGTAAAATACTGCTTTAAGAACTCGGTTTGAATATCCTCCAAACTAGTCAATGAATGATGTGGAAGTGACATAAACCAATCTCGTGCTCTTCCTTTTAAAGTAAAATGAAACATAGACATCCTCGTTAATTCCCGATGAGCACCATGACTTTTGGCTGTATTACACAATTCTTCGAAAAGATAGAGATGATGATGTGGATCATCATCATCCTCTCCTAGAAATTGGGCTCTTGTGTCAATTAAACAAAAAAGATGAGATTTTATTTCGAAATTATTTGCTCCTTTATTGGGTAAACGAATTGGATTATTAATCTGGTACCTTCTTACGGTCTGATCACATATAGGTCTCGGGTTAGGCTGGTTCTGATTATGCTTATTCCGATTCTGATTATTTCTATTATTCTGATTCTGGTTATTAGGTTGAGGTAAATTCTGATTAAGGTTTTGGCCATGCCCTTGAGCATGAGCAATCCCTTGTTCAGGTGTTTCACCAACGGTTTCGACCATTTTCGTAACTCGATTTGACAATTCTTGTGGAATAGAAAATATCGAATAGAAAATAACACGAAATCGATAAAAAAACCACATTTTTTCTTCTCTCGGTAATTACCGAATCCACTCGGTATTTACCGAGTGTAATTTTTTTTAATTGATATCTTACCAATAGGTAGGTACCAACAAAAATAAACGAACCGCGTTTACTTTCTACTATCGAAAATAGAAAATAACTCGAAATTGGTAGAAGAAAAAATTGGTAACTAAAAGAGGTAGATACCAACGGAAAACAAAAATAGAAATGTGATAAGAAGAGTGTTGACTTATCCTCGAGAATTTTGAGCTAATACAAGTAGTAACCATAGACACAATGAATTAGCGTCGTTTCCCGGCAACGCGCGCGAAAAAGCGACGGACCTTTTCTAGGTGTTACGATCCTTCTTACCGGCGTGTACCGGGTCAAATTGTAGTGCTAGTCCGGTGAGTCAGTCGTATCCTCGAGGAAATGAAGGCATAATTCAAAGTGTGGTTAAACACCAAGAAGCTATTATTAACTCGATCTAAGTCGCGCTTTTACCATTTTCCTCGGGTTAGATAGTTAGATTAGTTAGATTGTTAGTAAAGTAGTAAATAAATATATAAATATAAAAATAGATAATATATATATTTTGGATCTAGCCAAGAATACTTTCTTGAATCAATATCTTTTTGTAGTGAAATTGAATGAGATGCATCTTTTCCTTGATGCAAGGAGGTCAATTATGTATGAACCGGTGTACTCTAAAATTTGCACAACTCCTCCTTACACGGCGTATGAAATTGTCATATGTCTAGTCCTCTGTCAATGTCATCTTAAGCATGGGTCACTCCCATTTTGTCATACGGCCGCTTTAAGATATCAATTAAACAGTGATTTAACGTAATAATATCGTGAGCACAATTTTAATAAGATTTATCTCTCCCAAGACAAATCTGCCCCCGGGTAGGAAATCGGATTCCGTTGTCACATTTTCACTTTGCTAATTTTACCCTCCGGTCTTTCTATTACGATCTCATATTCTAATCGCGAGTCGTCAATTCATTAGATTACGTTTCTAGTAAAAATCGAGTGGCTAATTCAATTTTTACTTTCATTAAGTGCAAATAGAAAGAGATTCAATATAATTGGTTTTAATCATTATTACCAGAAATCGATCATTCATTTTACCAAAAAGATTAACTAATTGATTCATATCTTGGCTAGATATATTTTTAGCTTAACATAATTAACATATATAATATATAAATAGAAATAGAAATAGTAAACATAATAATATTAGAATATATTACCGATTACAACTCATTTGAATCGAATTCGTTTCAACGGATGTAGTATAACAAAGCTTCGATTTTAACAATCTTCGATAATTATTCCGCCATTAATTCTGATGATATATAATAACTACTTTATTTATATATATAAAACATATATATATATATATATATATATATATATATATATATATATATATATATATATATATATATATATATATATATATATATATATATACATATAAATATGTATATATAAGGGCCCCAAAAAATAAAAATAAAAGAAGAAGAAAAAAGAGAGAGATATATATCTAACATATATATATATATATATATATATATATATATATGTATATATATATATATATATATATATATATATATATATATGTGTGTGTGTGTATATATATAAGTATATATATATATATATATGTGATCTACAGAAAGAAAAAGGAAAGAACAGAGACGAAGGAAAGAAGAAGGGGGAAAGAAAGAAAGGGGGCCCTTGAGTTAGTCTAATTTAGCACGTATATATAACCTACAAAAGGGGGGGGGGGCGGACTGGGCCGGGTAAGGGCCGGACCGGGCCGGTAAAATAATCATTACATTCATCCCCCTTAATTATCCAATTTCCGGATAAAAATTTATATTTTGGAATAAAACTTCTAAAATTCATATCATGAGTTCTAGATCTCCAAATGACATGATTTAAGAGGCATTGGAAAGCTCGTTGAATGATCTACAACTTTCATTAAGGACTCTTCTTCAGAAAATGTCTTTTTGATGGGCCATTCGTTTGTCGAAGATATTTCTCGATTTCCACTAAATCGAATCGATTGACCACTTAACCACTTAAGCTAGTGACACTTCCTATATCCTTTGAAAGATATGATTATGACTTCAAAAATGTCGTTACTCGGGGTCTTGGTTTATCATAAATCTACAATAAAAATACCACAAATACCCGTGTAAATCTGACACGACACTCCGGTTACTAAACCGGTACAAAACTTATAAAAACTTATAAAAATACGATAATTTATATAATAACCACTATTTATATATTTGGATAAAATTAAGTAATTATTGACTTAAATTGGTACAATAATGCTCAAAGTGGTATTAATATTAGGGTAAAATGTCGTAATAATGATCATTAATTTGTCTCTCATCACGAGGTCTTCTTTTACTCCTTATGAATCCAGACCAGCCTGAAGTATCCAATCCTGGCGAAAATCCCTTTTTCTCTATTCTCCCCCCTCATTTGATTACTTCTATTGTTCCTACCCTTATTGAATCGCCTTCAACTGAGTATAATATTTCTGGGTTATCTGCGCCCATAAGAGCATTAAGGAGGACATACGAGACTAAAAAGATGATGGCTTGCCACACAATTGACTCCAAACTGAAGGATTCTGATATCACAAACATTTGTGATAAGTATGGGATAAACAAGAATGTTTATGCCCCCATTCGACCTGAGTCTGGGAAAAGCGCCGCTGCTCCTCCTACCGGATACTGTGCTGTCTATAAGGAGCAGTTTGAGTGCGGTCCCGATTTCCTTCCTCCAAATTATTTGGAAATACTTCGATATTACGATTTAAGGATTGGTCAGATAGTCCCGAATAGTATATGAGCCATTACTGGTTTCTTGATTTGGTGCAGGTGTTTTGTTACCCCCTTCACTCTGTCACTCTTTAGGACTTTTTATCAGTGTAAACAAGTTAAGAAATGTCCTGGCTGGTACTGCTTTTGCAGGAGAACCGATAGTCTGAGTAGCATACGGTTGATTAAGAAAACCGACCAGTCCTTCTCGGATTGGAAAAAACATTTCTTTTACATTAGGCCTCAAACTGTGAGGGACATAAGAAAGTGGAACACCTCCACTAAAAATAGTGATGTTTTAGAGAGCAAGCTGGATAAGAAATTGTTGAATGATATCAGAGTGTCACCCATATATCTGGGTCTGAGAAACTACAGTTCTAATTTAATCGATGATGCCCGTTTGGAAACTGCTGGTCCAGAACCTTATGTTGAGTTATCAGAGGAGAGATACAATATAAGTAGGATTTCTTGTTTTGAGTGTTTATGTTTCTCCTTTGAGGCATGCTTTTAATTAATTGTTGATATTTGCAGTGGCGAGTTTCACCGATATCATCCAGATAGCTGATGATGCTTCACCTTCCAGAGGTCAGGATGCATTTGATCCTGTTGTCAACCCAAATATGCCTGATCAGACCGCCAACCCTGTTGACAGTCATCCAATTGAGCCCTCGATAGAGACAGATCATGCTAACGGTGACTCTGAGGAAACCAGCGATTATCAGATGGTCCCCGTACTGCTCCAATAGAGACCACAGCTGAGACTAGACGTTCTTTAAAGCGTATCAGATCTCAGGATCAGGCTGACGAAGATGCTGAGGCTTCTGAGCAAGCTCAAGAGGAAAGATATGATTGGAAAGAGTGGTCCAATCAAGACTTGTCAAAATTTGTAAGAATCCTCTCCCAAAGGTAGTACTCTATTTTTTTTTCTTTTGATATTATATGCTGACTTCGCTCCCTGCATTCCTTTTTAGGGCGCCAAACTGGGTAGGGAGATCTTGTCCAGACTGAAAAATTCTGGAAAAGTTGAAGAGGACCTGTCCAGATCTTTATCTCAATGGAAGGCAAAATATGAAGATTTGTTGAACATTTCTGCAGCTGAGAAAATGGCCTTATCTGATGAACATGAAGGCCAAGACCACTGAGTTCCCAACCCACACTGCTACTGCTAATCAAATCAAATCCGAGCTGGAAAAGATGGTGGCCACTCTTGAAGTGGAAAGAGACGATTTGAAAAGCAAGCTTCCTGAGCACATTGCTAAAGCCCTTGCTGATTATAGAAGGTCTGATGAGCTAGCCAATAATATAAAGATGCTATTTGCTCCAATTATCTGGTTTGGGTACTCCTTAGCCATTGAAGATGTAAAAGCAGCAGGTCTCAATGTTGATGCTACCAAGCTTTCCCATGCGGGTTGGAACAGAAATGATGGATCTCAAACTTATGAGGGTAGATTCAAGGATTTTAGGGATGGAGTGGACTTGGTCTCCAAGTATGGAAAAAACCCTCCACCTGCTCAAGCTGGCTCACATCTCAATCTCAAGTTCCCCCCAATTCAAAATGAAAATATTTAACTTGTCCTCTCTTTCAATTCTGACTTCAAACATTACAACCTTTGCTGTTATTGTCCTCAAAATTTTGTTATTTTGCTTGTCTTCATATGGGAGTTTTTGGAATTTTAGTGCCTCTGGCACCCTTTGCACAATTTCTACAAAATTTGTTTGCCTTTGTGCCTTATATTGTGTTTCTCCTTTATCCTTTTCTCCCCCCAGTGTGACGTGTGACTTGTCTGTGCCGCATACGTCATACTATGGTTTTTAACAGAGTTAGGTATCCAGACTTAATGAATTTCCTCATTTTTAGAATTACCGACCTGACCTGAGGTCTGGTAGTCAACTGACCTGACCTGAGGTCTGAGGGTTACCGACCTGACCTGAGGTATTAAAGCAGTCTAATTTTTCAGACTTAACAAATTTTCTCATTTTAAGAGTTATCGACCTGACCTAAGGTCTGAGGGTTACCGACCTGACCTGAGGTCTTAAAGCGGTCTGATTTTTCAGACTTAACGAGTTTTCTCCTTTTAAGAGTTATCGACCTGACCTGAGGTCTTAAAGTGGTCTGATTTTTCAGACTTAACGAATTTTCTCCTTTTAAGAGTTATCGACCTGACCTGAGGTCTGAGGGTTACCGACCTGACCTGAGGTCTTAAAGCGGTCTGATTTTTTAGACTTAACGAATTTTCTCTTTTTAAGAGTTATTGACCTAACCTGAGGTCTTAAAGTGGTCTGATTTTTCAGACTTAAATAAATTTTCTCTTTTTAAGAGTTATCGACCTGACCTGAGGTCTGAGGGTTACCGACCTGACCTGAGGTCTTACAGCGGTCTGATTTTTCAGGCTTAATGAATTTTCTCTTTTTAAGAGTTATCGACCTGACCTGAGGTCTGAGGGTTACCGACCTGACCTGAGGTCTTAAAGCGGTCTGATTTTTCAGACTTAATGAATTTTCTCTTTTTGAAGAGTTTAACAGTAGAAATATATTACAGCCACACAACATAATTCAAAGGTTCAAAATAGTATCATAATGCATAAAAGACTTGCAGAATAAAATGACAATCACTTGCCTTAAACATAAAATTTCTTCAGATTAATTGCATTCCAACTTCTGGGGATGGTTTTCCCTTTACTATCAGCCAATTGGTATGCTCCCTTTCCATGTATCTTGATGATCTGATAAGGTCCTTCCCAGTTATGACTCAACTTTCCACTTGGTTCTTGCCTGCTGACTTCATTTTTGCGTAGTACCAGGTCACCAACCTTAAAGTAACATTGTTTCACCCTAGAGTTATAGTCTTGGGATACACATTTAAATATTTAGCCATTCGGATCCCTTCTCTCCTCCAGCTCATCTTTAGAGTGCCTTATTTCCTCTTCCTGGACCTGGTCATTATGCAGTGTTGTTCTAGGGTATGGCAATCCAATCTCCGCTGGAATGACGGCTTCACATCCATATGCTAGGGAGAATGGAGTTTCCCGTGTTGAAGTATTTGAGGTAGTCATGTAGGCCTAGAGGATATTTGGTAAGTGTTCTACCCAATGCTTTCCTTCTTGTTCCAGCCTCTTCTTCAAGCCAAGTTTGATCTGCCTGTTAGTTTGTTCCACCTGTCCGTTGGCTTGTGGGTGGCCAACATAGGTGAAATGCTGTGTTATTCCCAAATATGTACGCCATTCCTTGACTCCACTGTCCTCAAATTGAGTACCATTGTCTGAAATTATGGTCTTCGGTATTCCATATCTGCATATCAGGTTCTTCCACAAGAATTTTTGGATCTGTTTGGCCGTGACAGTAGTTAGCGGTTCAGCCTCTACCTATTTAGTGAAATAATCAACGGCCATGACTAGGAATTTGTAACCTCCTGGTGCTATTGGCAGTGGTCCCACCAAATCTACACCCCACTGGTCAAAGGGCCAGGTTGAGATGACTAGGGTCAATTTTTCAGGTGGTTGATGGGATAGGTTGCCGTGAACATGACATGTCCTGTATGCCAAGACTAACTCTTCTGCGTCCTGTTGCATCCTGGGCCAATAGTAACCGAACAACCTGCATTTTTGAGCTAAGGCCCTTGATCCCATATGGTTCCCACAGATCCCCAAATGGATTTCTCTCAATAAGTAGTTGCCTTCCTCCATAGTGACACAACGTAACCAAGGGGATATAAAGGATTTTCTATACAAGATATCATTAAAT
Organism: Gentiana macrophylla; assembly: GCA_026214975.1. Classification (NCBI taxonomy): domain Eukaryota; kingdom Viridiplantae; phylum Streptophyta; class Magnoliopsida; order Gentianales; family Gentianaceae; genus Gentiana; species Gentiana macrophylla. The sequence continues at coordinate 53,215,536 of CM047807.1, read as the reverse complement.
AGGGCATACCTATCAGATAAGCGTTGGATTTTTCGAGCTTGCCCTTTGTCCTCTGGTAACTGACTGTTTTTCAGATATGCTGCAATGGGATCCATCCATTTTTCCCTTTGCGTGATTGATTGTACTTCAGAGGCTTCATGGCAGTGCTGATTTAACTTTTCGATCAGAACCCTCTTGTCTGACAAAAAATTTGAAGCTAGCTTGGACAGGGCATCTGCTCGAGTATTCTGCGACCTGGAGACCTGCTCCACTTGAATTTCCTGAAATTGATCTATCTTTGACTGGGCCAGAGACAAGTACTTTTTCATGGGTTCCTCCTTTGCTTAATACTCTCCTCTGATGTGGTTTACTACCTGTTGAGAGTCACTGTAGACTTTAAGTTGCCGAACTCCCAATTTTAGAGCTAAATTTAAGCCTGTGATCAATGCTTCATATTTTGCCTCGTTGTTGGTCGCATAAAAGTTAAAGTGCAAAACATAAGGAAATTCTTCACCCCTTGGGCTTATAAGGAGGAGGCCTGCTCCTGATCCATTTTTACTAGATGCTCCATCCACGAACAGCTTCCACTGGCCTGACTCTTTTGGATACAATCGCTGATCAATGGAAATAGACTTTTCTTCAGCCAAAAAATCTGCTAGAGCCTGAGCTTTCATAGCAGTTCCTGGTCTCTACTCTAAATCGTAACCTGCCAATTCGGCGACCCATTTGGCTAAGCGACTTGAAGCATCTGGCCTGCTCAATATCTGCTTTAAAGGCTGATCAATCAAGGCGACGACCGGGTGACTTTGAAAATAAGATCTCAATTTCTGGGCGCGTGTACTAATGCAAGTACCAATTTTTCCGCGATCTGAATACCTCTACTTCAGTCCATGTAAAGCTTTGCTCATGTAATAGATCAAGCTTCAAGCGTGCCACATTCTTGTGGTTTGTTTCTAGGCTATCAATCCTTACCGCGATGTGCCGGGTCAAATTGTAGTGCTAGTCCGGTGAGTCGGTCGTATCCTCGAGGAAATGAAGATCTAATTCAAAGTGTGGTTAAACACCAAGAAGCTATTATTAACTCGATCTAAGTCATGATTTTACCATTTTCCTCGGGTTAGATAGTTAGATTAGTTAGATTGTTAGTAAAGCGGAAATAAATATATAAATATAAAAATAGATAATATATATTTTTTGGATCTAGCCAAGAATACTTTACTGAATCAATATCTTTTTGTATTGAAATTGAATGAGACAGATCTTTTCCTTGATGCAAGGAGGTCAATTATGTATGAACCGGTGTACTCCTAAGCTAGACAACTCTTTCTCATACGAGCGTATGAAATTGTCATATGTCTAGTCATCTGTCCAATGTCATCTGTCCAATGTCATCTTAAGCATGGGTCACTCCCGTTTTGTCATTCGGCCAATTTTAAGATTGATTCATTAAACAGGTGATTTAACGTAATAATATCGTGAGCACAATTTTAATAAGATTTATCTCTCCCAAAACAAATCGCCCCGGGTAGGAAATCGGATTCCGTTGTCACATTTTCACTCGCCAATTTTACCCTCCGGTCTTTCTATTACGATCTCGTATTCTAATCGCGAGTTGTCAATTCATTAGATTACATTTCTAGTAAAAATCGAGTGGCTAATTCAATTTTACTTTCATTAAGTGCAAATAGAAAGAGATTCATTATAATTGGTTTTAATCATTATTACGAGTCGATCATTCATTTTACCAAAAGATTAACTAATTGATTCATATCTTGGCTAGATATATTTTTAGCTTAACATAATTATCATATATAATATATAAATAGAAATAGAAATAGTAAACATAATAATATTAGAATATATTACCGATTACAATCATTGAATCGGGTTGTTTCCACCGGATGTGGTATAACAAAGCTTCGATTTTAACAATCTTGATAATTATTCCGCCATTACAACGATACTTATAACTACTTTATTTATATATATAAAAACATATATATACATACATAGACATATGTATATATAAGGGCCCAAACTAAAAATAAAAGAAGGAAGAAGATGAAAGGAGATATATAGATATATCATATATATATTCATACATAGACATATATATATATATATATATATATATATATATATATATATATATATATATATATATATATATATATATATATATATATATATATATATATATGTATGTGTGTGTATATATATAAATATATATATATATGTGATCTACAAAACAAAAAGAAAGAGAAGGAAGGGGACGAGAGAAAGAAAAAGAAGGGGAAAGAAAGAAGGGGCCAAGTTTGTTAATGGAGTTGAGGGATATATATAGATAAAATTGGACAGGCCGGATCGATCCGGGAACAATAAAAAAATATTATCCCAGGCTTATCCTCTGCAAAACCAGGTGCAAAATCATCATTATGTCGATTTTACATTGGCGGATCGATCCGGGAAACGGCCGGATCGATCCGGGACTGTAAAAAACATCCAGTTTTGAGCTGAAACTTGAAAAATTCATATCTTGAGTTGTAGACCTCCGATGGACGTGATTCAAAATGCGTTGGAAAGCTCTTTCAAAGATCTACAACTTTCACGAAGGACTCTTCTTCAGAAAATGCCTTTTTGATGGGCCATTTGTTCGTCGAAGATATAATTCGATAATAGCATTACGAAACGTTGATCCACTTGAACTTTTAAGCTTGTGGCACATTCTTACACCCTTCAAAAGATACGATTATGACTTCAAAAATGTCGTTACTCGGGGTCTTGGTTTATCATAAATCTGCAATAAAAATACCACAAATACCCGTGTAAATCTGACACGACACTCCGGTTACTAAACCGGTACAAAACTTATAAAAACTTATAAAAATACGATAATTTATATAATAACCACTATTTATATATTTGGATAAAATTAAGTAATTATTGACTTAAATTGGTACAATAATGCTCAAAGTGGTATCAATATTGGGGTAAAATGTCGTAATAATGATCATTAATTTGTCTCTCATCACAACTCCCCACTTAGATTTTGGTCGTCCTCGAGCAAAACAAGCGATAAAACAAAATGAATGAGAGATAAATTCATGAAGATATAAGATATAAGGGACAACCAAATGTTGCAACCATTAGAATTACAACCAGTTTAACCTCAATATAAATGTATAGCAGAGTGTGTGTGTGTGACAAGCCTTTTCAATTTACACTATCCTCTCTTGAATAATTCAAGCAAACACACAAATATCCATTCAGATAAGTCCTAATGACTTTCCTAGGTATAGCGATAACATTTCCACACAAAGTCCTTCCGTGTACTTATTAGGATAATCCTAAAAAGCATATCATTCGATTTATCTTTGAGGATAGTCGAGAAGATAACTAAGTTTTCAACCATATTTCCATATTGTCATTTTTTTCACATTTGTAGCATATGCCTTCATTCCCGAAAGAATAGGGCGTTTCATTGATAACACCCTAGTTGGACTACTATCATCAGCGATCGGGAGCTTTTAAACCTCATAGTGATATAGGGCGTTTAGTGATAACGCCCTCATCGCACTCAAATCATTGGTAGCTACAACCGACATATATAGATAGTTCATCTTAATTTGGTATTCTTCTTTAACTTATATCCTTCCTATCACATTCAAACCTTCGGATATTCACAATACACATTCAAAAGTTAGGTACTAAGTTCTTGCAATTATCTATAGAATAACCACTAGGATCTTGAATGGATACAGTTTAAAATTTTCCGCTTCAATATCAAAGGCTTTACGTGAAGGAATTCATGTTACACAAATATATTTGGAATTACAATGCACTTACGGTTCACGTTGGTTATACACATCCAAATTGATCATTATATCTTCAAATCCATGAAATATATACCTTATACAATTTATTTTAATCAACTAAATAATGCTCGAAAAATAAAAAACTAAGGGATTTATTGATACAAAATAAACATTAATTCCATTGCTAGACCAACGACTCCACTCCCCACTTATGAACTTACATTGTCCTAAATGTAAAGTGAGTGTAAATAAGTTGTTGGGAAAGCAATGGTGCACTAAAACAAGTCAAAACAAATACTGGGATGATAAAATGGGTGGGTGGGTGGGTCAAAGTTATGACCGTTGTGTGTGCAAATGAAATAAAAGTGTGTATCTACCTTCTGTTACTACACTGTACTGTCACACTCCACACACTTTTATTGGTTTAAAACACACAATATTCCACCGTAGTTGAACTAATACATGTCACACATTATTTGAAATTTAAAACAGACTAGATCATGATATGAAATATGTGAGAAAGTATTAACTCTGAGTCTTTTATACCCAGATCCTCAAGGGTTAGTTCAAATCGTTCTAACAACCTAAGTCCAAGAAATGACGCATTTGAATTTTTTCTTTGATTTCCATCGGGATTTTCGGATAACCACCTAATCGTTCCCTTTTTAATGACATTCAAACATTCATCCTGAGACTTGGTGAAACAAAATGAAAATCAATCCGAAGTATTACCAAAGTATCATCGAAAGTATGAGTAATTATTATATTTAACATTTTTATGTAGCCGCCTCCGGTAGCGCTTTTTTAATTAACGTCGTTTGCTCGACAAACTTAAGCAACTAATATAATATACTAAACTAAATGGGATACTTCTAACAATTACTCACCAAAGCATGTAGCAATTAAGTACATGAACCAACTAGAAATAAATGCTTAATGATTAAATAGGAAGGATAGTACCCGTGATTTACTAAATTTATAGTCTATAGCTAGACTTTATCTTGCTTCGCTTTTAATGCACTTTGGTGGTGGGTCATCCTCACGCACCACATCCATCTTTTTATCAATCTTGGTCTCCAACAGAGATTAGACAATTTCCACCAATCCAAATGATTCTTGACCTTTTCCTTTGATTTTCGAGCTTTGGGTTTGCGAGCTTTCACATTATTGCTGAAGTCATCTTCTTCAATTACCTGCGTGTTAGTACGATCCACAGCAAAAGGACACAAAGGGTCCACACAAGAACAAGATTCTAGTGTAGTGTATGGATATTTCAATGAATTATAAATGTTGAAGACAACGCGCTCATTATTCATTCCCAAACTAAGCTCTCCCTTACGAACATCGATCAAAGGGGTATTAATAGTTAAGTGCCGAAAAGTGTCAAGAAAACATGCATACCTCTTATCCAACTTCATCTTTTTGATTTCCTTTTTCGGGGAATGGGGGAGTAATTCAAGATCAATTAAAGTAGGGTTAGAATGTATACCTCCCTTACCCTTATAATTAGACGAAGATAGTAAAGCTTCCTTGAATGATTGTGCCTTTTGAGGACATTGTGTGTTATCATTCTGTACCTTTTTCTTCAAAATATGCACTGGATATGGTGCTGCCCTATCAGATTGAATCGAGGTGAATTTGGGTTGAGCCGGATAAGGTTCGGTTTGAATTGGCCTTTCCAAACTTGATTCATTCTCAACATGATCATTGGTCAAGGTCCTACTCATTCTTGGATTTTTCAATATTCTAGGAACCTTGACCCATTCCTCATCCTTACTTCCAGAGTTCAATATATACATTACATCTTAGGAAATCTTCAATAATGTCCTCTTCCTCTTTAGATTCCATGTTTTTCTCATATTTACCATCTAAATCATTCTCTACTTCATTAATTCCGATGTTTTCTAATCCATTACTTCCACAGATCCTTCCACTTCTAGTAATAACAGCATTTACCCCACTCAGATCTCTTTCAGTATTACTTAGTAGTCCTCCGAGGGTCTCTCTTGTTTTTACGTTCTCCTCTCTACTCAAATGATATTCCATATTCCTTATTGAAGCTTCTATAGTTCTTATTCTCGGTATCATGTCCACTCATAGATGTTTCCAACATATTCATATCCTTAGTATTTGTACTATAGAAGTTATCATAGTTTCCATATTTTGAGCTTGAGTTGACATCATACCCATCAGATTTTCGATTAATTTCTCCCATTTATCAACTCCTTCAGGATGAGTTGAACTTTGGGTGACTGGTATGCTTTGAGTGGTATGTTGTGGATACAGTCTAGGTAATGAGTGTAGGTTCTGATTCGAGGTATCTCCTTGATAAACTTGATTATTATATGGATTCTCATACTGGATTGGATACGGTGGTTGTCCTTGCTTACTAGGGGTTTCAGACCAACAAAAAGTAGGGTGAGCTCTTCTAATAGCATTAAATGAGTTTGAATATGCATTGTTCAAATTCCTATGCTGCTGTAAAAAAACTCACCTTCTCCCTTGAATAACCTTCTGGTTCTTCCATCCCTAATGACACATTATCATGACTTGAGTATTCATTTGGTAAGATATTTTCTGAGTTTATAGTTTTACTAGCTAATAAGCCGTCAAATTTCCTACTCAAATTCTCCAAGTGTGCTAGAACTTCCGTATTTGATGTACATTCTCCTGCAAATGCTAATTTTACGGTGCTAGAACCGGTTTCCCACATTCTCATTATTTTTGGAAATCGTTCTATAGCATCGTAAACTATTTAAGCTTCACTCATCATTAACGAACCACCACATGCATGATCAACATCTCGCACGTAAGTTTTTCCTTAATTTACTGACGAGAAAAGTTGGATTTGCATTTCTAAGAATAACCATGATCGGGACAAGCTCTTAGTAGCTTTTTAAATCTTTCTCACGCATTCCCAAACGTTTCTTCAGATCCTTGTCTAAAGTTAGCAATTTCGACTATTAATTCCAATTTTCTACCAGGAGTAAAATCTCGCTTTAAGAACTCGGTTTGAATATCCTCCCAACTTGTCAATGAATGATGTGGAAGTACGAAAACCAATCTCGTGCTCTTCCTTTTAATGAAAAAGGAAACATAGACATCCTCGTTAATTCCCGATGAGCACCATGACTTTTGGCTGTATTACACAATTCTTCGAAAAGATAGAGGTGATGATGTGGATCCTCATCATCCTCTCCTAAAAATTGGGCTCTTGTGTCAATTAAACCAAAAAGATGAGATTTTATTTCGAAATTATTTGCTCCTTTATTGGGTAAAAGAATTGGATTATTAATCTGGTTCCTTCTTACGGTCTGATCACATATAGGTCTCGGGTTAGGCTGGTTTCGATTATGCTTATTCCGATTCTGATTATTTATATTATTCTGATTCTGGTTATTAGGTTGAGGTAAATTCTGATTAAGGTTTTGGCCATGCCCTTGAGCATGAGCAATCCCTTGTTCAGGTGTTTTACCAACGGTTTCGACCATTTTCGTAACTCGATTTGACAATTCTTGTGGAATAGAAAATATCGAATAGAAAATAACACGAAATCGATAAAAAAAAACCACATTTTTTTCTTCTCTCGGTAATTACCGAATCCACTCGGTATTTACCGAGTGTATTTTTTTTTAATTGGTATCTTACCAATAGGTAGGTACCAACAAAAATAAACGAACCGCGTTTACTTTCTACTATCGAAAATAGAAAATAACTCGAAATTGGTTTTAGAAGAAAATTGGTAACTAAAAGAAGGTAGATACCAACGGAAAACAAAAATAGAAATGTGATAAGAAAAGTGTTGACTTATCCTCGAGAATTTTGAGCTAATACAAGTAGTAACCATAGACACAATGAATTAGCGTCGTTTCCCCGGCAACGGCGCCTTGAGAAAAGGCGACAGATCGTTTCTAGGCTATCAATCCTTACCGGCGATTGTGCGGGTCAAATTGTAGTGCTAGTCCGGTGAGTCAGGTCGTATCCTCAGGAAAATGAAGATCTAATTCAAAGTGTGGTTAAACACCAAGAAGCTATTATTAACTCGATCTAAGTCGCAGTTTTTACCATTTTCCTCGGGTTAGATAGTTAGATTAGTTAGATTGTTAGTAAAGCAGTAAATAAATATATAAATATAAAAATAGATAATATATATATTTTTGGATCTAGCCAAGAATACTTTACTGAATCAATATCTTTTTGTATTGAAATTGAATGAGACAGATCTTTTCCTTGATGCAAGGAGGTCAATTGTCACGGATTTATCTAACAAAGCAAACAAGTAATAATCCGGTTAACCTCAAGTATAAGGATCGTAGTAATAGTGGTTAATGCCGGGTCGATCTTACGGGGAACTGGCGATTGCTAACCCTAGTTTTTGTTTAACTAACTAACCTATGTCACTAAACTAAACAGCGAATGAAACGAAACAAAACAGAAAATAAAACTAGACAGAGGATGTAATCCAAAGCTAGGAAGAATACGAGTTGCGAATTTATTTAAACTAAACTAATCTAAGATGCAAATAAAAGTAAACTAACTAAACAAATTCACGTTTTAAGGATTTAAATCAAGTTTATAACGAACAAACGAGGATTGATCCACCTATCCTACAAGCATTGATTTCCTATCTCGATTATGTTGTGGTTTTTATCTAGGTTGTGATTCACCTTATCTAAATATGAACCCTAATTCCTTAGAAAGTTCATCTATTAATCTATTATCTTCCAATGCAAGATTAACGCGTTTTCTAACCAAAGGTGTAAACTTTATGTTTATAATCTAGCAATTAAACCTATTAACTTCCGTTATGATAGATTTGAATTACTATTCTTATTCATGATGATCTAGGGTCTATTAAGATTTCCATCAACAATAAACAATCACACATGCATATCTTCCGATGTAAAAGCAATTAAACGTAATAAACATGAATAAGAAACAACCTTTAAGTAAAAACTCACAAGTACAACCAAGAAAACGAAATCAACAATCGTTGGATGGCTTCACAATACTCGTTTGATGAAGCTTTTAGCCTCTGAACATCCTCAAAGAACTCGAATATGCGAAATAGTACATAAAAATAACTAGTTTAATCTAGATCTAAAGTGCATAAAAGCTGGAATAAAAGAGAAAACGCAGCCTAAAGCCGCCCCTAGGTTTAGGGTTTTGAATAATGAGTGTATGGTCTCTTTTAGGTTGAGAAACAAAGCATATTTATAGATCTCTAAGTCGGTTTCATGCTAAGTCGGCCGCGGATTTCCGTCTGGATCCTTGAACGCCCGTCCATTCTTCATATGAACTTCAAATCGGGCCGAGTCATGATCAAACGCTCGTCCACCCAGCGTCCACCTCAACGTCCAAACTTCCTGAAACAACTTTCCATCCCTGGACGCTCGTTCAATTCACGAGGCGCCCGTCCCTTTGGAGAGATTCAGACGCCTTGATCCAAATGTTCGAATCTTGATTTCTTTGATCTCTATCTCTTTTCATCTTGTCAATTCCTTCATTATCTCTTTTAATCACCATATATTTCGACTCTTATCTCTTTTGATCATCATTTGAGCCTTGAAAAATGTATCTACATCATATAAAAACACCACAAAATGTAATATCGCTCAAATAATCGTAAAAACATGATTAAAGCACATAAATCAACCTATTTTGCGATTAACTCTTTTGAAATATCATTTACTCAATATATTCATTAAACACACGTTTCTTATGCAAATTCATACAAATATGAAATTATCATAAAATATAGCATTATAAATCGTATAAATTCACCCCAACAACTCCCCACACTTAAGCTTTTGCTCGTCCCGAGCAAAACCAAACGAAGATAAAGGCTCGAGAAAAGATAGACATGTAAACATATATAACACGTATCCAATAAATCAGAAGTTCACCAGTGTGTGTGCATAGCCATAATAAACTTCCACTAAATCCAAACTCGAGAAACTCAGAGCAAAACTAGCTAACACCCCCTCGTAGACTAACGATAAATGACACTCATAAGGTGTACCCTACAAACGTGACATATCCCGAAAAGGATGATAGAATATATCTAGGGCCTTTCTGAAATACTCAGAGGATAATCCCTACAGCATATCCGTCAGTTTCTACTGGGGATAAGATAGACGATAACTTAGTCTTATATACATTTCGTAACACTTCATTAGTTGATTTAACTTTTTCACTTTTAAACACACATCAGAATGAGCTATTGCCCTGTCATAGCAGAATAGGATATTCAAGATATACCCTACCTTACTCCAATCATAAGGCGACTTTTTCATTATCGCCGTGAGCTTTTAGTCATCATAGTGGTATAGGACGTACGTGGTATACCCTATCGCACTCAAATCATCGACTAGCTTTCGACACACCCAATTAATTCTTCATATTTTTTCAACTTTTTCATTTGACAATAAGTTACGTGTTACTTATCACATTCAAACCTTCAGATATTCACAGTATGTCATACTTCGGATCTAAATACAGACTATCATAAATCTCAAGATATATACGTAGCACTAAGTACATGACTTATAAGATAATCAAAAATTACCCATCCAAAAGGGGTATGTTGGGAGGATTTTGCATCATAAAAACAAAAGAAAATTTATAAACCTATACTTAACATGCAAACTAACTCCTAACCGACCGAATACCGGGTAGTTGATAGCATAGTAGGGTAAGTACAGGGTCGATCCACAGGGAATTGGGATGTTGAATCTAATTTCACTAATCCTACCAATTGTTACTCAAAGAACGAATAAACAAAAGAAACGAAAGAACAAAACATAAAAACAGAAAAGAACAATCAAGATAAATCTAAACTAAAGAAACAAAAACAAACAATCTAACCTAAAGACATGGGGTCAAACATTGAACAAGCCTAGTGATCTCAATTTTAGTTATCTCATGATTTTAATTCAGTTTGTGGTTTCACCCTTTCACGAGACACAAATCCCTAATCTCTTAGTGAACTTATCTCTCAAGCTATGAACTCCTACTTTCTTAGCGAATTCAATTATCTATCCCTCATCTTTCGAGTGTTGAGACTGATTTACCAAACAAAACGACGGGTGTATATTCAAGTTACTCTCGTATAATCGAATCTAACAACCTAGGAATCTAACCAATTAATTTGTCACATAATCAACGGCTAAAAACCCTATCTTTCTATGATGATCTAAGGTTTATGCAACTTCCGTATTATAAACATCAATAGAAAACAAATCTTCCAATCTATTCTCATGGCATCATAAACACATAGAAAAGATACAAAAAGAACTAAACTCATGAAGAAAAACTGAATTGAATAAATCAAGAAGAACTCACATAGTTTTGAACAAGGATTGATCCATGGAAACGAAAAGCAAACATCTAAACTACTCCTAATCTAACCTCGGTTCACCCGAGCACAAGGCTCGGGTGACCGGCCTTCAAACTCTCAAGATGCGGCTACTGGCCTCTCTTTTGATGTGAGAAAATTTCTGAATGAATTCGGAATCAATTTAGGGTTTGGGGCTGCTGTGCTTTAAATAGAAAACTGAGGCGGTTGCTACAGTAACCTAAGTCGGTTCTGCTGAATGCGGCGGTGGACGCCCGTCTAACCAACTGGACGCCCGTCCAGGATGCTTGGACGGAGACTGGACGCTCGTTTAGCCAGCGTCTGAACTCTCTGTATGTAAAATACGATTCTGGACGCTGCATGGACGCCAGTTCACTTCTGGACGCTCGTCGGCCTCAGATGAACGCTCGTCCATCTTGATGCAGAACGGATTTCTTGATAATTATCCTTTCATTCCTCCATCTTTATCCTCTTTCTCTCATCTCTATCTCTTCATCAACACTTCAAATTTGACTTTAGACTCTTCCAAATCCTTTCCAAGTTAAAGATATGTATCTACACACATCGAAAAACATACCAAAACGTCACGATTCCAAAACAACATAAAATCACCAAATAAGCATATAAATCGATACGTTTTCATATTTAACTATTAAAAACACCATTTACTCAATATTTCAATATAAGGCTCGATTTCTATACAAATCATAAGAATATGGAGGAAATTGATATAAAAAATATACATAAAAATCATACAATTTGACCCTAAACAACACCCCCACACTTAGCTTTTTGCTCGTCCCGAGCAAAACAAAACATAAACCAAGCTCGAGACAAATAAACATCCATACAAATATGAAGTATATTCAATAACTTAGAAGTTCACCCAAGTGAGTGTGTGCATAGCCTTAATAAACTTCCACTAAGTTCCACAATTTGAAAGTTATTCAAACCAAAACTAGCCCGGTTTCCCATCTAAGTTAGAAATATTCAAAAATTATAACAGGCACTTTACAAAACATACATATCCCAAAAAGAAATAGTAGAGAATATCTAAAACATTTCCTCGGACTCAGAGGATAATCCCTACAACATATCCTTGAGCTTTATCTTGGGGATAAGATTAACGATAACTAAGTCCTTACTTATTCATAATAATATATTTCAATATTTTCACTTTTTCACACTTTTCTAACACACATCGAATAAGCTTTTGCCTCATAGCGAGAATAGGACATTTCAAGATAATCCCTACCTTATCGCAATCATAAGGCAACTATAAAGCGATCGTATCGTGAGCTTTTGGTCATCATAGTGGAATAGGACATACGTGGTACACCTACCTCACCCAAATCATAAACCACTTCCGACACACAAAATTACAATTATGTTTACTTAGAGATTTACATTGGCGGTGGAAAAGATTATTTTCTAGTAGCACAGACCACTGAGCATAACACCTCAAGTAAACAATTTATTACTATTGCAAAGACTTAATCACGTTTCACTTATCACATTCAAACTTACGGATATTCACAGTACATGACTTACCAATTGTTACTCAAAGAACGAATAAACAAAAGAAACGAAAGAACAAAACATAAAAACAGAAAAGAACAATCAAGATAAATCTAAACTAAAGAAACAAAAACAAACAATCTAACCTAAAGACATGGGGTCAAACATTGAACAAGCCTAGTGATCTCAATTCTAGTTATCTTATGATTTTAATTCAGTTTGTGGTTTCACCCTTTCACGAGACACAAATCCCTACTCTTAGTGAACTTATCTCTCAAGCTATGAACTCCTACTTTCTTAGCGAATTCAATTATCTATCCCTCATCTTTCGAGTGTTGAGACTGATTTACCAAACAAAACGACGGGTGTAGATTCAAGTTACTCTCATATAATCGAATCTAACAACCTAGGAATCTAACCAATTAATTTGTCACATAATCAACGGCTAAAAACCCTATCTTTCTATGATGATCTAAGGTTTTTGCAACATCCGTATTATAAACATCAATAGAAAAGAAATCTTCCAATCTATTCTCATGGCATCATAAACACATAGAAAAGATACAAAAAGAACTAAACTCATGAAGAAAAACTGAATTGAATAAATCAAGAAGAACTCACATAGTTTTGAACAAGGATTGATCCATGGAAACGAAAAGCAAACATCTAAACTACTCCTAATCTAACCTCGGTTCACCCGAGCACAAGGCTCGGGTGACCGGCCTTCAAACTCTCAAGATGCGGCTGCTGGCCTCTCTTTTGATGTGAGAAAATTTCTGAATGAATTCGGAATCAATTTAGGGTTTGGGGCTGCTGTGCTTTAAATAGAAAACTGAGGCGGTTGCTACAGTAACCTAAGTCGGTTCTGCTGAATGCGGCGGTGGACGCCCGTCTAACCAACTGGACGCCCGTCCAGGATGCTTGGACGGAGATCGGGCGCTTTCGTTTAGCTTGGCGTCTCGAACTCTCTCGTATGTAAAATACGATTACGACGCCACGCATGGGCGCTTGATTCACTTCGACGCTTCGTCGGCCTCGGATGAACGCTCGTCCATCTTGATGCAGAACGGATTTCTTGATAATTATCCTTTCTTTCCTCCATCTTTATCCTCTTTCTCTCATCTCTATCTCTTCATCAACACTTCAAATTCGACTTTAGACTCTTCCAAATCCTTTCCAAGTTAAAGATATGTATCTACACACATCGAAAAACATACCAAAACGTAACACGATTCCAAAACAACATAAAATCACCAAATAAGCATATAAATCGATACGTTTTCATATTTAACTATTAAAAACACCATTTACTCAATATTTCAATATAAGCTCGATTTCTATACAAATCATAAGAATATGGGGGAAATTGATATAAAATATATATATAAAAATCATACAATTTGACCCTAAACAGGGTATAACTTTATAAATAGCTCATCATTTACTATGGCTTGTGAAAAATCGATCTCAGGTGAAACAACTAACTTATCAAACATATGATATATAGCTTAAATGACTATAAAAATAACGAACATTGAATCGAATTGCCTACTCGGGACAAAACAAAAGTGTCGAAAAATTTCGAAAATTTTAGCTCATTTTGCATAGAAACATTATGAATTAAGCAAATGTGTAGATACATATCGAAACATTCCCTCCCCACACACTTAAAAGTCAACATGTCCTCGTGTTGTGCGAAACGAAAGAAAAGGAAAAGACTTAGGCGAGTTAAATCGAAACCGAATCGACGGTCAGGCCGGAGCCTACATAATGACACTTAGAACGCGTAACCAGACAATGTAGCTCGACGAAACCGCTAAAAATATACCTGCACGTCTTGACAAACATGGAACCATCTCGGGGAAAACGGGGAATTATACCAGAACGAAAAGAGATATCAAAAATGAAGTTAAAGCAAAAGTTAAAGCATTCAATACATCCAGAAAGTATAAACACCGTAGAAGTGAAAGTACGGGTGCCTTATGGCTTACATGATCCATCGGGAAAAGTAACAGTAGAAATATCAAAATTACAACGAATCATATAAGAAAAAGTATCAATAACATACATCCATCGAATCAAAGAAAAAGAAAAACTAGAAGCAGAAAAATAAAATCAAGGCTGGCTCGGTGTCGCAGAATCATCGGCCGGAGGATCAGAGGAGGGTCCAGAAGGTGGTGCCGTAGCCCTAGCTGCCGAGTCAGGCTGCTCCTCATCTGAAGATGACCCAGAGTCGTGTAGAACATCCGCAATGACCTGCTTCAATCTCATCAAAGACAAAGAGATAATCAACGGAGCTCGGATTGAAGGTTTTTCGTCCCTCGGTGCCGCCCTCACGGATACATTGAAGAATCGACAAAATGTTGTTCTGCGTATCCCGGATATCACCTAGCCATTCCCGGAAACTATTGGCCATGCTCAACCGCATCCTAATCTGCGGGAGATAAAGTAGGGCGGGGAGGATGCACGAGCGGTGCCAAAGAACCAGGCTCTGCGGTGCCCCGACTTCGATTGACCCGAAGGCTTACTCTTCTCTCTCTCAGATAGGCCTCGGATTCTTCGGCTTGTGATCGGCTCCATACTCAGGCACACCGGCATCGATACACAAACTGTGGATAAGGTGAGGGACGATCAAGCTCCGCGTGTAAACCTTTTGATTGATAGATATCTCGTCATACAAGGCTTGTCCCACATCCACATTCAAGCCAAATGTCAATGCATATAACATGCCTAGGTCACCAATATGAAAGTGTGTCAGGTTGTTCTTAGGCAACAACCGACTCTGAATAAACCGACACTGGACTTTCCAATCCTCCGTCCAGGTCGTGGTAACCAACTCCTTCCGGTCGCCTCACGGCCTTAACGTCCACGCCACATCCGGGCAAACTTGCAACCTCAACTCCTCCAAGGGATCCTGCCCCAAACTCTGCCTATGTAAAATCTCCTCCTTGTAATCCCGACCCTCAAAAGCCGCCAACCCATACTTTGCATTGATTACCTCCGGCGTAAACGGAACTTGGACTCCTCGAACCACAACTACCTTCGTTTCCAAGTCGGTTTCTGAACAATTGGCATAAAACTCCCGAACCAAGGAACTATTGACCGGGGTAGTTGGAATCGTCATCAAAGCGTCCCATTTCCGATCCCTTAACAGCTTGACAAACTCGGGATCAACCTTCGCCTCCAAAGTGGCCCGTTCTATCAACATCGTCCTCGAGAAATAGTGCTGTTTATACGCATCGTGAGCTCTAGGGTTCACGAATCTATGAGGCAAAGGCATAGGGGGTACGGTTTTGGCTCTCTTTCTAGGTGGAGCAGCCCTAGGTTCAACCGGCTCATCTTCCCGTGTAGCTTCTACAACCTCCTCAACCCTAGACGAGGCTCCGCCTCTCTGAGCTCTAGGCATCCGAACTAAAGGAATATCGTCATCCGTCTCAGAGTCTGAGGTTGGTTCATCTCTTAAGGTTGCCCTAGTTTGGGTGGCTCTAGGGGGTTGCTTGTTCGGTAAAAACGTGTTTTGAATTTATAAACCGAAACACCCCAAGTATAAGGATCGTAGTATAGGGTGTTTACGGGTCGTCCTAAGGGAGTGGAATGTTTATCGGATTCAGATAACAATTATTCTAACGATTATGTCACGATTATCTATCTAAACGAAAGTTGAAACTAACTAAAACCTAAACCTAAGAATTAAAAGCAAAAGCGAGAGATAAAACAAGCTGAAAAATAAGAAAACAGAAAACCAGACGGCGTTCACTAAAGTGAACGGCGTGCCCTCAAAACTAAACCTAATGGACGAAAGGCGTCGCTGTTGCGGACGGCGTCTGATTATGAATCAAGCGAAAAATTGCGAAAAAACAAAGAGAAACTAGGGTTTATCAACTAGAACTTAAACTAAAGATTAAACTAATGATTCGATTAATAAACAATAAAGGAAAACACAATGAGGCAACGAATCCACCCATCAACCAACAACCCCAACTAGATGGTGATCTAAGATGTAGTTTTTAGTGGTGATTTATTCACGAATCCAATTAAATATCTTCAATCAAATTCTAGGGTTTCGTTTATCTTTTCAAATAAACTAAACATACAATCAAACCGAAATCACGAGGTTGTTTCCAAACTCTTACTCAACTAATCATGCATAATCTCTTAAAACACGAATAATTGCATCACTTGAACGAAATAAAACTTAAACCAATATATTTTCATACATAGATCCAAGCATATAGATATAGATAAATCGTTTCATCAAATTGTTAATTCCAACAAAACATGATCAATACAAAACAAAGATCCAAAGTGATGAAAAACTATAAATTAAACTCACTAACACAAAGCATCGAACTCTCTAGTTGGTTGTGTTGATGATAGGCTTCCTCCGTCGACTCATCTGCAGGCTTTTAGCCAACAATCATGTTGAAGATGATTGTTGGTTGGGAGATTTGCATCTCTGTGAAATTAGGGTTCTCGGCCGCACTTTTTGGTGAATTTGCGATCTCAATTATGTGGTATATGAATTAGGGTTGGGCTGCTTTGCTTTATATAGAGTTTCAAGTCGGTTAGGGTTAAGTCGGCAACGGACGCCGCCTGCAGTCTTATGGGCGCCCGTCCGTAATGCCTGGACGCTGAGTAAACGCTCGTTCATCCTCCGTCTGAACTCTCTGAATGTAAAACACAATTCCGGACGCCCGTTTGCTTTATCAAACGCCCGTCTGGAATGGACGCTGCACGAACGCTCGTCCAAGATGCTGAGGGTCGGATTTCATCATCTTTATCCAATTTCTTCAAGCCAATTCCAACTCTATCTCTTATGATTCGACTTGAGCTTCATTTATCCACTTATCGCACTCAAAATTAACTCCTACATGATAAATAAACAATGCAAAAATGTAATAAAATCCAAATAATAATAATTCCATTAAATCAACACTTAAAATCATCAATTTTGCATACAACCCTCTTAAAATCATCTTTATTAAATAATTACACTTAAACCCTTAATTCTCATGTAAATTGTGCAAATGTGGGAAAATAATAATGAAATATACCCTTAATAATCATATAAATATGGCCTTAACAACACCCCCACACTTAACTTTTTTGTACGTCCTCGGACAAAACAATCAAAACTATAGCTCAACTTTATAAATAATCCACATAGATCTCTAACTCACGTAATGTAAGATACAACAACTATAGCAAATGATACCAACACGAGATAGATTCGGTGTATGTGTGACAAGCCGTTCTCAATCTAACAAGCCTTTCAAAGAAATATCCTCTCAAAAATTCCAATGACTATCCTAAGTACAGATGATATGACTCAACTCAAAGCCTTCCCACGCACTCATTAGGATAATCCTACAAACATATCATGCGGTTCTCTTTGGGTATAAGATCCATGATAACAAAGACTTCACTTTATTCTTAACTCATCATTTTTCAAAATTTTCAAATGTGACGCATATCAGAATAAGCTCTTACCCATCATAGTAGAATAGGATGTTTCGTGATAACACCCTACCTTACTCAAATCATAAGGTAGCTTCTCCTGACTGTCGTGAGCTATTGGTCATCATAGTGGTATAGGACATACGAGGTATACCCTACCGCACCCAAATCATAAACCAGCTTCCGACAAACGTATTTATTAATAACTGCTCCCTCACTTTATTTATTCACTTTTCAAAGTCATAAGTTACATCTCACCTATCACATTCAAACGTTATGATATTCACAGCACACGGTCTAACTTAGGTGTAACTATACCGACCTTCCTAAGATGAATCATTAAAAATAATGAAAGGATATAATTCAAAAGTCATGCTTCAATCTCAAAGGCTTTCGTGAATGAAAAACGAAACTATCTCCATAAAAGTAAAACATGCTATAATTATCTCACTAAGTCACATACTATCATCGTTAGAAAACTACAACTAGCAAGCATCTAGTTCCAATTATATGCTCGAGACTCACAAAAAATTTTAAATTCCGCAGAAATTTTAACTTTCACTCCTATTTCAAAGGATATAGCATAAAAACATACCCAAACACCCCCCACACTTAAATCACATTATGTCCTCAGAATGTGCAGAATAAAAGAAAAAACAAACTTAGCTGGTTGCAACAGTGGTCGTCGTATGAAAGTTGGCAGAGGTCAGGCTGGAGCATGAATGGACCGCTACAACTTGAATGGACAACACTGGACATAAAAGCTTGTGAACCTGCTCAAAAGTATCTGCAACACTCGACATACCATATAATCTCGGGGTACACGGGGTATATGAGCAACACATAACACAAAACACTTACAATGAACGTAAGAGGAATAACCAACAACACAACATCAACTAAAGTATTATTTCTAACACAATAAAACAAAACAACCTAAGAAAAGAAACAAACAAAGAAAACTAGGCTGCCTCCTAGGAGCGCTCTTTTAATGTCAATAGCTTGACACAGAGTTCAAAAGATCAACCCGGATCGGGCCACTTTGGTTTGACTACCGCCACCTTAGTATCAGAATCAGAATTACTAGGGCTGAAATGATTTTCACCACAACAACAAGTCAAGTGCGCAATAAGATCATTAAACCTTTCTCTCCACACTACACTGACTCTCTTCTTCTTGTTCTTGCGGATGATAGGCATAGACACAGTGGTATGATCAGAAGTTTCAGCAGAAGGTACCTCACGGGTGGAGATAGGAACGTCATCGTCATCTGACTCAAAGAAATAAGATGGAATCTCCTCACAAATCAGGACATCTGTACTCTCATCTCTGCTTTGGAAATAAAGAATCTCAGGCTTTTCCTTTGGTTGCCCAAAATATTTCTTAAGTCGATGGCCATTCACTTTAAAAGCTTGATTACCATACCCGTTCAAAGTAATTACTCCACTAGGATTAACCTCGAGAATCTCAAAGGGACCAGACCATCTAGACTTGAGTTTACCCGGAAACAGGTGAAGTCTAGTATTATAAAGTAAAGCCATTTCACCAACTTTGAATTCTCGGTCCTTGATCTTAGCGTCATGGAGTATCTTAGTTCTCTCCTTGCTGAGCTTAGCATTCTCGTATGCACGGAGTCTGAATTCGTCGAGTTCGTTCAACTGTAACAATCTTTTCTCCCCACAGAGTTGGCTATCAAAATTTAAGAATTTAATTGCCCAGAAAGCTCTGTGCTCAAGTTCGACAGGTAAATGACAAGCTTTGCCATAGACCATTTGGAAGGGTGACGTGCCCATCGGGGTTTTGAATGCGATCTGATAAGCCCACAACGCGTCATCCAACTTCGACTCAATTAGATCGATTATTGTTCACGGTCTTCTCCAAAATTCTTTTCAAGCTCTGGTTGCTTACCTCGACTTGGCCACTGGTTTGAGGATGATATGGTGTACCAATCTTATGTTTGACACCATACTTCTCAAGGATCTTGTCAAGCGGCGCATTGCAAAAGTGAGTACCTTCATCACTAATGAGTGCTCTCGGACAGCCAAATCTAGTAAAGATATTCTTTTGCAAGAATTTCTTTACAACCTTGTGATCATTAGTTTGAGTAGCTATGGCCTCGACCCACTTGGAAACATAGTCCACACAGATTTGAGGATATACTTATTACCGCATGAGGATGGAAAGGGTCCCATAAAATCTATGCCCCATACATCGAAAACTTCGCATTCAAGAATGGGCTTAAGTGGCATTTCCATCCGACTACTCGCCCCGGTTCTCGGGCACCTATCACAACCTTTACAAAAGGCTTGCATCCTTAAACAGAGTCGACCAAGAGAATCCAAATGAAGAATCTTTGCAACCGTCTTTGGTGTTCCATAGTGACCTCCGGTAGGGACCATTTATGGCATTGTTCTAAGATATCCCATCGATCATGCTCAGGAACACACCTTGAAGCAACCCGTCTTTCTGGACTCTGAACAAATAAGGATCTTCCCATACGAGATATTTGAGATCGAAAAAGAACTTTTCTTCTCCTCGATCGTCATGTCTTCTAAATGACCACTCGCTAAATAGTTGGCGTAGTCGACATACCACGCAACCTAACCGTTTCAAGCTTCATCAATTGCTCGATCGGAAAATCAATGCCTATATCATTGTGATTTTACGCACCCTCATTACTAAGCGAGATAAATGATCAGCCACAATATTCTCACTACCTTTCTTATCTTTAATCACAAGGTCAAACTCTTGTAGAATTAAAATCCATCTAAGTAACCTTGGTTTGGCATCTGCTTTATCCATAAGGTAGCGTAAAGCTGCATGATCTGTCCATACAATCACTTGAGACCCGAGAAGATAGCTTCTAAATTTGTCAATGGCAAAAACAACAGCTAAGAATTCCTTCTCAGTCGTAGTATAATTGCATTGAGCCGGGTTCAAGGTACGACTCGCATAATAGATGGGCCTGAACCTTTTATCAAGTCTTTGACCTAAAACTGCACCTACGGCGTAATTAGAGGCATCGCACATCAATTCGAAAGGCTTGGTCCAGTCAGGTGCTACTAAAATAGGGGCACTGATAAGCTTATCTTTCAGACAATTGAAAGCTTCTTTGCACTTCGCATCGAACAAGAAATCTACATCTTCTTTCAAGAGATTTGATAAAGGCTTGGCAATCGTAGAAAAGTCTCTAATGAAACGCCGGTAGAAGCCAACATGTCCTAGAAAACCTCGTACCTCTTTCACTGTCTTAGGGTACGTCATCTTTTCAATGGCTTCAACCTTAGCCTTATCAACTTGAATACCAGCATTGGACACCTTATGTCCCAAAACTATTCCTTCATCAACTAGAAAATGGCATTTTTCCCAGTTAAGCACCAGATTTTTCTCAACACACCGTTGGAGTACCATATCTAGGTTCTTTAAAATTTCATCAAAGCTATCACCGTGGCGAGAAGTCGTCCATGAAGACTTCCATGCATTTCTCAACAAGTCCATCAAAAATGGCCAACATGCACCGTTGAAAAGTCGCGGGTGCATTGCATAGACCGAATGGCATTCTACGAAAAGCAAAAGTACCAGATGGACACGTAAACGTTGTCTTCTCTTGGTCATTGGGGTCAATGGCTATCTGGAAGTAACCAGAGTATCCATCGAGAAAACAATAATACTTGTGACCACTCAGTCTTTCAATTAGTTGGTCAATGAAGGGTAAGGGAAGTGATCTTTTGCGGTGACTTCATTCGATCTACGATAGTCGATCTGAGACATCAGAGCTGATCCACGAGACGTAGGGCAACTTCCTCCCCTTTTTCATTCTTTTCAACTGTGATTCCGCCCTTCTTTGGCACAACTTGAGTAGGGCTGACCCACTCGCTATCGGCGATTGCATAGATGATTCCCATGTCAAGCCACTTTATAACCTCCTTTTTGACAACCTCTTGCATATGCGGATTCAACCTTCGCTGAGGTTGTCTCACCTTTTTAGCTCCTTCCTCCGTTCGGATTTTATGCATGCATATGTCTGGGCTGATCCCTCGGATATCACCCACTTGCCAACCGAACGCGAGGATGTTTTTCTTAAGCACTTCTATCAGCTGTGCTTCTTGCTCAGGGTTGAGTTTCGAAGAAATGATCAAAGGCAATTTATCTCCATCCTTAAGGAAGATATACTTAAGGTGTTTTGGAAGCGGTTTGAGCTCTAAATCGTGAGGTGGTTGCTCAATACTAGACTTTAACGGGCCACCTTTCTCCCTATGAGCTTGAAGTGGTTGACAATGAGAACACCTCATCTTCCCGAGGCTCAACCCCGAAAGTGCATTGGATCAAATCATCCATCGGAATCCTCCGGTCAACACTTGCTTCCTTTTTCTTGTGATCGATCATTTTCCTTAACTCTTCGTCTTTCACTCTCTTACGCGCTCTTCCCACTCATCTACTTCCCAATGAGTAGCTTCTTTCCAAAACTCTACCTCGTCCCAACTACCCATCGAGCTTCTTCTTCACCAGGGATGAAGTCTTCCACGACTCGCGATTCCTTGAGATTATCGTTTGTTGTTTGGGTATCTCCATGCTTCTAACTCAATAACAGGCTCATGATGAGCGAGTGAAGATGACTCGTCAATGCCTACGGTGGAAATGAATTAGAAGATGGTCCGCAGCCACCGGATCCTCAATGTCCATGACTTCAAAAACACCTATCTCTGTAAGCTCCATTGCATCTTCGTAATAGGCATCTCCTCCGTCCTCATATATGGCTTCCGACAAACGATATTTCATCAATTACGGCTCTTTCGGGATGTGTCCTCGTGTGAAGGTGACAGATGTGTCACCGACTCTAAGAGTAATCTGCCTTTGCGTAAGTCGATGAGAGCGTTAGAAGTGTCTAAAAAGGTTCGCCCTAGAATTAAAGGCATCTCCTTGTCGTGGTGGATAGTCTAGAATAACCCGATCGGTAGGGAAGACCAAATGTTCAATTTGAAGGAGAACATTAGCTACACAACCGGCTGCAAAGATCGACTAGATTTGTCTACCATCTCGAAGGAAATGGGGCGTTCCGCATTCTTTTGTCTAGCCCGAGCTTCTTGCATACATTTAATGGCATCACATTAATAGAGGCCCTGAGTCGCATAAGACATTTTCGAACAAATGGCCTTCAATCTCGCAAGATATTGAAGGTCTGCCAGTGGTCACCTCGCTTAACAAATGACTTTCTGTGAAACCATTGCGCAATCTTCTCAAAACACTTCTTCACCATGCCTGAAGCTTCCTCTTGCTCCCACTGAAATTCTTTAAGATACTTAGTACATTTAGGCATTTCGAGACAATACCTCACTAAGGGCATACTCACTTTAGTCCCTAAGTATCCTCCTCACTCCAAAGATACTTTGCTTGTCGTTAGTGAGGGTTTCTCTTCCTTTTGGTGGATAAGGAAGGGCTTTATCATTCTTCGTAGCTTGATTCTTTATCGCCTCGTCCTCCTTATCCTTCCATCTCACAAACTTCTCTTCCTTTTTCTTAGTCAGGGGTACTGCCCCTTGACTTTCCTTCCTTTCCTCATCATCAGAATTATTTTCATCCTCCGAAGAATTGTCACTAAGCTCCTCCTCATTGCTTTCTTCGGCATGTGGTTTCTGATTTCCCCCTCCTGAACTCATGGCGTCAGGAGGGGCTACTCGTTTCCCGACATCTTGCCGGGTCCAGCCTTCTTACCACTTCTCAGAGTTACTTCGTTCAACTCCTCTTCTTGCCCATACTCCCATTGTGGTGTAATGGCAGTGCAAACATTCACATCAGCTTTTGGATTTCTCTCGGTATAACTCGGAAGTTTACCGTGAGGTCTGCTTGCTTGCGGGTCGGCATCTGACCAACTTGTCTCTCAATTGCTTTAACACTAGTAGACGAGTCTTCACCATGTCTACCAAACTCATCGAATTTGTGTTGAGGACACATGAGGTGGTATGATTATTGTTCGAGTTTGATTCCAGCCACCTTGGGGCCTTTGAGAGTTAGGGGAGTCGTCCTTTGATAGTTTGAGTTGAAAGAATTCGAATTTGAAGGTCCAGTGGTAACTTGGCTTGATTGAAGTTTTGTCTTTGAAATCTGAATAGTTAGTTCTCGTTGAAGTTTCGGAAGGGTTGGTTTTGATTATCCATTAGGTTTACCTCCTCCGTCATCTCGGTCCTGCTGAGTTTCAAGATAATTTGAATCGTAAGGTCGCATCCAAGATTGGCCAACCGCTTGCTTATCAATTCCATCCGAGCAACCAACAGCTTGTGTATCGGGATTGCTTGCGATGCCTTCTTTCTTAACAATATTGGTCTTCTTAGGAGTCGACCACATATTGTTCTTGGCTATTGTCTCAGCCACTCTATAGGCAGTCTCATCACCTCCCCCTAAGAAGGATCCATGAGCTGTGGAGTCAAGATAGTCTCTATTAGGTTGAGAGACACCTCTGTAAAACAGTTCCAACAACTCATGTCTGTCATATCCGTGATTGGGGCACTTCCTCATCAACAGATTTAATCTCTCCCAAGCTTTGCCAACAGTCTCATCCTCCATCTGCTCAAACGTAGCTATTTCCCGTTTCATCTCCATAATCTTGCCTGGTGAAACCCACTTGAGAGCGAAGGCTCTTTTGACATCATTCCAAGTATGGAGGGAATGATGTGCTAACGACTTAAACCATCTGCTTGCTTCACCTTTCAAAGCAAAAGGAAATAGCTTCAACTTTACGATCTCGAAATCAACACCAGGATAATGGCACTTCACGATTTGTGTACGAATGTGGACAAGAAGTCGTGTGGATCTTCCCGAGCAATTACCATGGAAAGAGCTATTCTCGAACTAGAGCAACTACTCCGTTCTTTAGATCAAAGTTCGCTCCTCCCATGTCGGGAGGACGAATGAGTCTATGTCCTCGAGAAAATCTTGGTTTAGATATGGAGTGTAGGGTCTGGTTCGGTTGATTAAGCTGGTTTTGGCGGAATTGTTGAAGTTGTTGATTTATGCCAGCTTGCTGATTCTGTTGTTGCTGCAGAGCTTGCATTTGTTGAAGGAGTAAATTTAACTGAGCTTGGGGATCAGGATTTGGAATTGGTGGATCTTGATCCGCCATTTTATCCAAATCAGGAAGAAGCCTTCTTTTAAGGATAGATCGTTCAGGCTCAGGATCAAAGATCAGAAGTCCCTTCTTACTTCTCGTTTGCATAAACCAGAAGAAAGGAAAAGAAAGAAATCAACCCTTTGGGGTTGATTAGAATAGGTTTAGAAAAAGGTTAGATGGTTTAGAGGGAGAAAAGAAAAAAAAAAAAAAAAAAAAAGTGTCAATTGAAGAGAGTGAATCATGTTCAAATAAGTGAACGCTCGTTCGGAGGAGATTCTGAAGTGGGCGCTGTTGAGATCATCGAATCAAGCGTTGAAGATGATTGGGGAGAAACGGGTGTTTAGAGGCTGGACGAGCGTTTGGTAGTTCAGACGCTCGTCTGATCAGCTTAAACGATGCAGAAAAGAAGATTTTTAGAACAGACGGGCGTCTGAAAGGATGGACGCCCGCTTAAAAACCAAAACGCAAGCAGATCTGAAAAAGAATAGCAGAAAGAAAATAAAACCTAAAATAGTAATAATTAAGGCAATATATTTATACGATCTAAAATCTAAGGCAATCTAAGCTAAATCTAAGGCTTCAAACTAATAAAAATCTAATGCGACCAATAACATAAAATAAATAAATAAAAACTAAAATAATTAAAATCAAATTTATAAAATCGAAATCTAAACTATGATAAAGTGAAATAAAATAAAAATAAAAATAAAACGTAGCAATTAGATTATTACCTAAAAAAATAGTACCGAAATAAAAATTGCACTAGAAGAATCCGACAACCGTTACCGACTCCCGCAACGGCGCCAAAAAACTTGTTCGGTAAAAGCGTGTTTTAAATTTATAAACCGAAACACCCCAAGTATAAGGATCGTAGTATAGGGTGTTTACGGGTCGTCCTAAGGGAGTGGAATGTTTATCGGATTCGAGATAACAATTATTCTAACGATTATGTCACGATTATCTATCTAAACGAAAGTTGAAACTAACTAAAACCTAAACCTAAGAATTAAAAACGCGAAAGCAGAGATAAAACAAGCTGAAAAATAAGAAAAGCGAGAAAACCAGACGGCGTTCACTAAAGTGAACGAAAGTCCTCAAAACTAAACCTAATGGACGAAGTGCGCTGCTATTGCGGACGGCGTCCTGATTATGAATCGAAGCGAAAATTGCGAAAAACAAAGCGAGAAACTAGGGTTTATCAACTAGAACTTAAACTAAAGATTAAACTAATGATTCGATTAATAAACAATAAAGGAAAACACAGCGAGACAACGAATCCACCCATCAACCAACAACCCCCAACTAGATGGTGATCTAAGATGTAGTTTTTAGTGGTGATTTATTCACGAATCCAATTAAATATCTTCAATCAAATTCTAGGGTTTCGTTTATCTTTTCAAATAAACTAAACATACAATCAAACCGAAATCACGAGGTTGTTTCCAAACTCTTACTC
The DNA here is from genome assembly GCA_026214975.1 of Gentiana macrophylla. Lineage (NCBI taxonomy): Eukaryota > Viridiplantae > Streptophyta > Magnoliopsida > Gentianales > Gentianaceae > Gentiana > Gentiana macrophylla. Next base: position 53,188,849 of record CM047807.1, on the reverse strand, counting down.
AACTAATCATGCATAATCTCTTAAAACACGAATAATTGCATCACTTGAACGAAATAAAACTTAAACCAATATATTTTCATACATAGATCCAAGCATATAGATATAGATAAATCGTTTCATCAAATTGTTAATTCCAACAAAACATGATCAATACAAAACAGCATCCAAAGTGATGAAAAACTATAAATTAAACTCACTAACACAAAGCATCGAACTCTCTAGTTGGTTGTGTTGATGATAGGCTTCCTCCGTCGACTCACTGCAAGGCTTTTAGCCAACAATCATGTTGAAGATGATTGTTGGTTGGGAGATTTGCATCTCTGTGAAATTAGGGTTCTCTGGCCGCAGCTTTTTGGTGAATTTGCGATCTCAATTATGTGGTATATGAATTAGGGTTGAAATTTGCTTTGCTTTATATAGAGTTTCAAGTCGGTTAGGGTTAAGTCGGCAACGGACGCTGGCTGGTCTTATGGACGCCCGTCCAGAATGCCTGGACGCTGAGTAAACGCTCGTTCATCCTCCGTCTGAACTCTCTGAATGTAAAACACAATTCCGACGCCCGTTTGCTTTATCAAACGCCCGTCTGGAATGGACGCCGCATTTAACGCTTTCGTCCAAGATCTTTGAGGTCGGATTTCATCATCTTTATCCAATTTCTTCAAGCCAATTCCAACTCTATCTCTTATGATTCGACTTGAGCTTCATTTATCCACTTATCGCACTCAAAATTAACTCCTACATGATAAATAAACAATGCAAAAATGTAATAAAATCCAAATAATAATAATTCCATTAAATCAACACTTAAAATCATCAATTTTGCATACAACCCTCTTAAAATCATCTTTATTAAATAATTACACTTAAACCCTTAATTCTCATGTAAATTGTGCAAATGTGGGGAAAATAATAATGAAATATACCCTTAATAATCATATAAATATGGCCTTAACAACAAAATTGGATATACAAGATGTTCATACTAAGGTTGGGTCGAACTCTTTACGCTTCTTCCCGGCCTCCCTAGCTACTTCCTTCCCGTGTCTCTTCATAACTCCCTTCTTATGAACCATTTTCAGGCCTAGTCTGCACCAAACAATCCCAATACTCACAAAAGATACCCGTTTAACATCCAAAGCGGGATTTCAAATCAACCAAACCACAACCACAACCATAACCATCACCAAACAACCCCATTCATCACCCATCACAACACCATATCACCAAAACAAAGCAAAAAGAAACACAAAACCAGAGAAAAAAACCGAATTAAGGTAGTATCCAAATGAACGAGCCGACTCAAAGATCGAACTACTCGCAAAACGTGAATGAAATCTAGAAAAGTTGTGACTAACTTACCAAGTAGGGTGAGTAGACGCGTTGATCGAGTTGAAAACGAGTCCAAACAACACCAATATGGGCTCCAAAATCGAATTTTTTCTAAAAAGTCGGACTTCAATGGGTCTGATTCTCCAAAAATACGGTGTGTTGGGAATTTGGTTATGAAAATCAAAGTGAGGGGATTAAGGCGGCTGTAGCACTTTGAATCGCTCAAAATGGTTTAGAATTGAGGATTTTAGGGCAAAAGGAGGAAGAGAAACCGTTTTGGCATTTGAAAATTCGAAAAGTGAGTGTTCATCGAAGGAGGGAGTATATATAAGGCGAGAGATTGGGCGCTGTCCAACTCAGTGGACGGGCGTCCACTGAAATCGATGAACTGGGCGGGCGCCCACTTATTAGACGCTTCGTCCAAGAGTTTAAATCACATACTGAGATTGGAGGAATAAATCGACGGGCGTCCATGCTTAGTGGACGTTAAGTCAAGGATTGGTCATAGCGGACGGGCGTCCAGCCGTCTGGACGGGCGTCCAAGCAGGAAAATGTGCAAAAATCATAAAATTCCCATATAACTCAAATTCAAAATTTCATCTCTTATTAAACTTAAATAAAGCTTCAAAAATACAAGTAAAAATCAAACGAAGTACATAAAATTTCTAGAAAATAAATAAAAACAAATAGAGAACAGTGGGTTGCCTCCCACGAAGCGCTTTTGTTTTACGTTGTTTGCTCGACGAAACAAACCTAACTAACGCTAGTCTGCATAAATCTCGTCCCAATCCAACAAACGGATGAGACGACGAAGCATATCAATAGTAGGAGGGAAATCATAGTCGTCTTATACGCCCTGATCATCTCCAAATATCTCTAAACCTCTAAAATGTGAAGCTCTGTAGTACAGCGCTAGATCTCTGTCAAAGATAGGGTCATTTAGGACCGTATATGGACGCCCTATAGTTTCCTCAGCTCTCTCAAGAGTAGTGAAGTCACTACCTCCCGAACAATGGGGACAATGAGAACATAGGTGATGGTCTTCGTGACGGGTACTAAGCTCAAAATCTACGTGCAAGACTATAGTGCCTCCTGGTCCATCAGCTACTGTAATTAGTGGGATCCGACTAATGATGGGGAACTCCTCAGGAAGAACTCCGTAATCCATATCTAAAAAGCACACTAACTGATAGATGTAAACATAAAAAACTTAGTCAACTAAAACTTAATTAAACTAAAACTTAAATAAATATAACACTAACAAAGATAAAATGTAATTTAACTAATATAATAAGGGATATCTAGGATGCCTCCTAGTAGCGCTTTTTGGTTAATGTCGTTAGCTCGACACCGTTTAAAACTCACCGGATCAGGCCATTTGACTTTTCGCGCCACTACCTGCGTGTAAGCTCGATCGATGGTGTGTGGCTGCGAAAACAAGATCTCACACATAGGGTGAAATCTTTAATAGCTTTCCAAATACGCTTGAACTTCCCCATGGGTGACCTCTTCATTCTCTGAGCCCTCTGATGACGCTTCAACTGACGCTCCCTCTCCAATTCTTCCATATCCCAACTACCAGCTAGAACTTCTTCAGAAGGACCACTACAACCCATCCTCCTAAAACAGCAGGTTGGGTGAAGACTCGTCGAATTCTTCGACTTCCGTGAGCACCACACCCGAGGATATCGAGGCAACGGACATTCGAGTTTTTTCTTTTAGGTTCACCAATATAGTGCTTGCACCTTTGGCCATTCACTCGAAACGGGTCACCACTATAACCACGAAGTTCTAGAACGCCTCCAGGAATGATTTGGAGAATCTCGAAGGGGCCGGACCAACGTGTCCTCAACTTTCCAGGAAACAAATGCAACCTAGAGTTGTATAGAAGAACTTGTTCGCCGACATGGAATTCTCTCTTCTTAATCTTAGCATCGTGGAGTAGCTTCATCTTATCTTTACTAATCCTGGCACTTTCATAGGCCTGAGTGTCTGAATTGCCTAACTCATGTAATAGCAATTGCGATCGATGTTTTCCACAAGATTGGGAATCAAAGTTCAGAAACTTTGTAGCCCAATAGGCTCTATGCTCTAACTCGACAGGCAGATGACATGGCTTTCCATAGACCATTTGATATGGAGATGTCCCCATAGGGGTTTTATAGGCAGTTCTGTATGCCCAAAGTACATCATCCAACTTCAAACTCCAGTCTTTTCTATGACTGTTGACTGTCTTCTCCAGGATTTTCTTGATACTTTGGTTGCTTCTCTCAACCTGACCACTAGTCATCGGATGATATGGTGTTCCTGTCTTATGACGAACACCATACTTTTCGAGAACTTTCTCTAGGGGTCGGTTGCAAAAATGCGTCCCTTCATCATTGATCAAGGCGCGTGGACATCCAAACCTCACAAAGATGTTCTTCTTTAGAAATTTCATGACCGTTTTATGATCATTGTGAGGAGTGGCTTGAGCCTCCACCCATTTAGACACGTAGTCTATGCAGACTAAGATGTATTTATTACCGCAAGATGATGGGAATGGTCCCATAAAATCGATACCCCATACATCAAAGACCTCGCATTCTAGGATGGGTTTCAAAGGCATGTCAAAACGCCTTGTTAAAGTTCCGGTTCTTTGACACCTATCACAAGCTTTACAGAAATCTTTTGTATCCTTAAAGATCGTAGGCCAATAGAAACCAGATTGGAAGATCTTAGCAACGGTTTTCCACGGACCAAATTGACCTCCAGTGGGTCCACTGTGGCACTGCTCAATAATATCGCATTGCTCGGATTCTGGAACACATCTCCTAAGCAAACCATCTTTACAGATCTTAAAAAGATAAGGTTCATCCCAAACGAAATATTTCAAATCTGAGAAGAACTTTTTCTTCTGTTGATAGGACATTTCTGGGTCTAGATATCTGGCATGAAGGTAATTTACAATGGAAGAATACCATGGGACATCAGGAGGACAACCGTCTATCAACATAATGTTTTCTAGAGGAAAGTAAAGATCTATATCATCTGGATCATCCTTTTCCTCACTCAACATTCTAGAAACGTGATCAGCCACTACATTTTCACTGCCCTTTTTGTCCTTAATTTGAACGTCAAATTCTTGTAGGGTCAATATCCAACGCAGTAGGCGCGGTTTACCCTCTTTCTTAGTCATCAGATAACGCAAAGCAGCGTGATCAGTCCACACGATCACTTGAGCTCCTGACAAGTAACTACGGAACTTGTCCACATCAAAGACTACGGCCAATAATTCCTTTTCAGTAGTGGTATAGTTAACTTGAGAGGGGTTCAATGTGTGACTGGCGTAATAGATAGGCTGGAATTTCCCCTTGATCTTTTGTCCTAGAACAGCACCAACCGCATAGTTCGATGCGTCGCACATAAGCTCAAAAGGTAGGTTCCAGTCAGGCGATATAAGAATTGGAGCAGATATTAAACGGTCTTTGAGCTCCTCAAATGCTTGCTTGCGCTTTTTCATCAAAATTGAATTCAACGCCTTCCTTCAAGAAAGTAGACGGGGCTTGGCTATCTTGGAGAAGTCTTGAATGAATCTTCTGTAGAAACCGACATGTCCAAGAAAGCCTCTAACTTCACGTACATTCTTGGGATAGCTCATCTTCTCGATAGCTTCTACTTTTGCCCTGTCAACTTCAATACCTTTGGCGGAGATTTTGTGGCCAAGAACTATTCCTCATCTACCATGAAATGGCATTTTTCCCAATTGAGTACCAAGTTCTTTCCACACATCCGGATAACACTTGATCAAGATTGTCAAGGCAATCATCAAAAGATCGACCAAAAACCGAAAAATCGCCCATAAAATCTCCATACACTTTTCTACAAGCCCGTCAAAGATAGCTAGCATACATCGCTGAAAAGTAGCTGGGCATTGCAGAGACCAAATGGCATTCGCTTTGTGGCGAATGTACCATAAGCGGCGTAAAAGCGGTCTTTTCTTGGTCACCGGATCAATGGGTATCTGGAAGTATCTCGATAGCCATCTAGAAGCGATAGAATGCGTGTCCCGCCAGACGCTCAAGCATCCGATCAATGAATGGAAGGGAAAGTGATCTTTCATGGTTACCTCATTGAGCTTCCGATAATCGATCTGCACTCAAATCAAAGACAAGTCTCAATGCTATCTCTTCTCCTTCTCATTCTTCTCAATTGTAATTCCACCTTTCTTGGGAACTACTTGAGTCGGGAAACCCATTCACTATCCGCGATGGCATAAATGATTCCCATGTCCAGAAGTTTGATGATTTCCTTTTTAACGACTTCTTGCATATAAGGGTTGAGCCTCCTCTGGGGCTGTCTCACGCATTTCGCACCCTCATTCATCTTGATCTTGTGCATACAGATGTCCGGAGATATCCCTCTGATATCTCCTACTTTCCACCCAAAGGCTTTTTCATTTTTCTTCAAGACGTTGATTAACTTCATTTCTTCTAAACGAGAAAGCTTGGCAGATATAATCAATGGAAGCTTGTCACCTTCTCTTAAAAACACATACTTAAGATGTTTAGGCAACGGCTTCAACACTAAATCCGCAGGGGGGTCTTCTAAACTCGACTTGAGATCTCCACTTTTCAACTCAATATCACTGAGTTTAATCTGTGGTCCCACTGCCAAAGCTTCTCCTTCCAACAATTCTTCCTCAAAATCAGCTGCTAATTGATCTAGATTAACCACACCATGAGTATTTAGGTTGTCAACCAATCGCTCATATTCCGCTTCTACAGCCATGACTTGCTTATCCATATAATCGGTAAAGTCATCCGTCATATAATCGATGGAAAAGCCGGTTGGAGGGCCAGAGGGTACTTGAATGGACTTCAAGACATTGTAACTCACCTCTTGATCACCAACTCGGATAGTCACGTGCCCACCATCGCAATCGATGAGGGCTCTGGCTGTAGATAAGAAAGGTCTTCCAAGAATCAGGGGGACGTTTTCGCCTTTCTCTATATCTAAAACATACCAATCGACTGGAAAGGTAAATCTATCAATCAACCAAAACAAAGCGTCTTTCAGATCCTGAAGCTTTTTAGAAGATCTATCGCTGAATTGTAAACTCATAGTAGTCGGTTCTAGAAGGCTTTCTAAACCGAAATGCTTGCACACGTATTATTGGCATAAGACTTATAGAGGCGCCTAGATCACACAAAGAGTTGGGGAAGACTAGACCTCCCATTAACACTGTAAGTACGAACTTGCTGTGGGTCACCTCTTTTAATTGGTAAGTCTCCATAATTAATCATGGAGCAATCCTCACCAATTTGCCTTTCCATGCCTACTAACTTCTTTTTCGAAGACACAACATCCTTGATGAATTTTGTATACTTAGGCATCTCGACCAAGACTTCGATAATGGAAGATTTACTCGAGTATTTTTCGAAGGTTCAAGACCTTTCCGTACTTTTGTCCCTCACTCAAGGGGATGTTGCTCTTTCTCGGTGGAAATGGAAGCTTAAGGTCACTCTCGAAAAAGATTTTCTTTGAGGATGCACTCACACCTTGTATTCCGATCCTTCCAACGAACGTCTTTCTCAGATTTCTTTGTAGTCGTGGATCACCTCCGACTTTCACTTTCTTTTCCCGGTCCTCAAGGATCACCACTTGAGGATTTCCAACTTCTTCACCTCTCGTGGATCAGCCACCTGAGTTTTCTCTTGCAGATTGAGGGGAGTGTAGGTGCTCACTTCCCCCGCCTTATCAATGGCAGAGGGGCTGGTGGTTTCACGATGGGAAGGACCACTAACTTGAGTACCGCTTCTCAGATTCATTGCACCGGCCTCCTCTTTACCATATTGAATTGATGGCACGAGGTCGAGATATGGGCCTTTGTTCAAGTCGGCTGAGCAACTTGACCACCCTTTGGATTCTTCTCGGTGAAATCTGGCAAACGCCTGGGGTCTAGAAGCTAATCGCTCGGCCAGGCTGCCCAATTTGTCTCTCAAGATTCTTCATCGATCTACTTTGCTCCTCCAACTTGGCTTCAAGATTGTTAGATTGGGAGGAGCTTTGAGACTTTTGGAAATTTGAAGAATAGGGTGGTGGGCCGACTTTGAAATTGAGAGTTTGAATTGGAAGGCCAATTACGATTGAATTTTTGCGTAGGATTGGAAAAATTCGAGTTTTGGTTCGATTAAAGCCGTGGTTTCCATTGAAATTTCGATTCAATTAAAATTCGAATTAGGATTGGAATTTGAAGATGGATTAAACCCTTGGTTTTGAAAATTGCTCTGGCCAGGAAACTGATTGAACCTTTGATTGTTCTGGCCATAGAATGCATTCACTTCCGCATTCTGTCCGTTCATAGGATAGAATTTAGAAGTGTGCCCCACCTCGTCACAATTCTGACATGTGACTTGATTGTACTGTCCATAATCATGAACATCATTCACTTGATAAGGTGCAGGGGGATTAAATTGGCATTGGCCATTCATATGGCCAGTCTGACAGCAGTTTTCGCAGTACAGAACCTGAGGGTTCTGTGGAAAAGGAGAAGTTTGATTTATTGGATTTGAAACTTGAGGTGTTGCCATCTGCTTCTGCAGCATGGCGAACAAACTTTGCAAATTGACTTCCTCAACCTTGGGAGGAGGAGGTGCTTGAATTGCTTGATAAGAGGGGGCGTAGTTGTACTTTGCAATATCCTCAAGCAAAGGCCCATCCCTCTTCAGCGTTTTCTTGAAATGCCCCACTGTAAGAGCTATTGACCATGCCTTTTGTAAGCTCGGTCAATCCACTAAAGAAGGTGTTGACTTGCCTTTCCATTGCCAAGCCATGGTGGGGACACTTTCTAAGAAGAGACTTGAATCTCTTCCAACATTCGAAAAAGGACTCGTTCTCTTTCTGGTAGAAAGTGAATATTTCATTTAAACACTGGGCAGTTTTAGAAGGTGGGAAATATTGACTCAAGAACTCCTTTTCGAGTTCTCGCCTGTGTGGTGATAGATTCGAAGGAGAGAGGTGTACCACTCTTTAGCCTCTCCTTTCGTGAGAAAAAGGAAAAAGTTTTAGCTTAATCGCATCCTCACTTACTCCTTGGATGCGTGTAGTACCGCATATCTCTAAGAATGTATGTAAGTGGGTATGTGGATTCTCTGATTGATAGCCGTGAAAAATTGATGCGTGCTGCATCATCTGGATAAGTCCTGGCTTCAGCTCAAAGGTTTGTGCGGTAATGGCTGGGATAACAATAGCCGGGTTGACTTTGACTTCGTCTGGCATGGCGTAGTCTGCCAACGTCGCCTATTATTAGCGCCATTATCACAAAATCGCTGATTTCCCTTGCTAATTGTTCTTCAAGATCTTGCTCGCTCATGCGCGAGTAACCGTAGAGCGAAAAATCCGCTGTTTGGCGGACTACGGTTCGCTTCGGGTCGTGGGTGTATAATAACGGTCCTTCCGACTCGAGTTTGCATAAACCGGACCAAAAACAAGTAAAAAGAAGCCTAAAAAACTGAGAAATTAAAAGCCTAAACTAAAAATTAAAAGCCTAAAGAAAAAGAAAAGAAAAGAAAAGAAAAGAAAGGGAACAAGATTATTAAGGAAAAGATAAAACAGACGGGCGTCCAAAGTCTTGGACGGGCGTCAACTCAACTTTTGATCGACGGGCGCTCGGTTTGCCCAAACGCTCGTCTGGTCTTCAGAAAACTGGAACGGACGTCCAAATTGTATGGACGCTCGTCTAAGTGAAAGAAAACAGAGCAGTGTTGGAAATTTTCCAGCGGACGGGCGTCCAATATTTCAGACGCCCGTTTGGTAGCGGGAAAATTAGAACAGAAACAGGAAATTTGCAGAAAAATAACAGACAAGAAGGGGAACGAAAGAAAAGAAGCAGAAGCAGAGAGAGGAAACAGAGGGGAGAACTAATCACAAGAGAACCTTAAAACCTAAGCTAAAACCTTAATTAACTAATTACCTAAACGATTATCAACTAAAACAAGAATTTAAAACGAAATAAAAACAGGAAAAACAAAAACAGACAGAAAAACGAGAAAACCAAAACTAGACAACCGTCCGGTTCCCCGGCAACGGCGCCAAAAACTTGTCACGGATTTATCTAACAAAGCAAACAAGTAATAATCCGGTTAACCTCGAGTATAAGGATCGTAGTAATAGTGGTTAATGCCGGGTCGATCTTACGGGGAACTGGCGATTGCTAACCCTAGTTTTTGTTTAACTAACTAACCTATGTCACTAAACTAAACAAATAATGAAACGAAACAAAACAGAAAATAAAACTAGACAGAGGATGTAATCCAAAGCTAGGAAGAATACGAGTTGCGAATTTATTTAAACTAAACTAATCTAAGATGCAAATAAAAGTAAACTAACTAAACAAATTCAAGTTTTAAGGATTTAAATCAAGTTTATAACGAACAAACGAGGATTGATCCACCTATCCAACAAGCATTGATTTCCTATCTCGATTATGTTGTGGTTTTTATCTAGGTTGTGATTCACCTTATCTAAATATGAACCCTAATTCCTTAGAAAGTTCATCTATTAATCTATTATCTTCCAATGCAAGATTAACGCGTTTTCTAACCAAAGGTGTAAACTTTATGTTTATAATCTAGCAATTAAACCTATTAACTTCCGTTATGATAGATTCGAATTACTATTCTTATTCATGATGATCTAGGGTCTATTAAGATTTCCATCAACAATAAACAATCACACATGCATATCTTCCGATGTAAAAGCAATTAAACGTAATAAACATGAATAAGAAACAACCTTTAAGTAAAAACTCACAGTACAACCGAAGAAAACGAAATCAACAATCGTTGGATGGCTTCACAATACTCGTTTGATGAAGCTTTTAGCCTCTGAACATCCTCAGCAACTCGAATTTGCAGAAATAGTACATAAAAAGTAACTAGTTTAATCTAGATCTAAAGTGCATAAAAACTGGAATAAAAGGAGAAAAACGCAGCCTAAAGCCGCCCCTAGGTTTAGGGTTTTGAATAATGAGTGTATGGTCTCTTTTAGGTTGAGAAACAAATTGCATATTTATAGATCTCTAAGTCGGTTTCGCTAAGTCGGTTTGCCAGACGCCTGTCTGGATCCTTGAACGCCCGTCCATTCTTCATATGAAACTTCAAATCGGGCCGAGTCATGATCGACGCCGCCCGTCCACCAGCGTCCACCTCAACGTCCAAACTTCCTCAAAACAACTTTCCATCCTGGACGCTGCTCAATTCACTGGCCTTCGCCCACTGGCGGAGATTCTGACGCTTGATCAAATGTTCGAATCTTGATTTCTTTGATCTCTATCTCTTTTCATCTTGTCAATTCCTTCATTATCTCTTTAAATCACCATATATTTCGACTCTTATCTCTTTTGATCATCATTTGAGCCTTGAAAAATGTATCTACATCATATAAAAACACCACAAAATGTAATATCGCTCAAATAATCGTAAAAACATGATTAAAGCACATAAATCAACCTATTTTGCGATTAACTCTTTTGAAATATCATTTACTCAATATATTCATTAAACACACGCTTTCTTATGCAAATTCATACAAATATGGGGAAATTATCATAAAATATAGCATTATAAATCGTATAAATTCACCCTTAACATCGATTATGTATGAACCGGTGTACTTCTAAGCTAGACAACTCCTCCTCACACGAGCGTATGAAATTGTCATACGTCTAGTCATCTGTCCAATGTCATCTTAAGCATGGGTCACTCCCTTTTTGTCATTCGGCCAATTTTAAGATTGATTCATTAAACAGGTGATTTAACGTAATAATATCGTGAGCACAATTTTAATAAGATTTATCTCTCCCAAAACAAATCTGCCTCCGGGTAGGAAATCGGATTCCGTTGTCACATTTTCACTCGGCCAATTTTTACCCTCCGGTCTTTCTATTACGATCTCGTATTCTAATTGCGAGTTGTAAATTCATTAGATTACATTTCTAGTAAAAATCGAGTGGCTAATTCAATTTTTACTTTCATTAAGTGCAAATAGAAAGATATTCATTATAATTGGTTTTAATCATTATTACCAGAGTCGATCATTCATTTTACCAAAAAGATTAACTAATTCAGATTCATATCTTAGCTAGATATATTTTTAGCTTAACATAATTATCATATATAATATATAAATAGAAATAGAAATAGTAAACATAATAATATTAGAATATATTACCGATTACAACTGCTGAATCGGGGTTGTTTCCACCGGATGTAGTATAACAAAGCTTCGATTTTAACAATCTTCGATAATTATTCCGCCATTACAATGGTACTATAACTACTTTATTTATATATATAAAAACATATATATACATACATATACATATGTATATATAAGGGCCCAAACTAAAAATAAAAGAAGGGAAGAAGATGAAAGGAGATATATAGATATATCATATATATATATATATATATATATATATATATATATATATGTGTGTGTGTGTGTGTGTGTGTATATATAAATATATATATATATATATATATATATATATATATATATATATATATATATGTGATCTACAAAACAAAAAGAAAGAGAAGGAAGGGGACGAGAGAAAGAAAAAGAAGGGGAAAGAAAGAAGGGGCCAAGTTTGTTGATGGAGTTGAGGGATATATATAGATAAAATTGGACAGGCCGGATCGATCCTAACAATAAAAATATTATCCTGAGCTTATCATCTGCAAAACCAGGTGCAAAATCATCATTATGTCGATTTTCTGTTTAGCCGGATCGATCCGGGAAAAGGCCGGATCGATCCGGGACTGTAAAAAACATCCAGTTTTGAGCTGAAACTTGAAAAATTCATATCTTGAGTTGTAGACCTCCGATGGACGTGATTCAAAATGCGTTGGAAAGCTCTTTCAAAGATCTACAACTTTAACGAAGGACTCTTCTTCAGAAAATGCCTTTTTGATGGGCCATTTGTTCGTCGAAGATATAATTCGATAATAGCATTACGAAACGTTGATCCACTTGAACTTTTAAGCTTGTGGCACATTCTTACACCCTTCAAAAGATACGATTATGACTTCAAAAATGTCGTTACTCGGGGTCTTGGTTTATCATAAATCTGCAATAAAAATACCACAAATACATGTGTAAATCTGACACGACACTCCGGTTACTAAACCGGTACAAAACTTATAAAAACTTATAAAAATACGATAATTTATATAATAACCACTATTTATATATTTGGATAAAATTAAGTAATTATTGACTTAAATTGGTACGATAATGCTCAAAGTGGTATCAATATTGGGGTAAAATGTCGTAATAATGATCATTAATTTGTCTCTCATCAGTTACTTAACGAAGACAGCACTGATGGCTTCGTCACAAACTGATAGATAAAGGTACAAAACCTCTCCTTCTTGGGGAGATGTTAGAGTTGGAAATTCCAACAAATATTTCTTCAATTCATCAAAAGCTTCTTGACAATCTACTCCCCATTGAAATGGGGTACCCTTCCTTAAAATTTTAAAGAAAGGCAATGCACGTTGTGCTGATCGTGAAAGGAATCTGTTCAGTACTGCTAATCGCCCCATTAATCTTTGTACTTCTCTGATATTAGTGGGCGGTGGCATCATTTTCAGAGCGTCTAATTTATCCGGATTGGCCCTGATTCCATCTTTAGAAATCATGTACCCCAGAAATTTTCCAGATCTAACGCCAAAAGTGCACTTTTTTGGGTTCAATTTCATTTTAGCATTTCGAAGTACATCACAAACTTCTTTGACATCCTGTAAATATTGATCTAAAGACCTGCTTTTGATCAGTAAATCATCCACATAGACTTCCATGGATCTGCCCATCTGATCGTGGAAAATCTGATTAACTGCCCTTTGGTAGGTGGCACTTGCATTCTTCAGTCCAAACGGCATGGTTACATAATAATATGTACCAAATTCGGTTATGAAGGCCGTATTTTCTGCATCCTTTGGGTCCATAAAGATTTGATGATATCCTTTATATGCGTTCAGGAATCAAAAGATTTCAAACCCCACAATTGAGTCCACTAACCTGTCGATTCTGGGTGAGGTGTAACTGTCCTTAGGTCAGGCTTTGTTTAAATCTGTAAAATCCACACACATTCTCCAGGAGCCATCTGATTTCTTCACTAACACTGGATTGGCCAGCCATTCTGGATACACCACCTCTTTGACAATTCCTGCCTATTTAAGTTTTGCAACTTCTTGCTCTATAACTGAGATCCGTTCTGGTGTGAAATGTCGCTTCTTCTGACGAACTGAGGGCCTGTTCGGATCCACGTTCAAGCTATGGACTATGAACTCCGGTGATAAACCTGGCATATCATCTGTCTTCCATGCAAAAATGTCTTTGTACTCTCTAAGCAAATCTGTTAAAGCCTTCTTGTAGGGATCTGGGATCCAAGATCCTATACTGACCACAAAATCTGCTCCTTGTTCGTTGACCTGAACTGCCTCGACCTGGTCTGTAGATACCCAGGCCTTATCTTCCTCTGGCAATAATTCCTCCAACGTTACCTATCGAACAAATTGTTTTTCACCAACTACAGATGTGTAACAGCTCCTGGCTATTTCCACATCTCCCTTAACCTCGACTGATCTAGAATTGACCGGGAACTTCATGTTGTTATGTGCTGGAGAGATGACCGCCCGTAGGTCAATGATTGCTGGTCTTCCCAAGATAACATTGTAAGCTGACGGTGCCTTAACAACAATGTAATTCACCATCAGGGTCCTGCCCTTAGGTAACTTCCTATAGGTCGTAGGCAATGTAATCATGCCCATGGGATGGATAAGTGGGCCTGCAAATCCAAATAGAGGGGTGGATACTAGAGTTAAGCTTGAGTCTTTCAACTTTATGGCTTGGAATTCCCTGTAGTACAGGATATTGACAGCACTGCCTGTGTCCACACAAATCCTTTTTACCCAGTTCTTGGTGATTACGGCTTCAATAACCAGCCCTTCATTGTTGATGACCAGTGGTAGTGGGTCCTCTGGTCCATACTTTACTTCTCCTGACACCCTCTGTCGCTTACCAGAATTCTGATCCTGATCCACCTGATCTTCCATTTTCACTTCCTTTTCCTAATCTGTCCGCCTGGGACCTCCCATAATCGTGTTGATGGTATTTACTGGACGGTTATCGATCTGTCCATCCTGGTCTGGGATGGATTTCTTGGCCTTCTCTGTTCGTTGTTCCTATTTCTTTCATTCTGATGTGTTCCTCTCCTGAACTCTCTGCGCCCCCTAGGCTCTTCGTTACGAGATCTGTCAACCACCTCGTTGAGCCTTCCTTCTATAACCGCCGCATCGAGTCCCTGATCAATTCCCTGCACGACTCTGTATCATGACCAACATCCTGGTGGAATTTACAGAATTTGGTATGGTCTCTCTTTTCCCTGGGCCCCTTCATGGGAAATGGAGTTCTTGCTATGCCTTTGCGTTCCATGATTGCCAGGACTTGTTCCCGTGATCTATTCAAGGGTATTAGATCTCTGTCCTGCAGGGCACCTCTTTTGCCCAACCTGTCGGTTATAGGTGCCTGCACCCTATCCCAAACCGACTTATGCTTCTTGTCAGATTTCTCATATGCCTTTCCTTTTCTATGATCTCCTTTTTCCAATTCACGATTAGCTTCTTCACCCTGATAGTGCTTGAAGGCAATTGCCAAGCACTCCTCCATGGTTCTAGGGTTCTTACCATTTAACTTGGCATGTAACCTCCCCTCTCGTAGGCCTGCTACGAAAGAGGCTACTAAAAATCGATCGTCCACATCAGCCACCTGGGTAGATTCTGCATTGAACCTCTTGATGAACTGTAGAACCATTTCATCATATTTTTGCTTAATGGTAAGCAAATGAGTGTTGTTTCTTTGAAATGGTCTTGCAGCAATAAACATGCTCATGAACTTCTTAGTTAAAACTGTGAAACTGGTGATAGATCTGGGTGGCAACTTGTTAAACCAGTCCCTAGCTATTCCAGATAGAAGTGCGGGAAAAGCTTTGCACTTCATTTCATCTAGAGCATTGTACAACTGCATATGCGCTATATACTGATGCATATGATCATATGGGTCTTTCGTTCCATCATACGGACTAATTTTAGGTATCTTGAACCCTCTGGGACATGGATACGCCTCGATATGCTCGGCAAAAGGTGAAGCCAGATGGAATTCATCTTCTTCATCCTCTAGCATAGCGTCCAACTCAGCCCTTGCCGCCTGTTGGAGTGATTTTGCATCATTAAAACAAAAGAAAATTTATAAAACCTATACTACCATGCAAAACTACCTCCTAACCGGCCGAATACCGGGTAGTTGCTAGTAAAGTTGGATAAGTACGGGTATCGATCCTCAGGGAATTAGGATGTTGAATCTAATTTCACTAATCCTACCAATTGTTACTCAAAGAATGAATAAACAAAAGAAACGAAAGAACAAAACATAAAAACAGAAAAGAACAATCAAGATAAATCTAAACTAAAGAAACAAAAACAAACAATCTAACCTAAAGACATGGGGTCAAACATTGAACAAGCCTAGTGATCTCAATTCTAGTTATCTCATGATTTTAATTCAGTTTGTGGTTTCACCCTTTCACGAGACACAAATCCCTAATCTCTCAGGTGAACTTATCTCTCAAGCTATGAACTCCTACTTTAAAGCGAATTCAATTATCTATCTCTCATCTTTCGAGTGTTGAGACTGATTTACCAAAACAAAACGACGGGTGTAGATTCAAGTTACTCTCGTATAATCGAATCTAACAACCTAGGAATCTAACCAATTAATTTGTCACATAATCAACGGCTAAAAACCCTATCTTTCTATGATGATCTAAGGTTTATGCAACTTCCGTATTATAAACATCAATAGAAAACAGATCTTTCAATCTATTCTCATGGCCTCATAAGCACAAAGAAAGATACAAAAAGAACTAAACTCATGAAGAAAAACTGAATTGAATAAATCAAGAAGAACTCACATAGTCTCATACATGAATTGATCCAAGAACGAAAACGAAAAGCATCTAAACTACTCCTAATCTAACCTCGGTTCACCCGAGCACAAGGCTCGGGTGACCGGCCTTCAAACTCTCAAGATACGGCTGCTGGCCTCTCTTTTGTTGTGAAGAAATTTCTAAATGAATTTAGGGTTTGGGGCTGCTGTGCTTTTATAATAAAACTAAGTCGGCTGCTACAGTAACCTAAGTCGGTTTCAGCAAAAACGGCGGTGGACGCCCGTTTAAATAACCGGACGCCCGTCCAGAATGCTTGGACGGATACTGGACGCCAGTTCAGCCAACGTCTGAACTCTCTATATGTGAATTAACTCCCTGGACGCACGTTCATTAACCTTGGATGCTCGTCCAATAACGATTAAATTGATAATTCCATCTTTATCTTGATTGATCTCTTTCCTTATCTCTTCCAATCTTCCATAAATTTGATTGATCCTTTCTAATCACGAATTTAGCTCTTTAGGATCACCTTTTCCACCATCAATGTGTATCTACAAGAGGATCAAAACATACCAAAGTGTAACATATTTCCAAAATAACATAAAACCATCAAATAAAGACTAAAATTGATACGTTTTCATATTTAACCATTAAAAACCTCATTTACTCAATTAATCAATTATAAGCTCGATTTCTATGAAAATCATACATATATGGGAGAAAATTGATATATAGAATATATGTATAAATACTACAATTTAGCCCTTAACACCGCCTCATCTGCTTGACGAGTTTTACTCTTAACAACTCGACAACTGGATTCTGCAACCTCCTTGTGACCATCCTTGTTTTCAGATGATGGTTGTCCTTCTTCTCCAAGATTTCCTATCTTCTCCTTTCCCTTTCTTACACTTTCAAATAGAATTTGGAAATCTTGGTCTCCCATTGTCATTAAAGCATCTACTAAGAGTTGTTTCGCCAAATCCTTAGTATTTGGTTGATCTTTTGGTTGTTTTTCTTGATTTCGTTCTTGGCCTTGATCCAAATTTTCCGGATCGTGTGAGGAACCTGCTAGGTCCTTCCTTTGTTGATTCTTTTTAGATTTCATGTTCACTACTCTGTTAATCTGCCACCAGAAACAAGAAAGGCCCTCCTTCTAGTGCCAATGATTGAACTCAAAATGCAAATGGATATAACCGTATGGTCTTTCTTGGTCTAGGATTGAACAAAGATTAGTTTTTTTGCTATCAATGGACTGAACTCAAGAAATAAGCTGCCTACGTATCCAAATATATATTTGGAATCAAGTCCAACCGTAGTTCAGGCGGTTATCCGTGATAATGGAGTTAATGGAAAATACAACGGTGTATCATAGCCAGGTAGCTTTCTGCTCAAACGGGAGCGTCCCGTTCTTTGGCGTCCGCCCATCAGTAGCTTGCCTCTGGTGACAGGTCGTAGGTCCTCTGCCTCTATCCCTTCCTGCAGTATGATTCCTTGAACTTCCTTCCTCATTATTATTAGCACCTGAACCTCTGTGTGTAGTCACCATCCTGTAGAAGAAGAGAAAGGACTTACGGATTACTAAGGGCTCTAAACTCTTATCTCAAGAAAGTCAAGTCCTAAGCAGCAAAGAAACATTGGTCTCTGATACCAACCGTGACGCACTGCGTTCGGACACCGAGTCCTTATCCGGAAAAGAACGCCCGGCATGTATAATAATAATATAAAATCTAATATTATACATAAGCCTCGTCGCCATATATCATAAACACAATGCGAAAACGAAAACGACTCGGGGGAAAAAAAATTCCAAAGACCGACTAAACCAGATTCAATGCTGCACTAAACCAAAAATGGAAAATGAAAAGTCTTATATCATTTCCACAACAAAAGAAACCAAAGGTCTAGGCTTACAACAAAGACCACTAAAACGAGCCAAAAGAAAACAACATTCAAAAGAAATGACAACATAGTTTATAATTAAACTTGAAATAAATAAAAGTCTTCAAAACTTCAACACAAGTTAACCGTATCCAAAAGCATCAAACATCTTCGTCATACTCATCTTCATCAAAACCTCGCTTCATCTTCTCATCCCAAAACATATAACGGGTAAGTACATACATTTAGTAACGTGAGTAGAAGCTATTGAAATCATGCGTTTTATAACGGAAACTATTCAAACAACAACTTGTTATTAGGCCAAAAGAACATGATCTTACATCTAACTATCACATTATATTCATGGTATAATATGAGGTCCCTGTGGTTACTAGCTTAGCTTATCTTTGTTACATCATGTTTGCGAGGCACTACACTTAGTGAGGAATGCACTAAGACAAAAGACGCAACCCCTGTAGAGATAAATCTCTGGCGGTCCCGAGACAATCACCTCACTTTGACTCGGCTAGCTCTATAGGCTATCCGGTGAATGACTATCTCGTTCGTGAGGTTGTCCGGCGGTATGATCACTACTTTAACTGGCTTTGTCTAGAATCCGGCAGTGACCATCACCACTTTATCTGGCCAACCAACACATTGCCGATATTGTACCGTGCCTATCCAAGCTCTCATGATGTTTAATATTTTATCTAGTCAAATACGTATATTAAATGATTAACTGGCCACCTAAGTTCATTCAGAACAAAAGCTCCCTACTCCATCTTCTTAGACTTCTAGGCTAAATCTAGCAATTACAGAGACATTGATGAATACTAACTCATCAAAGCACAAGGCCAATTCTACTCTTCCGACGGTCCCGAACTTCAATTCCCTTAAAGAATACATTCGATGCGAACCAAACGATCGTGAAGCTTATTTATGGCTTTGTAATGTTCATGAATTTTTATTAATGTTGTTTAGATCATATAAAAAAAAAACTCCAAACCATACTCTAGTATACCACCACACTACAACCAAATTAGTTAAAACTTAGCAATTCATATATATATATAATTCTTACTAAAACAAAATACCAAATACTCAATACCAAACCTGCAACCCCAGCCGCCCTTTAACTAAAACAACCTGCTCTCTTCTTTTTTTTTTTTTTTTTGTACACGAACCAAATTCCCAGCCACTCCCATCTTTTTTTGACAGCAAATTAACCCAATAAAATGGTCTCAAACATCACTAGCCATATTTTAAAACAACAACAACAACCTATAAACTTTAATCTACAAACAAAATACTAAATCCAACATTATAAAACATTCAATCATTCAATATGAAAACCCCGTTACCTTTGTATAGCGAGCAACACAACCAAACTTATGATTTGGTAGCCAAAAACCTAGCCTTTAACACCAACCTACAAATTGATCAAACCAATTGATCAAACTACGATTCTAATCACAAAAGCTACGAAAGGAAAAACATTGAACACTCAAACTTGTTCGAAACACGTAAATCCAAAATTGATAAAAAAAAAAAAAAAACCTAACATTTCCCAACAAAACTTATATCCACACGATCCTTGCGTCACGTGGAGCGTTTTTCCCTTGAGAAGTCTGCGCAACCGAGCAACGGATTAGCCACGATTAACAAAAGTTTCTTCTCCTTCTTTTTGGTTCAAAACCTGCGCTGCTCTGTTGATGAACCGTTCCCTTCCTTTTTTTAAAAAAAAAACTGATTTGCTGAGAATAATGGGAATTTAACTCTCAATTAAACCCCATTAATTCCCCTTTTTTTTTTTTATTTCCAACATTAAAATAAATATAATACTCCGATTTTTCGTTAAAAGACGGTAATGCCCTTTTTCGAGAATCGAGGATATTACATTACGACTGGGGAAAAAAATTCCAAAGACCACTTAAGCAGGATTCATCGCCAGACTAAACCAAAATGGAAAATGAAAAGTCTTATATCATTTCCACAACAAAAGAAACCAAAGGTCTGAGGCTTACAACAAAGGCCACTAAAACGAGCCAAAAGAAAACAACATTCAAAAGAAATGACAACATAGTTTATAATATATGACGTGAGAACATGTATAATATTAGATTTTATATTATTATTATACATGCTGGACGTTCTTTTCCTGATAAGCGACTCGATTAATCCTAAAGCGAGACATCATATGAAATTTTCTAAAGAATTTTTTATTATATAAATATATAGAAATTTGGACACACAAAGTGGGAGTGCAAGTGGACAGATCCACTTTCACATTCACACGTTTGACCTTCCCACGGTATCTTTCTTTGAGTTATAGTGGACCCAATTTGAATTTTGCAGTCCGGTCTAATAGGAATCTCAGTTACTGTGTGTGATCGTGTACTGAGGTGCTCCCTGCCGGTTGTTGGAATTACGTGAGCCGAGCATCGAGCAAAAAAGTGTGTTTGGCCAACAAACAATAGATTGGAACCGAATTTGGCACCTAAAAGACCCTTCGAGATATAACTTCATCCCGTGGCAGCTCTGCCAGAACTGTCTATTGATCGATAGCTTCTTAGCTTACCGCCACATTTCGAGTTCTTCCCTTTGTCAGATTTCCGACGAACGGGAGGAGACTCCTCTTCACAACTGTGGTAAATTACTCCATAGTGGATGCTTCTAACACTCACAGTGAATGCACTGAATTTCCAAATTGCTGGTGTCGTCAATGTTCCCCTTTGTTGGCCGTGGTAGCCGTTGGGCTTTGCTGTTCCATAAACTCCACCAAAACAACACCTTTGTATTTCCATTCCGCTTCTACACAAATTCAAACACTAGTTCTAGCGACACTGAGTCGCAACCCAACCTGCCTCTTTCGCCACCTCCGATCCGTGTAGGATTTACTGAATCAGCTGGTCGAGGCGTATTCGCAACGCGAAGAATTGAAGCCGGTGAGCTCATTCACACAGCTAAACCCATCGTCTCCTATCCTTCTTTATCCTCTCTCGATAAAGTTTGCTACTTTTGCTTAAGAAAGCTTGAAAAGTGGACCCCGTCGCCTTTAAATCGTGATGTTTCATTTTGTAGCGAGCAATGCTTTAAGCAATTCGAGGCAAGATTCTAAGATTTACTCAACTTGTATTTGCCCATCTTTGTTTATGTGTATGATTAGCATTTTATGTTGTTTGCGCGATCCATGTATGGTGATAGCTTTCTTGAGAAATTGGGTTGTTCAACATGTGTTTGAAATTATGTTTGTGAGAGAAAAAGGTGATATGGTCATTATCTTTACAATAATTTTTTCCCCTTCAATTTGATGCATTAATTGCTGGTTTGGTTTCGTCATATCACTGTAGTTCTATGTAGTATTTGATGGTCGGATTTATAAGTTGCATTGGCTCAACTTGCTTTTTTCCATTGGTGTACTAAAACAGGCTGTTATACTTGAACTCTAGCAACTAAAGTGAAATGAGACGGCGATCACTTGCATCAATGTGTTTAACTACGCAAAATTTCTTCTATGGCTTACACCTCAAGTTTGTCTTTTAATTGCTCAGCTTCCATATTGCATAATTAAGCTTCTAAGTTTCAATCTGCCTACTTTTAGGGATGTCACGTGGTTGAGATGAAAGCAAACTGGTCAAACTTTGACGAATACTGCCGGTATGATTTTCTTACCTCCCTTCCCCGTCTCTTTGTACAATGGACAATATTTTGCTTATCTTTGAGAAGCTTATTGTTCTAATTCCGTAAGTATTTCTTTTGTGTAATGTGTATGGTTGGTCCTTGCAAATTTGTATCTTTCGCTATGTCGTTAATCTGTATCACAAAAATCCATCCTCAAGCAATATATGTTATCTGTGGATTGTCATTCTTCTCATTTTGGTCCAAACACCTGAGAGGCTCTATGGGACTTAATGTTATTATTCCCATTATTTTGGTCTAGTAATACAAGTTTCATATTTTAGCATGCTCAGCTTCTAAGTTACATCATCATAAAAGAAAAAAAAAACCTTCTTAACTACGTCCACAATATGATCTACACCACTACCCATTTTTTTACTGGTAAATCTACATTGGGATTCTTCCATTATTTAGGCCATTTTATGTTTTCTATGTTGTCTTAAGGTTGCAGCATTTTATGTTTCTTAATTATATCGTTTTTTATTTTGTGTATAATCAGATTAGAATTTGCATATGACATAAGTCCAAAAATGTCTGTCTTATTGTTCTCTCATTTCTCTTTTGCTTTACCAATCATAATTCTGTCAGTACAGCCTTAGAGACCTTATGAATTCCACTGTTGATTAGTTCTGAATTGTGATCCCTACCTTTCAGGGTCACGTGCCATGCCCTTCTGCTCCCATATTGAATGTATACCTTTAAGGTTCACTTTTTTTAAACTATAGCTCTTTAAGGACATTATATCTAACAAATGACTGATGGGGATGGGGCTCTTCAGGTTTTCCCGGATTAATCAGTAAAATACTTCTTTAGGTCAGTGTTTCTTCATATGCTAGTATTTTTTTGTTCGTGTAGTGTTTCCAGGTAAATCAAATAATCTTTCTCATATATCCTACTAACATATCTGTGTGAGTCACATGTCTTTCATTTGTATTCAGGCTTAGAAAGTGTATCATCTTAACGTGGAGCAAATACATGTGAAACTAGATTTTGCCATATCCCTACTTGTTAGTGCAAGTTAACTTCTTAAGGGCTTGTACTGTATTCGATGTTTATTATCAAGTTCAGGTTGCAGAAAGTGCACATGTTTATTCACAATCCACGTTATTATGATACTTTAGAGGTCTTTTTTTCTATCAGCCTTAGTTTCATTCACTTGAAAACTGCAGTATGACTATATTAAAGGCATAATTGTTTGTTCTGGATCTATTTATGAAGTGTGAAAGGACTGAAGTATCCCTTGTTGGTGAAGCGGCTGGCTTGCTTGGTTCTATCTGGAGATGCTTCAGCTAAACATCTCGACATACTTCAGCCAGCTGTTTTATCGTCTGAGATGATTTCTCTGGTAAGAGGTGATTTTACACTGAATTAATGACATAATCCTGAAAAGAATGCCTTAATTTATCTTTGATTTATTGAAACATCATTGAATTATCTCAGATGGAGAAGGAATTCTCATTGTTGAGAAGCGCACTTCAAGTTGCAGATTTCACAGCTGAACATCTAGAATGTATCCTTATATGCAATAATATTTCTTTAGATATTTTCGACGACGTTTCAATTCTTTTATCATTACAGTGATTGGTGTCCATGGTCAATGTACTTTGACTTTTCTAGTTCTAACCAAGCAATGGTATGTTAGCGTGCTGTCGCGGATACGCATCAATGCTTTTCGTGTTGAATTGGCTGGTGGAGGATCATACGAAGATCTTCTTTCCTTAGCGTCAGCTTCTGTGAATGCAGAGGCAGCTGTTGGAAATGCTGTTTACATTCTTCCTTCTTTCTATAATCATGACTGCGGTATAATCCCTTTTTCATTCTGCAGTGGAATAGTTTTCCTTTTTTAATATCTTTATTGTTCAAGGCACATGCTTTGAATTTACTCTGTTTCATTTGAGTTATCATTATACTGCTAAGACATATATATATATATATATATATATATATATATAATTTACACATTTTAACAAGTTAAGTTTTTATACCATTTGCGATAGTTTTCATGTTATGTCTTTATTTGAATTATGGCAGAATAACATTTTATTGAGTATAATTTAATCTCTTAACAGAACCAAATGCACATATTTTGTGGATAGAAAATGTGGATGCTCGTGTGAAGGCTCTCCGTGATATTGAAGAAGGTACCCTGTTCTTCTCATGGAATTTGTTTCCTTGATTATTTTTTTTTCCTTTTTTTCGTCGAGCATATAGTAGGTGATTTTTGAAAATAAAAATCCAATCAATTCTTGATTTGATAGAGCGTACAAGAAAATATCATGTCATGTGAAGCTTTATCTTATTGTATCAGTTGAAGAAAATGTATGCCCTATAATCATGTCGATGACACGTCGAAGTATTTGGTACATTCTGATTAAGCAGATACATTATAAGTATTCCACAATGGGAGTGTGTTTTAGCCTTATGTCAAAAGGATCAGAATGTTTTGGATAACTATTTTTACGCAGTGCTCTTGTGTATCTTTGTGACGATGCTGGAAAACGTTTGATTATAAATGCGGGGCCTGTTTTACTTAGTGACAATTTGAACAAGACTAAACCCTAGAAAAAGTATGAGACAGGGGTGGTGTTTAGGTATTCTAGACTGAGCCTGAGATAATTAATCCCAAGTTGCCTACGTAACCTGTGTATGAATCATGAATCAAGTCTCTTCGTAGTTCTTGGGATCGTTTATATAGAGGACCTTATGCCCTAGGCATGCTTGTGTCGTGTCCATGTTGGACTCTTATTTCGTATCCTTCAAAGATTGGATTAAACCGTGTCAATCCCTTGATTTTAGGAGTTGATCACGGTAGATTGAGTATAAGATCAGAGCCTTTATGGCTGGAGATTCTTTCCATACTTATCTCGTAGATTATGCACGTGGGACATTTCACCTAGGGGATACTCAGGCCGACCTGCGTCGAGTCCCTTAGGCTGTTGAAGCCCAAACTGCACTGGCTGAGCTCCGTTGCGCCTTGACCGACCTGCGTTGGACTAAGAAGCTAGCCAGGCCGATCTCCCACCTAGGGTTTAGATATGCTTTTAGGCTAAAGTGGGGCTCCTGGCCTTAATGTTTGTACTTTCTCTATCTACATTTATTAAAGGGTAAACCCTACCCCCGAGGGTCCCCACTCCCCCTGTCCCACGGGATGAGTGGAGATGTAAATCAAGATCCCCCAGTAGCTGAAAGTCAATGGGCTTAACTTTAACAGGAGGGAATAATTCGCCCCTTGTGGGAATCGAACCTCTAACCTCCCGCAGAGCCGCAATTACTGTACTCACGCCTCGCTAACCTGGGTTATGTTAGGGGACTCTATCTGCATTTATTGCTTGGTCAATATAGGGGGTGACACGTGGCGAGGAGCTGGACCGATCTCCATCACTTTACGATGAATAAGAATCGTTAAAATAGAAAATATGTTATGAATGGCTTTGAAGCACTCCCTCCCTTCCTCTTAAATATCGATTTTTTTTTTTTTTTTTTTTTTTTTTTGTTGTAGGAGAGGAGTTGCGGATATGCTATATAGATGCCAGTATGGAATACGAAGCCCGACAACATATCCTTGTTGAAGGATTTGGTTTCAAGTGCAATTGTGTTCGATGTTCCTCCCGGGACTAAATAATCCTTGATGCTGCTTTCCTTTTACTCTAGCACAACTGCCATACTAACTTTTATTTATTTATTTATTTTATTTACTGAAAGTGAACTCAAATTATGCTGTGAAACAACCTATGTCCCACAAAACGGGATTTTGTACTTGAGAAAAGTCAAACATATAAAAAAAAGACTAATCTTGAAATTAAAGGATTCAATTTGTTTTTAGCTGCTAATTAAGAGACACTTCCTAAACAACGGACCCAAAACAAAATATTAATTCCGTTGTACAACTTTCTTTGATGCTGCTTGAGGGATGCCAGATGCATATATACTACATGACATGAACATGAAGAGTATGATGAGTTTTGTATATATATATATATATATATATATATATATATATATGTGTATATGAGTGAACTAAAGGTTGGAGTATTATCATAGTGAACTAAAGGTTATATCTACAACTAGTGTAGTGATGTTTGTGAATCTTTTGTAGATTGTAGTGTTATAACTAGATTGTGCCAAAGATTTCAGATGTTAAAAGGGTATTTGATGAAAGAAAGGTTAATCTGGATCTTAGAATATTTTGGAGGCAAGGAGGGTAGCATTAAGTTTGAAATGTTTTCAAAAAGGTTGTGTGGTATCTAAGTTTGGATGTGAGTGAGACTTTATAGATTGACTGTAGAAAGTTCAGAAGTTGGTAGCTTAAGATTCAAAATGTTAGTTGGTTTGAAGCGTTAGTTTTGGCGGGCAAGCTCTGGCGAATTTCGAGGACGAAACTCATATAAGGAGGGAAGAATGTGATACATGGTATTTGTATTAAAGGCTATTTACGATATTTTAAATAAAGGCTATTTATGATATTTTAAAGGTGTAACTTTTAATAAGGATAAAAAAATATATATACCAACCTTTATGTATACCCCTTTTAATCCCAAACCCTATTCATTCTCTTTTAAAAACAAGACTGACTCGGCTATGAGAGAAAATGAGAGGGAAAAAGAGAGAAAAGAAGAAGAAAAGAGGAGAAGAGGAAGAAATGAACTCCGCCTTTCCGATCAATTCAACCGTTGAAATCACAAACTAATTCACTAAAATACTTTCTTTGATGAGAGCTTAATTTTGACACAAGTTTCACTCCGATCGGGGTAAGAGTTTCGAAAACCGATTTTCTAGATCTAGATGTGTTCTTGAGCCTCTTCTTAGATTTTTTAATTTTTTGAAGGTTGTAGTAATCGTAGAACTTCGTTTTGGTGGTAGATTCGAAGTGGGTTGTCTAGAATCTTGGAGCTTTTCTTGTGGATCTAAATCTTCTTGGAATGTTCTTCGAGCTTTTTGGTGAAATCAAAGGTAATGGGGTGTTCAACCAAATTATTAATTCCATAAATGTCAAGGATTTCGAAAATCCAATTGTTTTAAAGTAGTCCGAAGCGGCCCATAACCTTCACACTCGCTCGCTCGCAGGCCCACGAGGGGCGATGGAATTACCAATCGTGATTCAAGTAAGAATCAACAACTTTGCAGTGAACAGAGTTCTATTAGATACCGGAGCCGGCAGGGATATCATCTACTGGGATACCCTTAAACAGATAGGTTACGGACAAGAGAGGCTAAGGCCATACTTGGGCATGTTGAAAGGTTTCTCGAATGATAAAGTTAGAGTCATGGGAACAATTGATCTTGATGTTGAAATCGGAGACTACGAGCCGACCCACATTGAAAAGGTAAATTTTCTCGTTGTTGACTTACGTTCTCACTACACTGTAATCCTAGGGATCCTCGCACTTAGGAAGTTTCAGATGGTCGTTTCTATACCCCATCACAGAACAACATTTTATACAAATGAAAGGATTGGGTCAGTAGTGAACATGCCACATTTCTTACTGGATCACATAACAAAGAATCGGTCCGACTATAAAGAGCGCGGAAGAAGGCCCGGACCGACATACCGTGTCCGCAGCGGGCCCAAGCCAGGTCAATATAGTCAAGGAATCCGTAGAAAAATATATTAATTGTGAGTTCTTGCAAGTGAGAGATGAACCAGACTTTACAGCTCATGATGAATTGATTGAGGTAGTTGTTAATGAGAAATATCTAGAACAAAAGATTAAGATTGCACCATCTTTTTAGCAGACGCTAACGGTTCAATCCTTTTATATTTCACATCTTACTTTATCCTCTAAAAGAACAACTCCAAATTACAACACACAAGAAAGATCGACTTTCCAAGCCTACTAGGGGTTTCCTCAACCTAGTCCACCATCAAAAAATTCCATACCTAAGACCGATTCACCTAAATCCTATACAATTCACCTTATACTTCAAGAGGTAATCCTTGATTCAAAAACACTTAACCACAACAAACATGTTAAACACGCCTCAACTTTTTAGATCATCAAAACCACATCTCGGTCCAAACCTTTGATTAAACCATTCTTCATTTAGTCAAAGGTTAACACCTAAGCAGGTCCTCCAGGAACTATTTCATTAACCGATTTCTTCCTACCACCGATACTCATCTAACCAGGTGAAACGACACTTGCACTACGACTTAAAAGCTCTACTCTGAGACTAAGGGCAACTTCAGAGAGAGAGTCCAAATTCCAAGGGAAAAAACACTTCCGTGACGACACTAGGGCATAAAGTTTTAAAAGTTATTCTTGAAGAAAACTTGAAATTTAGTGTAGATGTGAAAATCCTCAAAGATCTAAAAACAACCTTTGATAGATTTGACTATAACATAGATCTTTAAAAGAAATTATTTCAAAAGCATCAAGAGACACGGTGATGTACTTTATGAAAAAAACCTTTTACCGGTTTGAAAGAAAGAAACAACAACCACACATTGTTTGAAGTAGGAACTACAAAAGATAACTTATTTACGAAGCTTGAAAGATTTCATATCAAAAGAAAGAAATGACACTTGATTTTGAATGAGAGGAAACACCGAAACAAACTTTTGATGAACCGGGTTTAAGATAACAAATTTTGAAATGATTAACAACAAGGATTGTTGGGTCACAAGAACTCAAAGGTGAAAAGTTGTGCACTAGTGAACTAACACAACTAGGCAAGCTAAAAAAAGAGTATAAAACTCTTACATCAAACAATATGACTAAGTCGAAACCAGGAAAGGATAAACTTAGAGTAAGATGTATGGCGTCACTGAACGCCAAACAGTAGGTTCGCAGATTGGGTAAAGTTTCCTTACTCTGAAATGAATAGGTGGTTGATTGGCACATCAGCAGGAACTTAAGCAAAGAGTTCTCGAGAAGAGAAGAGTTCAAAAGTTGATTCAAAATTGAAAGATTGGGCATTGAATCAATATGCTAACGATGAGTGTCAAAATTTAGAAAACACCTTGAAGATGAGATTCTTTAAAGGAAGAGGCATCTTGTAAAACAAGGTGGTCTACGAAGAACTCTTGTCGGCTTGAAAGAAAAGTAGAGAACATCACAAGGGTATATGAAGAATAAAACCAAAATAGAAGGTGTCAAACGCCAAACTTAGGAACATCCAAAATAGAGAAAAAGTACACCCAAACCTAAAACGATTAGTTCGGAACTTTAGTTATTGATTATGTTGTCACAAGAGTTTCAATCCATAAGAAACCTAAAAAGATTGCTTAACAACAGAGGTTGAAAAGGTAAAGTTGAGCACCCAAGTAGATAAAACAACTTGAGGGAAACACAAATAAAAGGATAAAAGTTTTTGTACAATGAAAGGGCTCTTCGGATTAATATCAAGAATATAGTTAGTCTTAAAGTGATGCAAAAGAAGTTACTGAAAAACTTCACGTGGATACAAATTGAAGGTCAAGCATGTAGAAGAAGGTTTGCATCGAAGAAGACCTATGAGTATAAAATAAAACAAATGGAAACCTTAGAAAAGTCTGGTGAGCTCTGATTCAAAAGAATTTTCGGATTCTCAACAGGTTTAACAATATGGTTGGAGTAGACGACTCAAGCCTCCAGATAAGTCTTGATGAAAAAGAACAAATTGCCAAAAACTTGAGAGTGATGACTTGACAGAAGTTAAATTAACTGGGGCTATTTAGAAAGCAACTTGGTAAATAGCTATCTTCTCCTGAATGAGAATCTACAAGTTCATACCAGACATGCTGTGGATATGCCCAAGAAGGATTGTTACAAAAAGATTAGAGATCTGACCATGCACAAAGATACACACTTAAAACGAATACATTATTGAGAAGAGAAAGGTTAACTATAACAAAATGTCCTTTAAAGAATGTAGTTAAGGATAAACACAAGTAAACAAAAAGATTTTGCCAGACTTGATTTAAGAAAGAAGATGAAATTTTAACATAACGGTTACAAAACTATAAAGAAGCTTGTGTCTATGTTTCAAAAATAGTAAAACATTGAGAACCTTTTTATAAAAGAAAGCATAAAGTAGTATACTGTTAATAACAAACAAGGCAAAATACGGTAAGGTTTAACTGGGTTGCAAATTATTCAGAAGGAAATTTGGATGGTGAATTTCAAAAGGAAACAAGAACGTATGTGGTGTGTTGGGAAGTAACTGATGGTTCTTCTCGCGATCGGAAAGTGTTAAAGATGAGATTCTTTAAAATTTAAAGGAAGAGGCATCTTGTAAAATGCACATTGTACCCTTTGTCACAGAATTGACTAATGCTCAACAGATTGAAGTTCAATCCTTTGACATATGCTATACATTCCGAATCTTCAAGTTGTTCTTTCACATGGTGCCTTCCCTCTTAATCTTGCCAGGGTTTTCTTTGCCTCCAAAGGTGATTGTGGGTCCATCAAAAGCATTGAATTCAGTCAACCATCCTTTATTGCTAGTCATGTGTCTGGAACATCCACTATCTATGTACCAGACATCATACATAACAAATTAGATATTTTTAGGTACCCAACACTGTTTAGGTCCATACCTGTTACCAGTCATGCCTCTTAATCCAAGTGTATATCCAAAGGATCTTCTTTTTGGAGGGTTGAAATCATCAACCTCATATGCATAACGAATGGCACAATAGCTTATAATAGGTTTATTAAAGGTATTATGATACACTTTCTGATTTTAGACCTTTTAGCATTTTGTTTTTCTCTCCAATATACAGGAGTTGACCTAACTTCATATTGTCTTTTGTAACCAGGTCCAGTTTTATTCTGGTTTCTCCTGAATCCATAAGATTGCTTATGAGCTGGTCTCCTTTTGTAGATTAATGGTGGAACATTCCAATCATTTTCTGAAGGGTAAAGTCTGCCCTTAACTTTCAATATCCCTTTGCCTTTAGTAGGCTGGTAAGATGACTGAATTTTTTGTCTCACTGCACTGGTCTGTGGTTTCACTGGTGCATGATGAGTGGATGGCTCAATTGTCTGTCTTTTTGTGAATCTAGGACCATTTATTGGTCTTCAATTCATTTTTGTGTTGACCATTGCGTCTTCATTCATCTTGACTATTGTAGCCAAGACCAATTTTGGACCCATACCTTTTGGGGATTTGTAAGTCGGTGCGAAAACCTTCTCTCTTGGCAAAGTAGTTTCCTTTGCGGTTCACAACATCGGATGTTTGACCATCTGTTGTTTGTTGAGCAACTAAGTGAACTTCCTTACTTGTTAAGTGAGATTTTTGCATATCCAGCTTCTCTTTTTAATCTCTCATTTTCCTTTCTTTGATTCTTACATTCTTGTTCCATAATAACATGATTTGATTGAATTTCTTCAAATCTACTCATGAGATTTTGAATCAAACTTGTAGAGTCTAGAGGGGAAATGGAAGATTGTGTAGTGTCAGATGTAGATGCATCAGATGAGGATGCACTAGATAGTACCTCTGTTTCTTTGATTCCTTTTTTCCATCGGACAGTATCATGCCTTATCATTGTCTGAGCTGGTGCCTTCACTGGCATCTGAGTCATTTTCACATTACTCCACTGCATCACTGTCTTCACTACTTGTTTCAGCCTTTAATGCCTTTTTGCACTTTCTTTTGTCTGATGATATGTATATTTTCTTTTCCTTATCTTTGTCTTTCTCATCTGGACAATCAGCTTTGACGTGCCCTTCCTTTGCATTGAAACATCTAAGTTCATCATCTTTGTTCTTGAAATCTTTGCTAGATGAAGTCTTGTTTTTGGATGAAGAACTCCTTTGTACCGCATTTTCTTGAATCATCAAATCTTTTAATCAAGAAGACAATCGCTCCTTAAGCTCCCGAGTCTCTTAATTGGTTGAGTCGGTTGTTTTACTTTGTTGGGGTGCCACCATTGCACTAGCCATGTGTGGTTCTGCAGTCTGAGATTGTTTTGCTCAAATTCAAAAGCTTTAGTTGTGACATTCGTGTTAAGGTGTCAGTTTTTGCAAGATCCAATGTGCCTTTAAGTACATAAATTATGATTATCCATCTTTCTGGCAAGCTTCTCAAGATCTTCAAGCACACTTCTTTCTGTGGATAGTTGTGTCCTAGTTGTTGTAGTTCACTGATGATTCTTTGATGGTCCATTGGAAAGGCTTACACAAGTTTAGAGGGGGGGGGGGTGAATAAACTTGTCCCGAAAATTAGATTAATAACGATTAAGGTTCGCTTTTAACTTCGTGAGTTGAGTGACTAAGTGAGCTAAAGTCAAACCGACTTATAACAAAAGCGAGTCGACCGGCAATGATATAAGTTTTATCCTTTATCTAGATCTTGTTGATTCTATAAGAAAAAGCTGAGTATGCAAAATTGAATTATGGTGAATGTCAGTTTTTGAACTGTGAGTAAGTATAACAAACAGTTTCAGTATGCTGAATAAACAATAATTAATGCTATATAAGTAAATGACTGAATGTAAATGCGTAAAGTAAGTAAAGCAAGAATTATAGTGGTTCCAGGTGGTGTAATCCTGCCAGTCCACTCTTCCCATGTGCTGTAGGAGGAAAATTCCACTAGAACTCTTCGAGGTACGCTGTTACAAAAAGTCCTAAACGATAGGCCTTGACTAATCCCTTAGTGTCACTATCTAAACAACTAAAGAACATGTAGGATTGTTGTTCTCCAACTGCTTGAACCACTGGTCCTTGGAGGGTTGTGTTGCCTTTTCACCAGCTACCACCACAAACACAGTCTACCCGTCTGCAAATGACAACTGTCCTTGGAAAATCCTTGACCGGATTGCTTCACAGTCTAAACCTTTGATTATGAATCAAAGTTGGGTTGAGAATCAATATATTGATTCTTGCTTGTGGTTCTTCAAAGTGTCGAATTCTGGAATTGATCGATAAAGCTTGAACACATGAAGAAATCTAGATATGATCTTCTTGAGCACAGATATTGATAGCAATTCGGATGAACTAGACTTGTGCACAAAAAACACTTGTAATCTTGTTAATTCGGTGTTTTATCCTGGATGCCAAGTCCTCTATTTATAGTGTGAGGTCCAACGTTCATCTTGTTTGAATTTGAATTCTATCAACGTCTATATTTTTTCGGATGTCGTGTCGATGATCGCTTTAACATGTCGATTCTTGACCAATAAAAATCCTTGATTTATAACGTTCGAATGTACTTTCAGTTGTTTGGATGGCTGACTATAAAACTGAGTATTCTGATCAGTTTTATACTGATTGTGTCTGTTTTCAGTTTGTTAACTGACTTAAAGCATTAACAGAGTTTTTACTCTTCGTCAAAACTTAGTACTCTATTCTTCTGATTTCTTTTAACTTAATCAGAGTACACCATAAATCATAAGTCATCTAAGATATCATTGTCCTTATCTATCTTAGGTCTTCTACAAGATCCATAAAGTCAGTTCAGGCCATCACAGACTTACCTGAATTCTAAATTTACTGATCTCGGCTTTGATCTTCATAACTCGAGTTTGAACCCTCGATTCTTCATTCTTCTACAACCGAGTCTCAGTGTCCCTTAGCTCTTCAAATCTTTGAGTTTGTTCCTCGGCCTTCGATCTTTAGATAAGTCAACCGAGTCTGTGTCTCTCAATGAACTTACCCTATTCAGTTCTGAGTGAACTTTAGTTCCAAGTTCTGGTGACTATTTTCAGTTTTATGTCAAGGTCCAGTTTTCTAGATGATCTCTAGTTTTCAGTTTTATGACACTTCTATCTATTACCGTGCTTGTCTGATATAACCTATAGAATTATCAGAATTTAGTAAAATATATACATTCAGTTCTACACATCTTTTAGCCTTTCACTATAACATCTAGTTTCAGCACTTCATCAATGGGCTGTAAACAAACAAATAACTAAATGAGATGAATCATCTTCAAAAATAAATTTTATTTACAACAATTTCCCCCTTTTTGATGATGCCAAAACCCTCCTTAAAAGAAAAGCTGAAAGATAAAAAACAATGCAAAACAAAGTAAAACTGGAAACCGGATTTCATTAAGAATTTGCAAAAAAATGGATCAAGTTACACATTTTATATAAACAGAAATAAAAGCTTAAACAACTTTCTGTGTAACCAAGATATACTTTCTTCTTTTGTCGTGAAAACGATATCCTTCTTCAATATTTGTATCTTTCTTGTGGAAAGTTTTGAGATAATCCACTTGGCTTGTTAGCTTCCACTTTCTCCATAGAGCTAACTTAGGAAGATGACTTTCATCCTTGTAATAATTTTCAAATTCAATGACATCAGTCTTCATCTGTTCAACCTTATCTTTGATTTGAAGTTTTTCTTCAATCCTTTTGATCTTCTTGTAATTTTCCATCTTCTGATTATGATAGAGATCAGAAAAGAAGTAGTTGAGTGATTCTTCATAATTCTTATGTCTCATATTTGGCCTTAACATGACTATAATCTTGAACAAACTTCATCCAAAGATCTTCATTGAGGTTGCGCTTCTTTCTTCAGTTGATCAGTAGTTGAGTATCAATTTGCTCATCACTTAGTTCTTCGACTTGTCGATGTTGGATTCAGTCGATCTTTGATTTTGCTTTCTTTAGTTCTGTCAACTCAGCTTCAAGCTTCAGTTTTTCTTCACATAACTTCAGCTTTTCTTCCTCTACTTCCCCTTTTTGGCATCATACAAGTCATTGATTAGCTGATGAGCTGCCTTCTGATCTGCTGAAATGTCTTTCTGGGAGGTGAGAACTTTTTTAAGCTGAGTTTCTAACCCATGGATCCACTGATTTAGATGCCACTCAGCCTTGGCTTGATTGTCGCGATCCTCTTCGGTTGTAATCTCAAATTTCTCTTTTAGACCGAGTTTGAGGTTGATTTATTGATAACATCCAACTTGGTATGAACTGAAACGTCAGTCTTCTTTCTGTAGTCCAAGTATCCAGAATTGTGTAACAGAAGACCATTGAAATCTTCTTTCTGGTTGAGCATAGTCTTCAGTCTTTCTTGTACTTTGCTCAATTCTTACATTGTGAGTGAGTTTCTGATGGATCTTCTTCTTACGCTTCTTGGATTTTAGACTCGACTATTATCTTCAATTATCATCGGTTCCTGATTATCATCAGCTTTGGTTTCTTCTTCTTTATTGTCAGTTGTCTGATTTCCAACTGGAAATTCTTCTGGTTGAGTATCAGTTTGCTCTGCTTGAGGTTGAATGTCTGATTGCAAAACTGTACTCCTTTTAGCTTCTTTCTTGAATGATCATCTTTATCATCATCCTTCTTCTTTAAAACATCCTTTGGTATAGTTGATGTGATCGATTCAGTTCTCTGAGCTATCTCTTTGAATCATTGTAGCGATTGGTGAGAAACTCTTCCATCGGAAATAAAGCATAGAGATTTTGTATTTCCGTTTCTCTAACAAGATTTTCTTCACTAAGTAAAGTAGCTTCACGAGAATCTTCAGTCTTGAATTTCATCTTCATCAATTTGATGATCCTTTCAGCATCGAAGATGTACTTTTTTGTTGAAAGTTACCTGCTCTCTTGCTCAACATGCATAGCAGAAACTTGTCTCTCTGATATTTTCTGCTTAACGTGAGAAACAATATCAGTAACCATGCTCTTCTTCTGACTGACTTCAGTTGTAGTTGTTGTTCCCCCTCAGTTGGTGCTAACTGACTTGAAGTGCCAGGGAACAATCATCTTCCTACTGATTTTTCCCCCTGTGTTTCAGCTTTCCGTTTATTTCCTTTCTGTTGAGCGATCTGCTGAGACATAGTTTTCTTATTGGCTTCAGGTTGGGAAGTCTTCTTTCTTGAACTTGCAACTGCTGCAATTTTTCCAGTGGTTGTAGATGCAGTAGCAATTTGTCCTTGCTTCTTCCCATCACCGAGTCTCTCCAAATAATACTAAATCACTAAAATGAGTGATTTCCTTAACCAAAATCTGCCAACCAACTCTCTTCCTTCATCATTGGTTTTGGTAACACATGCTAGTTCAAATGCATGTGTTGCTTTTTGATCAAAGTTGAAAATATAGCCTCCCCAGTTGAACTCAAAACCGTCCCATATGACATTCATCAAGTGTATCCCATCTTCTGTTAACTTGCTTAACCCTTTGTGTCGTCCGATGACGTGCTTGCTGATCCACCTGCTGAGTAAAGCAAACTCAGGTTTGAGGTCGGTAAGTTCCGTATCAACTGCGGCTGGTTGTGTTGAAACTGAAATCTGCTTCAGAAAAGCGTCACGCTTGAGTGGAAAATAGGCAAAATCAATTGATTTCACTAGAGGGTCCTTGAAATCAAATAACTGCTTGATGATTTCCTCATTAACAAAAATCTTTTGACCACGAACTCTCGTTAAGAGTGAATTTTTAGTATCCTCATGTTTTCCCAAAATTGCAATAAACCTTCCGAGTCTAAATCTTTTTACAATTGAGCTTCCAAAAGGTTTCCCAAACCGTGTAATCTCCCAATCTTTTCAGATATAAAGCTAGAGAGAAGAGTATTGTTGCATGACTCTTCAAATTCTTTACAGGTTAAAGAATCTGGTTTGGTGATCAACCTTTCCTCTTGGGTTTGTTTAGAGGCAGCCATAAAATGAATTCTTGGATTTTTCTGGACATAAAATTTTGAATTTATGAATGTGTATTGGGAAGAAATGAGAAGATATATAGAGGTGAGGAGGCTGACGGTTTTGATCCTCTGAAAATTTGTACCTACTTTTCAAATACCATTGAGTATTTGTGTAACCGATGCAAATACTATTCTCATGATCTGACATTTTTTGGTGGTATACACGCAACAAATTCTGACAAAAACGGCAGTAATTAAATGCAATGTAACTCTTGTCGGTATTATCATTTTGATTTTTGACTTTTTTTGATTGGCCAACAACTGACTGAGATCAGTTCTAAGATGTGTTCAGTTCCATCAATTCTTTAGTTCAGTTGGTCAGTTTGAGATTGTTGATGTCAATGATTGATCTATCAAGTGAGCGCACCTAGCATAACAAAGATCATTCCCTTTGACGAATCTCTGAGCTTAAACTGACTTAGCTGACTTTGATAATCCCCAATTCAGTTCTCAGTTTAGCAAACCTTTCTTTGTCTAATGGTTTGGTAAAAATGTCAGCCAGCTGATCTTTAGTCGGGACATAGAGAACTGTAACGTCCTTTTTCTTTATATGATCTCTTATAAAATAATGTCTCACATCAATGTGTTTAGTCTTTGAGTGCAAACTGGATTGTAGTACTCCGTTTTCTCCACAATACTCAATGATTATATTGTAGAGAAATTATGTTCCTTTGTTAGATCTAATCTTGACTCATCAGAACTCATTTCTAATTTTGGAGTCTCTTGAGAAGTTCTGTCAACTGTTGCTTAGTTTCACTCTTCTTTGTCTTGAAGATAACCCAAGTATATCTTGAAAAGTCATCAACTACCACCAAGGTGTATTTCTTTCCACTAATACTGATTGGTGTAATTGGTCGAAATAAGTCCATAAGCATCAGTTCTAAAGCTCTGGTTGTTGAATGCTGAGGCTTAGTCTTGAAAGTTTCTTTGGTTTGCTTTCCTTGCTGACATGCATCACACCAGCTGTCTTTCTTGTATGTCATCTCTGGTAGTCCAATCACCAAGTTCTTCTTAACTAGTAGGTTGATATCATGAAAATTTAGGTGACTCAGTTTCTTGTGCCACAGCCAACTGAGTTCTGACTTGGTGTGCACAATTAAACAAGTTTCTGGAACTGCTGTAGACCAATCTACAACATACATGGTCTCTTCCTTTCTTCCAGCAAGAACTACTTGGAATGCTTTTTCGCTGACGACAATGCAGAAATCCTTATCAAATGTAACTTTGTATCCCATGTCGCAGAATTGACTTGTGCTGAGTAGATTGTAGTGAAGTCCTTCCACATAAGATACATTCTTGATTGTGAGTTCATTTCTGATTATATTTCCATAACCTTTTGTGTAACCAGGTCTATCTTTACTTCCAAAATTGACTCTTGGTCCATCTTTAGCTACAAAATCAGTGAGACAGTTCTTGCTCTTTGTCATGTGTCTAGAGCAACCACTGTCAAAGTTCCAAATATCCTGCAAAACAAATTAAAATGCTTTAGGTACCCAACTCTGTTGGGTCCATGGTGGTCAGTTGTCAGTACACCTCTGGGCATATTTCCATAAGGTCTTCTCTGGAAATTGTTGCACTTGTTTTCATATATATAATCCACACTTCCGTAATATCTTTTCATGGATTGTGTCTCATTTATATGATTTCTCAGATCTTCTGGTTGAAACTGATTTCCAAAATGTCTTCTATTATTAAAATCTGAATAATAACCATCATTCCTTTTGTACTGAGGTCTAGACTGACCTTTGTACTAAGACTTTTGCTAAGAACAGGGATAAGTTCTTTGTTGAGTCTTGGACTGAAATTTGTGATAAGTTTTCTATCAGAATGATTGTTCCTATCATTTTTAATAATAGGTTCAGTAAAATTCCAATGATCATCAGTGGGTATAGTCTGCCTTTCCCCCTTGATGTGTGAATCTTTGAATGATTGACATTCTTAGATTTACTTTGATTAAAATTTCTCTGTTTCATGACTTGATCAGGTTTTGTAGATCCGGCAGTTGATCTACCATTTCTGTTTCCTTGAGGTATAGCTGATCTACCTTTTGGTAGGTCCAGCTGTCTTTTTAGAAAACTGAGTTGACTTATATGAGGCTGACATTACTGGTTCAGCAATTTTCTCAGTCTGTGGAAGTTGCTCAGCTACAAACTTAATACCAGTTTTGATATTAGGTTCAGTAGCTTTGCTAGTTCCCTCTTTAGAAGATTGCTGTGTGTCAAATCCTAAGCCAGTTCTGTCTCCATATGGCTTACTTGATTTGAATCTAGTAGCTGAACTTGATTGAGCTAGAGATTCGATTCTTGTCGGTGTAAGAGGCTTATACTTGACTTCCCCTTTATCGATTCTAGTCGGTTTCATCATGTTCGATTGGACTTCAATCTATCAACTTCAAGAATTAGAGCTTCTTTCTTAGCTTTAATTAATTCATAACCAGCTTGGATGGTTATCAGCTGATTCATCAATTTATCAAGTGTTTCTTCTAATTCTAGATTTTTTGGAATGAAGTCAGCAGTCGAAGAACACGCATTTTGCACGGAAATCTGAGCTGAGGAATATGTAGAGTTAGATTCACATGCTTCATTTGGATCCTCCATATAAGCCATTAGAGCTGTATCATTTGATAATCTTCCAGTGCCAGCTTCATAGTCTGACTCATCTCCGGCTAAGAGTGCTCTTCTGCCAGTTCTTCATTGCTGAGTCTTCTTACCAGTCAGCTCTGGACAGTCAGCTTTGTAGTGTCCATGATTTTTACATTTGAAAAAAAGATATTCATTGTCTTTTCTCTTTTCAGGTGTTTTCTTGATAAACTTCTGCGTGACTGGATGTCCACTCTTCATTCTTCGAATTCTATTCATCATTAGAGCCATCTGCTCCTCCATCTTATCCAATTGCTGAAGATTGTTAGATGAGGTTTCTTGATTGTCATTTGAAGCTGCTGCGAGAGCTGTTGTTTTAGCTTCCTCCAGAGCCTTGATTATTATAGCTGTGCTTGTGAAATCCTCGCTGAATTCATAAACCTTTAGTTCTGAGAAGATTTTGAAGGAATCTTCTATATCAAGTCTTATTTATTCTTCCATTGCTGTGACCTTTATCTTCCGACACATGGGTAAAGCCTTCAAGATTCTTGTGTTGATCTCTTACTTGGTGTACTCGATCTTGAGTAACGCTAGTTTATCCATTATGGCGCTGAATCTTGTTTCCATCTGATCAATATTCGCTTGACTTCATCTTGAAATTCTCAAACATTTGTTTTGCAACTGAGATCTTGTTCTTTTTGATGGAGTCAGTTCCTTCACAAACCAGTTGGAGTTTCTCACACATTTCTTTCGCAGTAGTGAAATCCTTGACCTTTAGATACATATTGCTGTCAAGAGTTCTGAGTATGATGTCCATGGCAACATGTTCAGGTTGTTTCTCTGTCGGTCATCATTGGTCCACTCGCTTTTGGGCTTAGGAACTCTAACTTGTTCACCATTGACAGTTTGCATGTGAGTGATCTGGATAGGTCCATCATTGAGCATGTCTATCATCTCATCATGAGAGGCTGCTAGAAAGGCCTGCAAACGACGTTTGTATTCATCAAATCTGTCCATGTTGCACATCAGCATCTGTCTGACATTCTGATTGTTATGCATTATGAGTGAATGAAAACTGGATTATGCAAAGACTGGAAACTGAAAAACTGAGCTTTTTTAGGAGAACAACTAGAGGAAGTGAGTTGTCAACAATAGCTTGTCAAAGAAAACTGATCCGATACCAATTGTTGGTCCGTTGGAAAGGCTAACACAAGTTTAGAGGGGGGGGGTGAATAAACATGTCCCAAAAAACTTGATTAATAACGATTAAGGTTCAGTTTTAACTTGTGTGGAGTTGAGCTGACTAAGATAAGTCTAAGTCAAACTGACTTATACCAAATCCGAGTCAACCAGCAACGGATATAAGTTTTAGCCTTTATCTGGATCTTGTTGATTCTATAAGAAAAATCAGTATGCAAAATCAATTACGGTGAATATCGCCAGAAATCGTGAGTAAGTATAACAATCGGTTTGATTATCTTTGAATAAACAAAAATAAATGCTGTATATGTAAAAGACTGAATGTAAATGCGAAAAGTAAGTAGAGTGAGAATTATAGTGGTTCTAGGTGGTGTATTCCTGTAAGTCCCTTCCCCCTGTGATGTAGGAGGAAAATTCCACTAGAACTCTTCGAGGTATGCTGTTACAAAAAGTGCTAAATGATAGTCCTTGACTAATCCCTAGTGTCACTATCTAAACAACTAAAGAATTGGTAGGATTGTTTGTTTCTCTGGCTGCTAGAACCACTTTGGTCCTTGGAGGGTTGTGTTGCCTCTTCACCACTACCACCACAAACACAATCTACCCGATCGCAAATCGACAACCGTCCCTGGCAAATCCTTGACCGGATTGCTTCACAATCTAAACCTTTGATTAAGAATCAAAGTTGGGTTGAGAATCAATAAATTGATTCTTGCTTGTGGTTTTTCAAAGTGTCGAATTCAGGATTTGATCGATAAAGCTTGAACACTTGAAGAAATCTAGATATGATCTTGTTGAGCGCAGAGATATTGATAGTAATTGGATGAACTAGACTTGTGCACAAAAATGCTTGTAATCTTGTTAATTCGGTGTTTTATCCTCGGATGCCAAGTCCTCTATTTATAGTGTGAGGTCCAACGTTCATCTTGTTTGAATTTGAATTCTATCAACGTCTATATTTTCAGATGTCAGGTGTCAGTGACCGTTTAGACATGTTAGTTCTTCATCCAATAAAAATCCTTGATTTATAACGTTCGAATGTACTTTCAGTTGCTTGGATGGCTGACTATAAAACTGAGTATCTTGATCAGTTTTATTCTGAGTGTGTCAGTTTTCAGTTTGTTAACTGACTTAGAGCATTAACTGCGTTTTTACTCTTCTTCAAAACTTAGTACTCTATTCTTCTAATTTCTTTTAACTTAATCTTAATCAGTACACATAAATCATAAGTCACTAAGATATCATTGTCCTTATGTATCTTAGGTCTTCTACAAGATCCATAAAGTAAGTTCAGGCCATCACAGACTTACCTGAATTCTAACTTTACAATCTCGGCTTTGATCTTCATTAAGGAGTTTGAACCCTCATTTCTTCATTCTTCTACAACTGAGTCAGTTTCCCTCAATTCTTCAAATACTAAGTTTGTTCCCTCAGCCTTCAATCTTAGATAAGTCAACCGAGTCTATGTCCCTCAGCGAACTTACCTTCTTCAGTTCCAGGTTCTCGTGACTCTTTTCAGTTTTATGTCGAGGTCCAGTTTTCTAGATGATCTCCGGCCGCGCCTTTTACGACACTTCTATCTATTACAGTGCTTGTCTGATATAACCTATACAATTATCAGACTCTAGTAAAACTTATACATTCCGTTCTATACATACATCTTTTAGCCTTTCACTATAACAAATTTAGTTTCAAAGACTTCATCAATGGGGTGTAAACAAACAAATAACAAAATGAGATGAATCATCATCAAAACTAAATTTTATTTCCAAAATTCTTGAAAATCTATTGTCCATCTGATAAATAGATTCACCTATCTTTATCTTGAAGTTTTCAAAAAAAAAATTTGCAACAAATAATTTGTTCTATTTAATTGCCTCTGATCCTTCATTGACAAGTGCCAATTTGTCCCACATTTCTTTTGCAGTTTTGCAATCATTGATCCTCATGAACATGTTATTGTCTAGGGTCTTCATGATCATATCTTTAGCAACAAAATCTAGGTGTGCTCTTCTCTTATCATCTTTGGTCCAATCCGTTTTTGGTTTTCGATGGATTTCCCTTGATTTTTGCTTGTAGATTCCACTGTCATGATTTTCATAGGACCATCATTGATAACATCCAGCATCTTCTTATGATTGCTGCAAGATGAGACAACATTCTTATTTTGTATTCATCAAAATTGTTGACATTAAAAATAGAAATTTTGGTCATAAAATTTGAGGACTCCATAAAAAGTTTATATAGATGTAAACAATATTTGAGTACTTTGAAAATACTTTTGAAAACACTTTTGAAAATTGTAATCTCCTTGTTACTGAAATCGAGATGAAGCAGTTCTCGATATAAAGAACACTACTCCGATACCAATTGTTGGTCTTAGAGAAGGGTGAAATATAGTTAGAGATGGGGGGTGGTGAATGACTATATTAGGAGTTCAAAAACATTTTCTTGAACAAAAGCTTTTGTGCAGCGGAAATAAAACCCTTCTAGACATATTTTCAAAACACTTATTGAATGTAAATGCAGAAAGTAAATGTTGTTAGTAAATAACACAAGGCTTCTAGTGGTTTATGGTGGTGTAATGCCTTAATCCACTATTCTCCTGTGATGATTGAAGGAATTCCCTACTGTTTTTCACCAATACAATCGTTCGATTGTCCTTGGCTACACAAGCTTCACAATCTCAAAACTATCACTCCATGGCTACAAAAGCTTTAGTGACTCAGTCTTCAACACTGCTCCTTGATAACTATTCCTTCAGCAGCTATCACTCGGGGTTGCAATTCCTTCTCAGACAATCTGATTCAATTGCTCAAGTTAAATGTGAATTGAATTCATAAGGTTCGATCAAACTCAGTACTTGATGTAGACCTGATGCTCTGTTTTCTGAGATTGATCTTCTAGATATTTGTTTTAAGAACAATTAAAAGTCTTGTGTAATTCGGCAGAGTTTCAGTACTTAGAATTCTTGTTTATCATTCATTGTTGTCCTTGTCTATCAATGCCTTCTATTTATAGCCATGATTCCTTGATTTTGAATTTCGGTCCGTTGGCTATTTAATGTAGAGAATAATACTTGATTCTTCCTTTTTTCATTCTCCTTGATTT
The DNA here is from genome assembly GCA_026214975.1 of Gentiana macrophylla. Lineage (NCBI taxonomy): Eukaryota > Viridiplantae > Streptophyta > Magnoliopsida > Gentianales > Gentianaceae > Gentiana > Gentiana macrophylla. The sequence continues at coordinate 53,145,507 of CM047807.1, read as the reverse complement.
TAGTGATCCGATTATAATCAAACGCTCTTCATAAAATCCGTCCTTGATTGATTCAAATTTAATTGCTTGATTTCCATATTTTTCACGTTCGAATCAAGTGTAAACAATATGCTTCACTTGTTTATACTTTCTTGGTACATTGCTTTGTTACTTAACCGTTCAAAGACTAGTTTGCTCAATCTACCGTCATTTGGGCGGCTATCGATCCTATTGCTTCCTTTCAACATATACTTATCAGTAGATCATTGTACAGCTGATAGAGCTTTACTTCACTGATTCTTGTTTTGTGTGAGATCAGTGTACACCATATTTATAACTAATTAGGTTCCATCACTTGTAGTGTATATCTTAGACTTATCCAAGGTCATCAAAGACTTCCTTGGTTATAAGTCAGTCTATAAGAATCTTCACTTCACTGTGCTGGTCTTTGGCTGTCTTCACTGAGCTGGTCCTGCATCTTTACTGAGCCATCCTACCAGTCTAGTACAGTTCTTGTGTGACTGAACTTATACAAAATATCAGACTCTTAAGTAATATCTTATACACACATTACTAACTCATTCAGACTTATTTCAGGCTTGCTTTAACAACTAGCATGACCATCATCAAAACAATAAAGTGTTCCTAACACTGAGAGGTTCCATTAAGGTATTTAATGAAAAAACATTACTAACTCATTCAGACTTATTTCAGGCTTGCTATAACAGCTAGTATGACCATCATCAAAACAATAAAGTGTTCCTAACACTGAGAGGTTCCATTATGGTATTTAATGAAACCCAACTCGAAGGTTCATCACCTTGAGACGCAAGCCTATAACTTCTACCTTAAATGTTCCCTTAAAGGAACTCACGATTCGCCTAAGGTCACACTACCAAAGATGAGGGATTCTAATCTTACGAGCTCTAACACTTAGAGATCTATCTTAGGAGGTTAACACTTGATAAGTCTAAACTCAAAATCCAAAAATTAAAGATCTAATCTTGATAAGATCACATCTCCAGACATCTAAACCTATGCAACGGTGTTACTTTATTCTCTGATACCAAGTGTGAAGACCCTGATCCGGATACCAAGTCCTTAACTTGAAAAAGGACTTCTGGCATGTATATACTTAAAATAAATTGATTATATACGTAAGCCTGACAGCATCAACGCCAGAGAACGAGCTGAGAACGAAAACATAGACTAGAAAATACTTAGAAAAATCACTATAACGATCGACAAGTAACACAGGCTACAACTAAACCAACATCCCATTTAATATTACCTATGACTGAATATCCATTATATTATGACAATTCTTTCATTACAAACCAAAGGTACAACTATCTCAAACTATTACAAAAGGAAAAGGGGAGATTCTATACCATTAACACAACATGATAAAAGAAAGATAGACTTCAATAACGGCAACTTCGGGGATCACTCTTAAGCGATCACCAACTCAACCTACATCAAAACCACCTTCTCAGGGTAGGGAGGAACATACTAAAAGGGTAAGTACATATGTACTTAGTAAAGGGTAGAAGCTCCGAATCTACACCTACTATAACACACGGATTAACAATAATAACAATACTAATAATATCACAAGGCAAGTCAAACAATCATGGTAAAAATATATGTTTTACTCGCTCCCAACACTCTACTAGTCTCACTAGTAGACTGAACCACATAAGACATTTGTTACACTAGTCCAAGGACACTTTGCCAAGTAGATTGCCCCGAGACATTTCCTCAACACCTCAAAGGGACATGATAGCTCTCGATGCTATTCATATGGATTACTACACGAGTCTGGTTTATATATGATCATGTGGAGGCGTAATAATACCATGAAGCATGGTATAAACGTGCCTCAATAGGGACTAGCATGTTTTAGCTTTTAGACTCATCAAGTACGTATTTAGGCGTTTAATCTAACCACTTATGTTCATTGCACATAAAAAGGCTTCTTATGGACCATTAGACCTTAGACCAACTCTAAAATACACTACTTAGCACATTGCACAAAAAATTGGAATCCAATCCAATACTCATGAGGCTAAGAAATAAGGCTCCGGTGATCCCGAGTTTCTCCCATAAGAGGGTCACCACAAGGTGCTGAGCCAAATACACCAGAAATCGAACCATTAACTTTGTCATGTTACAAGTAAAACATTGAACTCAAGTCAACATCATACAAGGTCAAACGTAGAGTGTTCCAATGCTCCCGCGAGACACGGTGCGGAGCCAAAGCCACTGGAACGCGTACACTTGACTTTACAACATTCTGCATAACTCCTTGTTCTATTTTAGCCTAGAAAATCAGCCAACACTCTAGGATAGGACTCCATGTTTTCCTCACAATTTTTACACTAAATCTACTCCAAATCTATACCAAAATAAAACAAAAATTATTCTACAACATGCTTGTAACATTATACTAGATCTGAACACCAATATAACATGAAATTCAAGCCAAAGTGATATAAAATTACTCTAAAATAAGCTTGAAGTAAAAAGATACAACTAAACACCAAAATAACACATTTAGATTTGGTTGAACACCCCTTTACCCAAGCAAGAGAAAGAGGAGCTAATAGCATTGTTGAAAGAAAATCTGGATGCCTTTGCATGGGTCGTTACTGACATGAGGGGCGTCCAGCCCGAAGTTTCTTTGCACTATCTGAATGTCGATCCCAATTGCAAGCCGATACAACATCAAGCCCACCATTTCTCTAGTGAGAAGGATATCTCTATCAAAGTTGAGTTCTAATAACTTATACAAGCACGAATCATTAAAGAACTCACTTATCCGACAATGTTGAGCAATGTTGTAATGGTCAAGAAGAGCAATGGAAAACGGAGGACGTGTGTAGATTTTATGGATTTGAACAAAGCCTTCCCCAAGGATCCCTACGAATTGCCAAGGATAGATAGAATGGTTGATGGGATCACTGGTTTTGAAATGTTGAGTTTTCTTGATGCTTACTCTGGATATCATCAAGTTAGAATGGCCGATTGTGATAAGGAGATGACGCCAAAAAGCGGGTGGCCTCTATTACTATGAAATGATGCCTTCGGCCTGAAAAACGTAAGGTCAACCTTCCAGAGAATGGTAAATAAGGTTTTTAAACCGCATATTGGGAGAAAAATGTAAGCTTACATCGACGATATAGTCATGAAGTCAGCTCGCAACAACCACGCAGCCGATCTTCTCGAAACTTTTGAGAATGTGAAGAAGCACTTGATGAAGCTGAACCCATCCAAATATACCTTCGGGGTCTGAGTCAGAAAATTTTTGGTCTTCATGGTAAGCCAGCGGGGCATTGAGGCCAACCCAGAAAAGATTGAAGCACTTTTGAACATAAAGGAACCGACTTGCATCAGAGAGGTGCGTAGGCTGAATGAGAGAATCATAGCATTGGGAAGATTCATTTTTAATCTGCAGAAACATGCCTTCCGTTCTTCAAGATTATGAAGGGAGATAAGTCTTTCACTTGGACTAAGGAGTGCTCCCAAGCTTTCAAAGATCTTAAAACTTATCTGGGAAGTCCACTACTCTTGGTCAGTCCACTAATAGGTGATAGGCTGTTTTTATATTTAACGGCTTCAAACCGGGCTGTTGCTGTTGTTCATGTTAAGGAGGATGGTACCCTCCAAAAGCCAGTTTCTTTTGTTTCAAAAGCTCTTAGTCCCTATTGGAAATAAAATTTATGTTTTGATGTTGATTCGTAAGTTGTTCAGTTATTATTTTAAACCCCATTGACGAAGTGTCATAACAAGCTGTTATAGTGCAAGCAAAAAGATGTCTAGATATTAATGTATAGGATTTAATAGAGTCTGATATTTGTATAAGTAAATCAGACAAGCACTGTAATAGATCTAGGATCAGAACTGAGAAAACGAGTAACCGACTTGATTAGACTATGAAAACTGAGTTCACAATTGAAGAATGAGAATACTGACTCAGAAGCTTGAACTGAAAGACTGAAGAAGGTAAGTTCACTGAGGGACACAAACTTGGTTGACTTACCTAGAAGATGAAGAACTGAGGGACACAGACTCAGTTTTTGAAGACTGAAGAACCAAGGGTTCAAACTCAGTTTATGAATATTAAAGCCGAGACTGTAAAGTTAGAATTCAGGCGAGACTGTGATGACATGAATTGACTTTATGGATCTTGTTTAGGTCTTTATACAAAAGGACAAAGTAACCTAAGAATCATAAGGACAATGATATCATAGATGATTTTTGAAGATGTGTACTCTGGTTAAATCAATTATAATCAGATGAAGAATCGAGTATTTAGTTTTTTGAAGAAGAGTAAAAACTCAGTCAATGCTCATAAAAGCTGAAAACTGACTAGATCGTAGAAAATTAGTTTCAAGCTAAGAGTGTGAAAACTGAAGAAGAATCTGACTGTTAGAAATGACAGAAAGTACACTGACACATATCAGTATAAGCAGGACCACCAATGGATATGAGGATTCAGATTCAAACATTCAAATTCTTTCTAACCGTTGGAGATACCCCTATAAATAGGTCAGTTCTACATCAAGAAGAAGTGCGGAGTTCCAAGAATAAATTTATCAAAAAAGATTCTACTAAGGGGGAATGTGAATCAAAAGAACTCTGCTCCATACTTTATTGCAAGATCAAGAAATCTTCGAAGTGTTCTCTAACATTCAAAGAAACATCAAGATCAAACAGTTGAAGAAAAACAGTGCTTGAGCATATTATATACATCAAGAAAAAGAAGCTCAAATCACAAGTTGAATCATAGTTATTGATTCAAGTCTCAACTTTGATTTTATCAAAGGTTTTAGACTATGAAACCAAGAAGGTGTGAGGGACAGTTGAGCTGCAGTCAAGAAGACTGTGTTTGTAATGAGCTGGTGAAGAGGCAATACAACCCTTCAAGGACCAGTGGTGCAAGCAGTTGCAGAGCAGTAATTCTACCTGTTCTATAGTTGCTTAGATAGTGAAGCTAGGGATTAGCTAAGGACTATCAGTTTAGGAAGTTTTGTAACCGAGCTACCTCAATGAGTTCTAGTGGAATTTTCCTCCGCATCACAGGGGAAGAGATGATTGACAGGATTACACCACCTGTAACCTCTATAAATTCCGTCTTATGTATTTATTTACTTTATGCATTTATTTATAGCATTATAACTTATATCACATTAGATTACACTCAGCAAACATAAGAAACTGAGTCAGCACAACACTGCATCTTACATCTACAAACTGATAACACAAGTTTTATAAAAAGGCTTTAATAATCCGCTGCCCGTTAACTCAGTTAAGCATAAGTCAGTCTTGACTTATACTCAGCTAAGTTAGCTTAACTCCGCATAAGTTTAAGATCGAACTCAACCTGGTTAAATTTTTTGGTTTTGGGTTTTTGAGGCAAGTTTATTCACCCCCCTCTAAACTTGTGTTAGCCTTTCCAAGGGATCAACAGTCCCCTTGAGAGCCGCTATTTTAATATAGAGAAGTTGGCCTACTGTGTTGTTATTGCAGTCCGAACACTAAGGGCTTACTTTTCTGCACATACTATTATTGTTTTATAGGACAGCCACTTCGCCAAGTGTTGCAAGCCTGACATATCAGGCCGCTTACTACGTTGGGCGATCAAATGAACAGAGTTCAATATTCAGTATGAACCCTAAAAAGCAATCAAAGCTCAATCCTTAGCGGACTTCATAAGGTAAACGAGCCAGAAGAGCAACCAGTTCGAATCCCATCTCATGAGCCGAAGCGTACAATGATGACCCCACGCGCCGTAGTGGCGAGTCATTCATCGCGGAATACCTAGATGGATCCGTAAACCGAAATGGTTGTAGGGCCAAAATCATCCTTTTTGAGCTAGACACCTCCGAAGAAATTGAAAAAGCGTTAAGGTTCGATTTTATGGCATCAAAGAACCAATCCGAATACGAGGCAGTAATCTTGGGTCTTTAGCTCGCAAAGGCCATGATTGTCGAAAACGTTGAAATATACTGTGACTCACAACTGGTAGTTTGTCAAGTTATAGGCTCTAGTGCAACCAAATGTGAAGTTCGGCAAAAGTATCTTGATCTCGTACATAAACTGAAAAATGGGATCAATTACTATGAGTTCATCAAAATACCCTGTGGAAAGTATATGAGGGCCGACTACTTGTCAGGTTAACGAGTGGAGAAGAATTGGACAAGCCGTCAATCATGGTTGAATACCTCTCTGAGCCCACCACCAATCGGGCCGAAATCATGGATCTTCAACATATGGTGCCTTGTTGGGTCGATGAGATCATAGCATATATAAAAAATAGAGTTCTTTCTAATGACCCCAAACAAGCTCAGGATTTAAATAAAAAGTCAGTACATTATACAATCTTTAATGGTGTTTTATATAAAAGATCTTTTTCAAAACCCTTGCTACGATGCGTACGGCCTGAAGAGGTGCAAGGAATACTGTTCGAACTACATGAGGTGGTGTGTGGGACCCATCCCGCAAGCCGCACACTCGCTCAAAAAGTCATATTGGCCAGATACTATTGGCCGGAGCTCGCCGACAACACCCAAAGATATGCTAAAGAATGTGACGAGTGTCAGCACTTTGCCGACATACCGAGACTGCCTTCGGTCGAACTGAGTATTGTCGTCGCGGCTTGGCCCTTCGATATGTAAGGAATCGATCTGATCGGCCTGCTCAAGAAGGGCGGATCAAGATGCGAATATGTCATCGTCGTGGTTGATTACTTCACAAAACGGATCGAAGCAAAGGCACTAGCAAAGATTAATTCCAAGGACATCATCTATTTCCTACTCGACCAGGTTTGGACTCTCTTCGGGGTCCCAAGAGCAATAGTTTCTGATCATGGCCCACAATTTGGGGACGAATTCACCGAGTTTTGCACAGAACATAACGTGAAACATTGGCAGTTAACGTGTTACCCGCAAGGAGAGGGCCATGATGAAAATGCCAATAAACAATTCCTCAAAATTTTGAAGAAAAGTCTTGACGAAAAAGCAGGAAAATGGGTAGATCATTTCCTAGCGGCCTTGTGGGCACTCGAACCGCATGAAAATGACTCGGGAGAAACTCCATTTGCTCGACTTATGGTTCGAGAGCAACGACACCGATTGAATTAGCGTCACGAAGTGTGAGGTCTCTCACTTTAGCGAAACCGAGAATCTGATTACAAGACAACTTGACCTTGATTTGTTGGAGGAAAAACGGATAAATTCTTATGGCCATCTAGTCAACTACACGCAAGACGTGAAGCGGCACCACGACAAACAGGTTCGCAACCACTTCTCCATAGTTGGCAACTTCGTCTTACTTTTTTTTTTGGTTAAATGTAAATATATATATAACCAAGGTATGCCAACCACAAAAGATTACATCCTAAACAAATTAAAGGAACTAGGCTAAACCTACACAGTGTTGAAAAGAGGTTAGATTTGTTGATTCCAAGCAGCATAAGATCCCTGAGATTATATGCTACAAGAAACAACAACCACTAAACACTTAACATCACTCAAAAACTGCAAAAAGGGGTCATATGAGAGCATAACTCACAGAGCCTAACCCATGGTGTGTTGAGAAACAAAATTATCTTATACAACCACCAACAAGCACTAAAAGAGATAACGAAGGATGTACAAAACCCTAACATCATGGGGTAAAAGTGTGCAAAGGGAAAGCAGCCTGCATTATGGCAACTTCGTCTTACTTAAAAGAGAGGACGTAGGTCATAAAGCAACTAAAGGGAAGTTGTCTGAAAATTGGGAAGGTCCGTTTCAAGTGTCAAGGATAGTCAAGAAAGGGTCTTACATTCTGAAAGAAAAACAGAACCGAGAGTACAACAAATGCTGGCATGCAGACGACCTAAAGAGGTACTACATGTAGAATCGGCACGGGTTATGGCGACCACTCCAGTTCATTCGAACTCGGAGTGACCATGCTTTATTTTTAGGAAACTCACCTCACTTTAAGTGAAGGCTAGAGTTATCTTTGTATTAGTCATCGGCTTGTTTCCAGTTGAATCAACATTAACAATTATGCTATTTGATTTGTAAAAGTACCCAATCCGCCCACTGAATCGGAGCGGGGTTAAATGAAATTGCGATATTTACATGTGTTACATTTTGATTTTACATCTTTAGCAAAGAGGCCCATTTGGCCAATTCTTCAAGAGGCAGCCCAGCATTGCCATAAGCACTCCTGAAGCAGCGAGCACTATGGTAGAAACTCTAGCCGAAGCTCTCTTCTAGAGAGTCCAGGAACTCATTGGAATCTCTTTGATGGCCTCTCATCGGGCCTTTTCCAGTTCCTTCACAGACATAGCCTTAAGATCCGTCAGCTCTTTCTTAAGCTCGGCACAGTCGATGAAGAGAGTTTGAGAATGTGATAAACACAAGAGTAAACTTCAACTTATCTTTTATTCATTGATAATGAAGGAGTATAAATAGATACAATTTGGAGAGAGACTAGCTAGCTAGGGCGGCCACTTGAGTATGTAGATGTGGGCGGCACAAAAGCAAAAAGTAAAAGTACAATCTATGTCTATGTCTATGACATAAAGTAAACTAGAGTTTGACATATTAATTGTTTATATGTATCACAATTAATATGTCTTTTACAAATAAATAAAGTGTACAAATAAAGTTATGCACTGACATAGTCTCTTTGTGATCATGAGGATCGCATGCACTTCACTGGCTTGAGCCTCAATTCTTTGAGTGATATATTTCCACACCCCCCCTCAAACTGGGCTGTATATATTGATGCAGCCAAGTTTGCTACTTAGTCTGCTGAACGTAAGAGGTGGAATAGCCTTGGTAAGAATATCAGCATTTTGATCTTCTGAGGGAACATACTGGAGTTGAATAATCTTGGCATCAATCTTCTCCTTCAGAAAGTGTCTGTCAATGTCCACATGTTTTGTTTTGTCATGATGGACTGGATCCTCTGCCATGCATAGTGCTGAGTTATTATCACAACAGAGTGTGATAGGTTGCTGAATAGGTTGCTGAAGTTCAGTAAGTACTCTTTTGAGCCAAAGAGCTTCACAAATGCCTAAAACAAGTGCCCTGAGTTCGACTTCAAGATCGCTGCTCCTGAACCACGATGAGTTGTTTCTTGCTCCTCCAAGTAACAAGATTGCCCATTACATAGGAACAATAGCCTGTGGTAGACCTTCTATCTATGTGGCATCCAAATTGATCAAGATCAGTATAGACCTTGATGGATCTATCACCAGACTTGGTGAAGTGTAACCCTTGGCCAGAGTGGACTTCAAATACCGCAATATTCTATTCATCGCTGCATCCCAATGTTGCTCAAGAGGGCAATGCATGAATCGCTAACAGGATGACACCATATGCAATATCCGGTCTTGTATGGGATAGGTAGATGAGTTTCCTACAAGTCTTTGATATTGTTCCTTTCTTACAAAGAATGTCACCATGTAGCGGTATATGACTAGGGTCTACTGGGGATACAAAGAGAGTTTGCACCCAAAGATGCCGCTTTCCTTCAAGAGTCCAATACATATTTCCTTTGGGAGACTGAGATTCCTTTGATGTTTCTAGCTACTTCCATGCCAAGAAAATACTTAAGTAAACCCAAGTCTTTAACCTTTGAAATACCTTTGCCGGCGATTCTTTCAAGTGTTGGATCTCAAAGCGAGGTCATCTCCAAAGTAAGGATGATATCATCCACATAGACAATAAGAATAGACCTCTTACGGTTGGTTGTCTTGATGAACATAGTGTGATCGAATTGCATTGGTGATATCCAGCAGCTTTGACCACGATTGTTAATTTTCCAAACCATGCCCTTGGTGATTGCTTGAGCCATATAGAGATTTCCTCGGTTTGCACACCTTGCCTTGAGTTTGAGGATTGATAAAACCAGGAGGTATAGTCATATAAACCTCCTCCGAAGGTCCCCATTTAGAAAAGCATTTTGATGTCCAATTGATGAAGAGGCCAGTCAAGTTGGACAAATAGAGAAATTAGTACCACAGCGGTGTTGAGCTTTGCCACTTTGGTGCAAAAGTTTCTTTATAGTCAATGCCATAAGTTTGAGTGAATCCCACAGCTACCAATCGGCTTTGTACTTGTCAATAGTGCCATCGGCGGTGTACTTGATAGTGAATAACCATTTTACGGTATTTGTCTTTGCCTTTTGGAAGAGTTGTGAGATCCCAAGTATGATTATCCAGAGGCGATCATCTCTGTTTTAACCGCCGCCCACTTATCATTTTGAAGGGCCTCACCAATATTTCTAGGGATAGAGTGAGAGTCCAGTCCTGTGTAAACATGGCAAAAGCAGGGGACAAGCGATCATAAGATAAATAAGAATGAATAGAATGATCGGTGCATGATCTTTTCCTTTCCTTAGAGCAATAGGTCATCATCACTTCACAGATCTTTGAGAGTCAATAAGTGAGGTCCAGTGAGACTCGGTTCAATGAGGCTGCTTGAGGCTCTGGTTCGGCCAGCTCTCGGGTCGGCCAGACTCTGGTCGCCAGACTCTTGAGGGTCGATGTGTGAGTATCCGCGAGGATCTTTGAAGGTTATGAGTCTGCTTTGTGGGTTAGGACTCTGCTGAGGGTAAATGTTTTCTTTGAGGAACGGACTTAGTTCAATCTCAATCGAGTTTCCATCGATGGTCGCTCAGATGGGTTTGCTTGTAATATGGAGTCCTTTCAAAGAATTTCACATCCATAGAATTGTAAAATTTCTTTTCGATGGGAGAGTAACACTTGTAACCTTTCTGTCATGTGCATATCCAAGGAAAATGCACTTATGAGCTTTAGGATCAAGTTTATACGTGTTGAGCATGGATATAAACAAACACAGTACAACCAAAAAGATCTTTGGAGGCGGTTGGGTAATAAGATGAGAGCGAGGAGTGTGTGGTCGGCAGGGTTTGGAGAGGAGTTTTGAAACCTAACACTCTGCTGGGAAGTCTGTTGATTAAATATGTTGCGATCAATATAGCTTCACCCCACATGTATTTAGGAACATGTGTAGTGAACATGATTGATCTGGCCATTTCAGCAAAGCAGATGCTGTTCTTTCTTTCAACAACCCCATTCTGTTGAGGTGTTTCCACACAACTACCGATATGAACAATTCCTCTGTTAGTCAAGAAGTTCTTGAGGTTAGACTCATAGTATTCCGAGCATTATCGATCTTTAAGATCTTGATCTTAGTATCAAATTGGGTGGAGACCATGTGATAAAATTCTTGGAAGATAGGTCCAACTTGATTTGTCTTTCATTAAGAACGACCAAGTGTTTACGGTATGATCATCAATGAAGGTTACAAACCACCTTTTCCTGTTATACTTTTCACTCTTGAGGGTCCCCATACATCACTGTGAATTAGGGTGAAAGGGGAAGAGGGCAAGTGAGGTAACTTAGCATACACAGATTTGGTGAGTTTAGCAAATTGACAAATATCACATTGAAGATCATTAAGATTACATCCTTTAAACAATTCAGAATTAAAGACTTTAAATAACCAAAACTTGGATGTCCTAGTCTATAATGCCATAACATGATATTGTCAAGTTTTTGAGTGCAGTCACTTGGCGGTCTGTCTTCGATCTTCGTCTTGGCGGGGTTGATCACAAACAATCTGAAGGTGGTTTAGCTTGCCCAATCACTTCTCGAGAAGAAAGATCCCGGAATGTGCACCGATTCTTATTAAAAACAACGATCCAATTCGGATCTTTAGTGAGTTTCTTGTGAGATATAAGGTTCTGATCTAACTTTGGAACAAACAGGACATTCTGTAGATATATCGATTAGTAAGTTTAACCTTCCCAACACCTTTTGCATAAGAAATGAACCATCGTTAGTCTTAATTTCAGTGAATTTGGTTGCATGGCATATATTGGGTAATAAGGTTTTATTACAGATCATATGGGAAGACGCCAGAATCAACAATCCAAGTCTCATTACTAAGAGGTGAGTAAAATATACTGCTTTTAGCATGAGTGGCCATTTCGAGTAGGGGAGCTACCTTCACGATCTTGAGCAATAAAGGCTTTAAATGCGACAAATGAGCATTCAACTTCTTTGTCATTCTCCTCTTCACTGCGACAAGTTTGCCTTGACTTTCCTGGTTGGTTTTGAGGTTTTAGAGGGTTAGGTTTGCCATGTAGCTTCCAACAATTGTCCTTGGTGTGATTTGTGCGTTTGCGGTGATCACGAAACGACTTTCCAACTTTCTCGGTGGGCTTCTGTAAGTCTCATTAACCTTCAAAGAGGCGAGTACCTTCAGTAGGGTTGTCAGCAGGGAAGTTCAGCAGCATCACTTTCCTCCTGCTTTCCTCATGTTTGACCTCAGCAAACATGGATTTGAGATTTGGAAGAGGTTTAGTAGCAAGAATTCTACCTCTGACATCATCAAGAGTAGGATTCAGTCCAGTAAGGAATTTGAATACTCTCTTTTTCTCAATAATGTCTTTAAAGAGTGCAGCATCTTTAACATCATTCCAGGGGTGAGTTTCCAACATATCTAGGTGTTGCCATGCCTTAGATAGTTGATTAAAGTATTGAGTTCTGAGACATATCCCCTTGTGCGCAATTTTGAATCTGAGCTTGAGTTCATAGACTTGGATGTATTGTCCTTTTTGAGTAAAGGTCTCTGGCATTGTCCCAGATTTCCTTAGCAGTGTCATACATCATGAAGTTCTCACTGATCTCTTTTGTCATAGACCTCGTGAGGATGGTCATGACTTGGTTATTTTCTGTGTCCCATGCTTCAAACTTGGGGTCAGTTTCAGCAGGGGCAGGTTTGGAACCAGACAGATATCCCATCTTGCCCTGGCCGGAGATATACATTTTCATAGACCTTGACCATAGCAAGTAATTGTTACCATCAAGTTTATGATTTGTAAAAGAAGAGTGTTCAGTTATCCCAGTCTGCTGAGGCAGCTGTGAGTCTACTGAAGAAGATGAAACTTCAGATAATGTTGACATTTTTCTGAAAAAGAACTGAGTTTTGCAGCGGATTTTAGAACTCAGTAAGTCTCTGATACCATGAAGAGAGTTTGAGAATGTGATAAACACAAGAGTAAACTTCAACTTATCTTTTATTCATTGATAATGAAGGAGTATAAATAGATACAATTTGGAGAGAGACTAGCTAGCTAGGGCGGCCACTTGAGTATGTAGATGTGGGCGGCACAAAAGCAAAAAGTAAATGTACAATCTATGTCTATGTCTATGACATAAAGTAAACTAGAGTTTGACATATTAATTGTTTATATGTATCACAATTAATATGTCTTTTACAAATAAATAAAGTGTACAAATAAAGTTATGCACGACATAGTCTGCTTTGTGATCATGAGGATCGGCATGCCTCCTGCTTCACTCTTTGAGCCTCAAGCAGATCTGCCGAGTGATATATTTCCACAGTCGACTTCTCAGCCTTTAACTGATAAGAGTTCTCCTTCGCGGGTTCCTGAAGGTCTGCGACTTGCTTCTCAGGGATCTCACACCGCTCCTTATGGCCAGGACTTTCGCCCAAAAGGCGTCTGTACTCAGCCTCCATATCTTTCAGCTCAAGCTCCGCTTTCTCAGCCCATTTTAGTAGCTCTGCCTTAGATCCTTTAGTAGATTAATGATTGACTTGGCCCTCTTCACTGCATTTCTGGTTCTAGACAAGCGGGTGCTAATCAAAAATCGAAAATATAAGCCCGTAGAATAAGAAGAGAAAAACTAATAAAATAATGCAAAGGGAAAAGTAAGTAACCAAAGAGGCTTACCATGCTTATCATCAGCCCAAACTGGCCCATCAGATCCTTGATCTCGCCTCAGTGGCCCGACCTGCAGGATGACCTTGTCAACCATCAAGCTCGGTCAAGAATCCTCTTCCAATGACTAGGCCGAGTGTCGGGCGCATTTCACCAATATGTGTCGAGGAATGATGTCGCCAATGGACTCCGAATCTTCAAGGCCATTGGCATGTAAAGGGGGTGCTTCAAATAATCCGGATCCATCCATAAAGCCGGTTTTCCGGTGTACCCAACGGGCAAGGCTCGCCACGACTCTGTAGAGGCCCCCGCATCAGTGGCGACCTTCTTACCCTTCTCCGTGATCCTCCTCGTGGCCTCAATATCATTGCCCTCAAACAAACTGTCATCCTCCACCATCGTTTCAGTATCAACAACAATTTTAGGTTCATCAGTTGTGGATTTTTACTTCTTAGAGGCGGGTGCCTCCTTAGACTGCAAGAGCTCACCAGTCAGTGCCCTTTTGCGAGTATCAACTGTAGCCTTAGACCCCACAACCACACTCTTCTCCTTCCTACCCAGTTTTGGGGGCACAGGAGCATTGGTGCTAACTGTTGCATTGACCAGTGCCGGTGTCAGGCCTGGAGTCTTCTTCATCAGATCTTGCCTCACTTTAGCTTGATCTTGGGACTGCTTAAGCTGCTCAGCATGTCTTTTGTTAGCGCTCACAATATCGACTGCAAGAAAAGGCTAATCAGTACAAGAATTATATATGTACGTATGAAATGCAAATATGATAGACAAGTACAAGGACAATAAAAGGAATTATGGTGAGGTTGCTTTGTGGAATCTCCCCTACAGACATTGCATTCGGTGGGAAAACACATATTAAAATGGCACTCCGCGTCCCAGTCAAGGTCAACAGGCTGGAGCTCCATGAAAACCAAAGGTATAGAAATTACGGGGCTAGTGATCCCCGCCAAACTAGCATAGCACTTCGGAGGATCAATAAGCGCTCTCCAGCTAACATTCCTCCTAGTTTGAGGCTCCCTATCCGAGTCAACAAGCTTAAAGAGGAACTTAACAAAATCCTCCTCATAATCTTGAACCCCGTGAGTTAACATGGTCAATTTCTCTCTCACCCTCGATTTGAAGTGAGGAAATGTCCATCCATCACTAGATTCCACCTTCATTACTCGCTCACTCCAGTTGTTAACCTTTTTTGGGAAATTGAAGAATAGACACGGGGTTTGCGTCCTTGTAAAGATCTGTCCGGGAATCGCGGTGCCACAAAATATGTAAAACCAGTTGAAAACCCCTAAGGATGGTTCCTGTTTATGCTTCGGATAATCTGTATAACCTTCATAACTTGTTCACTCCAGTTGTGAAGCATTTGTTCTTTTAGCTGATTACATCTCTTTGTCACCGTAACGTTATTTTGACTGTTTATATCATTTTAACACGGTGAAAAGTCTATTTAATGAATACATCATTTTGTCTTTTAACTAGTTTTATTGATCTGGCATCCTAAGGTTCTTGGAATTGTTTTAAACTGTTTTAACTCCGTGAAACTGTTTTTAATTGTGATGTATATTTGTATCCCAGGTTCTTTTGTTAAATCCACGAGTTCAATGTATTCTCGGATTGCGATAAAGCTTCTTTTGAACACCGCTACTTGATTGTGTGGGTTTTCTTAGCCACTGCCTTTGTTTCCAAAGTACCAAACAAGTAACCACCGAAGATATTCTTCATTATCTTCTTTGATGTCGCAAACGAAACTTAGTCACCAACTTACTTCGACCTAGTCTATTCCTTTATCACTGATTCTATTCATCGTATAGACTCCGATCACCAAACTTTTATCATCTTGTGTGATACTGGTTATTTGCTACGGTTTAACTTATGTCTTCTCGATGATACGTTTATCAATCCTGTCAGTTTGGCCCTGTATACTTTCTTTGGCTAAGCCACATATGCCTTTATCATCATTTCTCTCTACTTCAAGGCTAAGCCATGATTATCGAGATAAACTTGAGATATTCTGATATTTTGAGGTATCGACATCATTTGAGAGAGCTCTTCTGGCTTCATCACCACTTGGTGGTTAAAGTCTTCCACTGACTGGTCACTTATCAGAAGTTTACATCTGCAACACCCATTTCTCATCTTTTATTGAATCCCTAAAACATTTAAAACCTCTGTTGTGGATACCTTTCTAGAGTCATCTTGAGACTCGTTACCCTTATACATTGTTGTGATTCGTGTCATGTGAGTGTGGATCTCTTAGATATACATACGTATATTAACTGTTCATTGATAATACATGTAACCAATACATAGGTATTTGTGTCACACGTGAAATATGTAGTCTTATTATGTGATATGTGTAATATCACTTATATGCTACTAGTATTATTGTCCATGTGATACTGTTCTTGATACTTGCCTTTGTCTATTGACTATTACTGTGATTCCTTTATGGATACTAAATAAATCTGTGATGCGGCGTGTCAATATTGGCACGTGCCGTTACTAGGGCCCGCAGGCGGGGACTTGATTGGTTGGGAAAGCTATGGGCTGACAACTCGGTCATTTCCTAATCTTGTTTCGCCTTGGTCTAGCGTGGTTATTAGTTTAGCCAAATGAGACTAAAGGCTCTGGCGGATGTTCCAGACATCTGCAATTCTGTCTGGCCATTTATTTCAGCATTGGAGTATGAGGTTGCTTCATTTGGTTCTGAGGGGTTACAAGCTTGGTATCTGGTTATATCTGATGTCTGGTATGAGTTTTGACCATTATATGACCATTACTGATTATATACATATTATTGTACATATAAATGTGTTTATCTGCTATGTGTAGCTTCAACTACAGTTTGTATAAGCTACATATTATACACGCAATGAACCTCACTGAGTTTAAAAGCTCACAACTTCTGCGAAAACCTTTTTCAGTGTTACAGGTACAATCGGTTACATCGATTGGATTAAAGGGTGATGACTAGAAGATAGAAGTGATGATGAGAGTGATGTCTTTATTTGGGATCGAGATGGTATTACGCCAACATGTTAGATACAAGGTTATAATTAATTCTTTGAAGTGTGATGATGGAACAAGTTATGGAATGGAATCATTATTGGATTAAATCAATTATCTTTATGGACTTGTTTATTTGAGGATTTTAGTCATGTTCTGAAGTCGTGGCGAGAGCTTCGCAGGCCGCTCCCACACCGACCCTTAGTGGTAGGCAGCCGGGCCGTCACAGTTTTCTCTTTTTACAGAGAAGGGGCGAAGATATACGCCTTGGTAATTCCACCTGCTCGTCCTCACACCTCATGAAGTCCTCAATGATGGGGATGTCGGCCTCGACACCTGTGGGTTCCTGATTTGCAGGACCACTTACGCCAACCTCCTTATCGGTACCGGCTCGAATGGTCCGGTCCTGCCTTTTCTTCTTCTTTCTTTGGAGATCAGATAGGGTTTGCTGTTCAATAATCTCATTAATCCTGAATGGGTCATCATCATAAAGAGGTACGCCAGCATCCTCAAGGCCGCCGAGGATTACATCGTTGAGATATGTCTCCGCGGATCCATTGATCCTGGGTTCACCGACCTCCTCATCCGCCATAGAATAGTCATGCACCTCCTGATCGTCGTCGAACTGGCCGCTGGTGGTACGTTCACTATCGGACATCCTGAAAAACAGAGGGAAAGATGGAATGTAAGTCACCTAGGACAATGAAAGTCAGGCCAAGTTGAGTGAATTCATCCATCTTGACGCCTCCCCCTCTGTTCTTAACTCAAAAGACAACAAGAAGAAACATACTCACAAGTTCAAAGCTTAAGAAGAAAAGATGGAAAAACAAATACGGAAAAACAGAAGTATTGAATCTCAGTTCACTCAAGCAAACAATACCGATTTTGGGCATAAAATTCAATTCTAAAAACGTTTGAAAGGCTTATCGACCGGTGAAAAAATAAATGGGAAGAACACGTGTTAAGGAATAACTGGGCAAAGCTTCAATCTGCAACACCAAAATCGACTCAGAAAACATAAAGCATGTGTAGGAGGCATTCAAAGGGTGATACGGAAAGAAATTGCAGAGAATGAAGAGGAAATCAAGGAAATTACCTATAAATTGATTAAAGAAGATGACAAAAACTGGAAAATTGGCCGGAGACTTCAAATAGATATGCCCAAATCGGAAACCCCTTGCTACTTCCCTGGAGATTTGTTTGCTACGAATATAAGAAAGGCGTAAATTGTTAATGAAATGGAGAGGCCCTCCTTTTATTAGCAAGGGTATGATGATCCCATAGCTCAAGATAGAGCAGATCTAACGGTGGAGATTTGAGCGGTCTTTTTGAATTTCAAATTTAAAAAACCTTAATCATTACTCCACGGTTATCAAAATCACCCCCATCATGTCAGGAGCGGTTACCTAAACGGCCTAGCCAATGAGAGGACATGACCTATCACCTCAACTGTCCCACTACTTGCAAAATCAGAATGGCTACGGGCAAAATGCACGTGACCATCACAACAGATAATAAGAGAATTGAGTCTGCAAAAGGCAAGTCGCATCGCGACACCAAAGTCATCTTAAGATCGCCCGCTTCATAGCTCGATCCTAGAGGCTAAGGCTATCGGCCACTAAAGCCACCCATATGGCTAAAGCTATCCTCCATATAAAGCCACTAGAGGCTAAGGCTATCTGCCATATAATGCCGTAAAGGCGAATACAATCTACGACATAAAAGCCACAAAAGACCTACTCCAAGTAAGGCACTCAGACAAAGTTAATAGGTGACCCGCCACTATATCAAGCAGCCACAGTACTTCAAGGCAATCAATCCAAAAAGAAACTTTACTCCCCGCCTAACATCCTAAGAAAATGCCTAAGGCACGGAGTAGAGGGCCATTGACAAGCATGAACCGTAATCTAGCCAGCGGATCTCTATTCGGGTCTGTCCGTCCATCAAAGTAGCGGACGAGGCCAACAACCTCTACAATCCACGAAACCACAAGCCAATTCGGGACCGCGAGCCCACTCCCATGCCCAAGCGTTTAGCCTAATATGGCACCATGAAAGGCTATGGGGGCCGTCCCGCGAGCCCACAAGGCTTTCAGGTCCGCCAGGGACCAAAGCCCATAACACTCAAAGGATGAAGCTTGTACAAGTTTGGCAAGACAATGACGCATGAGTTGGCGAAGTCATCGGGCCTGCGTCCTATTGACCCCGACACATGCTTGCTAGCTCAATCAGCATCGAGTTGTACTTACTTGTCCTTAATTGTAATAGGCCAAACCTTAGTCGGTGGCTCCCCTATAAATAGGGAATAATGTAACCATTCAAAATATATACATCAATACAAAACACAGGCTTACTTTGACAAATTGCTTGCTATATACTATGTACTTTGCACCATCACGAAGTCCCTTCCACAGCCGTGCACCACCGGATTTAGCACCACTTTCAGAGTCAGATATCCATATTATTCTACCGCTAATATACCTGAGATAATTTCGACACTATCAGTTACCATGATTGTTTGACTTTCCTTGCGATATTATTAGTATTCTTATTATTGTTAATCGGCGTGTTATAGTAGGTTTAGATTCGGTTCTTCTAACCTTTACTAAGTACGTTTGTACTTACCCTTTTAGTATGTTTTTCCCCGCCCTAAAAAGGTGGTTTTGATGTATGTTGAGTTCGTGATCGATTAAGAGTGATCCCCGAAGATGCAGCTATTAAAGCCTATTTTTCTTTTATCATGTTGTATTAATGGTATAGATCTTCCGTTTTCCTTCTGTAATAGTTTGAGATAGTTGTACCTTTGTTTTGTAATGATAAAATTGTTGTAATGGAGTGGATATTCAATCTTGAGTATTATTCCTTAGGATGTTGTTTTAGTTGCAGCCTGTGTCACTTGTCGATTGTTGTAGTGATTTTTCTTAGTTTTCCCAAGTCTATGTTTTCCTTATCCGTTCATTCTCTAGCATTGATGATGTCAGGCTTATGTATATAATTGATTTATTTTAATTATATACATGCCGGGCATCTTTCGATTAAGAACTTCGGTATTTGGATCAAGATCGTCACAATTGGTATT
>CM047807.1:52836446-53125559 GCA_026214975.1 Gentiana macrophylla | reverse complement strand
CTGAATCAAAGACTAAAACAGTCATAGATTCGGTAAAAGGATAGACCATTAAGTCAACTACTCATCATGCACTAGTTATGTCAAAGAACAATGCAGTGAAAAAACAGAATAAATCATCTCACTACCAACCTACTAAATGAAAAGGCATACTGAAAGGTAAGGGCAGACTTTACACTTAAGAAGATGATTAGAATGTTCATCCACCAGAGATACAGTAGATCAGCCTCCCAAACAATCAAATGTATTCATGAAAAACCAAAGACAAACTTGGCCCTCGCATATAAGATACGGTATGAGCAAAGGTCACCACCTATATTCTGGAAGGTGAAACAAATACTAAAATGTCAAAAGGTAGGAAAATGTATCAAAATACTTTTAGTAAAACCAATTGAAGTTATTCTACCATGCCTTATACATTTGAGGTTGATGATTTCAACCTCCAACGAGAAGATTCATTGATATACACTTGGGGTAGGAGGCATGATGATCGCTAACAGCATGGACCCAAACAATGTTAGTACATAAAAATACTTAAATTGTTTTCTAGGATGTCTGTACATGACAAAGGATGTTCGCATACATGACTGCAATTAAGATTGGTTGACTGATTTTAAAGTTTTTGATGGCCCCAAAGTTATATTTGTTGGAAAATAAAACCTGGAAAAATTAAGGGGAGTGCACAATGTTAACGTAACAAATTGAAGATTCGTAATGTAGCATATGTCAAGTGGACTGAATTTCAATCTACATGATCACCAATTCGTGACAAAGGCTACAATGAGCATTTCAGCAAGGAAGGTTGCAAAGTAATTCAAAAACAAACCAATACATTTGTACTTGCGTGGGAGTTAAGATAATACAACATGTATATAGTGGATTGAAAGAGAGCAAAAGCGTAAACTTATCTACTAGTGAAAAACAAGCAATCACCTAGTTGATCTCGCACAGTGAGACTAAATCATATGAACTTCAAGACAATCAACAAGCTATCAAAAGAAATCTTGTAGAAGGCCTACTGTAAATCACATTCAAGAAAGAGAGTCCATGTGATATCCGCTGTAAAGGGAAAGCACATCAAGAGCTCCATCAAATCAAAGTCACACCAACCAACAACAAAACTCTTACAACTATTGTATATGGATCAATTTGGACTGCTCACACCAAAAGTGTAAGTGGCAAGAAATAAACTTTAGTGGTGGTTGATGACTTTTCAAAATTTATATGGGCAATATTCATGAACAAGAAGAAAGAGACACTCAAGAAACTACAGATCTATTAAGAAGACTTCAAAATGAGAAAGAATGAAGAATATCAAGATTAGATCAGACAGAGGCACATAATTTCTAAATGAAGCAATTAGAACCTATTGTGAAGCAAATGGAGTAATGCATCAACTATATGCAGCAGGAACTCCACAACAAAATGGAGTAGTAGAAAGGAGAAACAGAACCCTAAAAGAAGCTGTCAAAACAATGATAGCAGAAGCAAGCTTACCAAATAGATTTTGGGCGTAGCGCCAATACAAAGATGCTACACACAAAATACATCAATCATCAACAAGAATCATGGCAAAACACCCAATGAAGTGTGGAATGGAAGAAAACCTAACATATCTCATTTACATATGTTTGGAACTAAATGTTTTGTCTTAAACAGGAACCAACTACATACTTTTTGATGAAAAAGCTGATGGAGTTCATGGGATACTCGACACAAGACAAGCCTTCAAAGTAACAAGAGGACTTTGGTAATTGAAGAATCAATTCATGTAGTGTTTGATGACCAAAACACTAGTGGAAAAGATCTACATACTCAAGAAGATCAAGTGACACAATAACAAGACACGTGACCGCCTCTATAGTAGATAGAAGTACCAAGCATTACACCGGATGACACAAATAGATGACCAAGAAGATGCACTAGTAGCAAGGTCACCAGCCATCACACCAATAATCGATGCACCAAATTGATACATTAGAAACACCGATCAGCACAATTACTACCCGATTTTAATCGTCTTAGAGATAATCCTCACGAACAAGTCATCGGAGATGTACATGCAGGTGTAAGAACTAGAAGACAACTTGAAACCATGTTAACATGTTTTCTGTCACAGGTTGAACCTAAAACAATAGATGATGCAATTCAAGATACTGATTGGATCATAGCAATGCAAGAAGAACTCAATAAGTTTGAAAGAAATGAAGTCCTGTAATCGTGGATGACTCAAACCTAGAAAATATCATTGGAACCAATTGGTATTCGTAAACAAGATGGATGAACAGGAGCAATTGTCGTAAACAAGGCAAGATTGGTAGCAAAAGGATATTCACAAGTAGAAGGCATAGATTATGATGAAACATTTACACCAAAGTAGCAAGATTGGAAGTAATCATACTTTTTCCCGACATTTGCAAACTCACAAGGTTTCAAGGTCTATCAAATGGATGTCAAGAGTGCATTTCGGAATGGACTTCTGGAAGTGGAAGTTTATGTGGAGCAACCCCTGGATTTCAAATCAAAGGAAAAGAAGACAAAGTGTACAAACTTAAGAAAGCATCGTATGGACTCAAATAGACACCTAGAGCTCGGTATGAGACATTATCACATTTCTTAATCAACAATGGATTTAGAAAATGAACCATTGAATAGACATTGTTCAAATTACCAGATGGAACCAGCACCCTACTTGTCCAAATATATGTGGATGATATCATATTTGGATCAGAAAATGAAATGCTGTGTGAAAAGTTTGTAAATCTGATGTAAAGCAAATTTCAAGGCGAGTGTGATGGGAGAAATCAACTTTTCTTGGATAACAAGTGAAACAAATGAAAATGGAATTTTTATCAGTCAAGCAAAGTACATAAAGGACTTGATCAATATGTATGGTATGGACACAAGTTGAATCTCGTGAAATCCTATGTAAAGCGTAACCATTCTTGGAAAAGATGAAAATGGAAAGGATGTTGACCAAAAGATGTATAAAGGCTTAATTGGTTCACTATTATGCTCAACTCGCTAGAAGACCTGCATCGATTTGTAGTAGGAGTATGTGCTAGATTCCAATCACAACCAAAGATTCTCATTTACTAGCACTTACAATAATCATCAAAATCTAAAGCATACAATGAATGTTGGGATTTGGTACCCAAAAGATGGTGGATTCAAATTGATATCCTATTTAGATTCAGATTATGTTGAATGCAAAGTTGGTAGAAAAGCACTTCAGAACTTGTCGATGCTAGAAAGTAGAGTAGTATCATGGTTTAGTAAAAAGCAGAATTCAATATCTACCTCAACAACAGAGGCAACATATATAGCAAAGAGTAGTAGTCACAGCACAAGTTCTATGGATAAGACAAAGAACCAAGAGACTATGGAATAGAGGAAAACACAATTCCAATCATGTGTGATAATACAAGTGCTATTACAATAACAAAAATCATGTACTTCAATCAAGAACAAAGCATATTGATGTAAGACATCATTTCATCAGAGATCATGTTGAAAAGAGATGTAATTCAAGTACATATCCATTGAAGATCAATGTTGACATATTCACCAAGCCACTCACCATGAAATGTTTTGTAAACTAATAACCTGAGTTGGGAATGATTTAAATTGACTAAGTTACATGGAGCAAAGAACTGGAGTAACCAATGTGTGGTGACTTCACCAAATGGATCGAACTTTTGCCATTTCGGGTGAGCTCACTTGGCGGATAAAGCACTTGTACCAGCAGAGTCCACTTAACTAGTAGTTAGAAAACAGCTTTTTTGATGAAGTACCATGTAACAAAGACTACTCCACCATTGAGTGACTCGCTAAGTCACTCAAACTCAAATGGAGTTTGCAAAGAAAGTGAAGTGTGAAAAGAATTAATCATTTACACATGTGGAATATCAAAGATTTATGAAGCATTAATTACTGGAGATTACACACGTGGATATTATTTTAATCGATTACAAGTATTGAAATACGGGAGTTATTATTTAAAAAGGAGGAATGACGGCTACACCTCAAAAATCAAGACTTATCATTACTTTCGATCCAATAAAACATTATCCTTATTTACCATGATTTTTATTCGGATAATCACTCTATTAATCAAAGATCACGCCTGGTCAAATCCTTTTTACACTCAATCGTAAATCTCCATTCAGATTACAAGACTTCCACTATATAAACAACACTTCAACTTTTTCACAAATCTTTATGTCTTCGCTGCAATGAAACCCTACCTTCTTCTAGAAATTTCAAGCTTTCGCTTCTCAAAAAATTTCTATAAGTTTTAATGGCTTCATCTTCTTCAACCCAAATTTCGCCACTCTATATGAGAAAACAATAGCCACCGGGTCATTCTTTCGACCCCAACACTATTTGGATTTATGCAACAATGATGCTCAAAGCTAAAGCGCTATCGATGGATGTGCAAATCTATGGTTGTTGACCTTTCTCAACCCCGATCACCGTAATCGCTATGAAAACTAGATCTCTTTCTAGAAGAATGCCGATTTGTGGCCGAAGCACATCAATGGATGGTGATTCATCTCCGGATAAAATCATCGCAGCTTACAAGGAAGGGATTGGTGATTACGCCAAGACTTATCAATTGTTTTCTTAAATGACCATCAACTCGCCCCGATGTGGACATAAACTCATTCTCGTTAGACATTGGAAAGAATGCCACACCGATAATAAAATTTCAACAAAGAATAGATCATTACTCAAAAGCCGCTTGAAGAATTTGGCTTATTAATAATCAAGTGTATATATAGAAGGAAAGCTTGATACTTGCATGGCATGACCGGGTTAGGACCAAATCGATGGCCATAATCTATCCAGCCTGGAGTTCAATCGGGAAACTTACATCTTCAAAAGAATCAAGGAGCAAATAAAGGGAGAAGATGATGTTCCACCCAAAGGTTAGAAAAAGTGGTTCGTAAAACCTGTATTTTCCTGAAGAAAAAGTCCTAAGGGATTCCTTTCAATACTTAACTAAACTCTATGAAGGTAAAACCTATTCCCTTGCACACCCCGCACAATGCAAAATTTATGTTCACATATGTGAAGCAAGCAAAATGAGTACAAACTAGACCAGATGTAAAAGAAAGCAACTCAAGGAAGCACTTCGGGCATGTATGAGAACTGTTGGTCCTTGAAAAGGATTTGGTTAAGTTTAGTGGGGTGAACAAACATAACACTTAAAACTTTTAGAGTTAACAAACTCAAAGAACTTCAAAGAAGATGTTGATATCAAAGAGTCCGCTCAAACTCAAGATCACGACTATTGAATTACGGTTACTGGTGGTTACGATAAGAAGGGAGAGTTTTTGGCATGGGGTCACCGCTTCCATGTACTACGACAGCCTGGCTTGGCCGCTCGACACTCATCCGCCGAGACATACTCCGGGCATAATCACCCGCCTCACCCAGAGATGGCGAGAGATGCATGACTCATGCGTAAAACCCAGCGAGGTTGGAGGAGCAGAGAGAGATGTAAAGCGCCAGGATGACAGACTAGCGCAGATGGAGGCGTGGATTACCCAAATGGTTAGGCAAAGATCCCTCCGGAGGGATGCAACCCGGTACGAGGCAAAGACAGTAGATGACCATTCGATCATGGACCCGGAGGAGGTGACGTGGGTTTAGGTAGTACACCGGTCCGACTGGGTGACATTGTTTTGATACATTTTTATTTATTTTGGCTTATCGTATCCCTTTGACATTTCGCTTTTATTCATTTTTTGACATTTCCTTTGACGTATTTTTGACATATCCCCTTTGATAACGTATTCCCGCTTATATTGTTGTTGTTGATAGCCGGTAGCAATTGTAATGCTACCGGGAAAATTAAGGTCGCTTTTGCGCGGTGGTTTGGCCGGTCACGCAAAACAACCATAATTTTCTGCTTAATTTTATTTTTATGACGGAATATATCCGTCGTGAATATGGTATTTGCGACGGCAAAGGCTCATTTTGCGCCGGATATGAAAAGATCTAAAATAAATAAATTATTTAATAAAAATAAGTTGCGACGGATTATACATTTTTTGCGACGGATTATACATTTTTTGCGATTTAAGTTTTACATGTTTGCGACGAATATTTCCGCCGCTATTTGTTATTTGCGACGGACTATACATTTTTTGCGACGGAAATTATAATTAAAAATAAAATAAAATACGTTATTATCCGTCGCAAAATCCTGGTCGCAAACAATTTGCGACGATAAACCGCCGCAAAATCGGGTTTTATGACGACAAAAATGCGACAAAGAAAGATCGTCAGAAACTGGCCGCAAACTAGGGTTTGCGACGAATAACTTTTGTTTGCGACGGTAATCTTCCGCCGCAAAATCGCTGCTTTTTTTGTAGTGGAATATACCGAATTTGTGCAATGGAAATATATAAAAATTAAGCCTTGTTAATTGTTGTTAAATATGATACCAAGTATTAGATACTCAAGATGTATGTGTGTGAATTCGGGCTTGCTAGATTCAAGAGAGTTATAAAGTGGTTCTAGGTAGTGTAATCCTGTCAGCCCACTCTTCACCTGTGATGTTGGAGGTAATTCACTAGAGAGATTCTTGAGATAGCTGTTACAAAAATCCCTAAGATGTTTGTCCTTCACCAATAGATATGGCTTCACAAATGTAAAACTAGAACATGTAGATTGCCGCCCAAAGTCTTCCACTGGTCCTTGAAGGGTAGGATTGCCTCTTCATGAGCTCCACCACAAACAAAAGTCTTTCACACAGATGTGCTTCACTGTCTTCAACAGATTTCTTGTAAAATAAGGATTGAATCAAGTAAATGATTCAGATGCAGCAGCTTGATCAGGATGATATGATCAGTGGCTTGATGTCTTCAAGTGTGTATACTTGATGTAGCTTGATTGCGATTACACTTGAAGATTTACTCGGATCAGTGAGCCTTAAGCTCAAGAGGGTTCAAGAAGGTGTTTTTCTTGATTTAATTCTGATTGCTCTTTTATTTCCATCCAAAGATTGTAATATTCCGATTTTCGGGAAAGGGCAGACGTGTCATTTTGCGAAAACGAAATATTGGGTTCGGTTTCTTTTTATTCGGAGTTAATAATTTGGATATCTCTATATGTATTTTCGAGATATATATATATATATAAATATTTAAGGAAGAAAATCTGATTTAATAAGGGTGATTATGGAAAATCATGAAAATTAGGTAATTATGGGATTCTTCCTATTTAAGGGAAAATCAACCTAATCAGCCCCATAATCTTTTAATCAGATTTTCCACCTCCAAAGTTCACCTTCTGTGTGTGTGAGCAAGATTTTGGGCTGAGGGAATTTTCATCAGTTGTTAATTCAATTCTTGACGGTTTTCAGATCAGAGTCGAGCACCGGAATCGTTGTGAAGAAGGCAACGTTTTGATTGCAGAAAGTTGGAGCTTTGATAAGGTATGTGTAAGCCCTAATTCAGCCCACCTTGAGTTTGATGGGTTCAAACTCATCAATTCGTGAGTTTTGTCGTTTAGTAAGCGTGTGATTGAATCTAATATAAGTTTGGATTTATCACACATGTTTTCCTGCAGAAAATGATCAGTTTTGCTGCTGTTTTTCTGAGTTTGGAGTTGGATTAAGCTTGCTTAAAATGTAAGAGGCTCTTCCTACAATTCCAATTATTGTTATTGTAGTTTAGATCATGTTTTATGATGCGTAGATACAAGAAAGACGTGTTTTTTCGTTGATCAAAGGATTATAGATGTTTAGATATGTTTGCTACGATTTTACTGAGTAGAAATCGATGTTAATTAGGTTAGAAACAATTCAGAAATCGAGTCGTGAAGGTTATAGTGTTTTGGGGAAAAACCCAGTCGGACGGGCGTCTCACTGACTAGCGTGACGGGCGCCTGAGACCCTAGTAACTCGGACGGGCGCCTCGCATTAGGCATACGGGCGCTTGAGGTCGATTTTTATTCAGATGTACTGCTTTTAGCGGACGGGCGCCCAAGGTTAGTGGACGGATGCGTCGACTACGGACGGCGCCCATAGGGTTCCAAACGGGCGCCTGGCCTGCTTTTACTTTGTTTTCACTATTCTTGCACCTTAGTTTGGTTTTGACTTCATAATCATGTTTTCACTATTTTAAACCCTTAATCTCGATATGTTGACATTAATTAAAAATATGAACAAGCTTTGATTGACTTCGATTCGCTCGCTTAAAACACCGAATGTACTTAAAAAGGAGTTGAAGTTCGATCCGCCGGAAGGACATGAAAGGGCTTGTGCTTTGATCAACTAGGGTTCATCAATGTCTGTGTAATTGATAGGATGTGATGTCTAGTCGCTAAGTGAGGAGTGGAGTTGATAAGGTGAGTATTATTCAAAACACTTAGGTGACTAGTTAATTCACATTAATAATTACATAAGTGTAGTAAAAGCTAAAACGCCATCTATTCTTGGTTAGGCATCGATTCAAATCGGCGATGTGATACGCTCATAAAAGGTGGACAATGCCATTGGATCAAATGGTCAAGGGTAGTGGAGGAAATCCATCGAGCGTATATGCATACAAAGTGGAGATCCCGGGACTACCGGTGCTAATCACCGTAGTTGGCAAGTATATCTCGTGGTGGAATTTTCACCATGCATTGTGTCCTTGAGTAATGATGTAAGAAAGATAAGCTATGCTAGAAACGATAGTCATGACGTGTCGATGGGCATGGATTGAACTCCTAAATTAAGTCGATCTCACCAAGATAATCTTTTAATAATAACCTTAATTGAGTTGTAGCTTCTACTTTACTTTGTACAAAAGTACTTACCTCAAATGCATGTTTATTTATGTGTTTGGGGTGAGAAGACGAACAGTTAGTCAAGACATCGAGGAGGACTTTGATGACGACGCTTGAGGACGCTGGACTTGAAGACCTTGTTTATTATTTATTTCTTCATTTACTTCATAGACTTGGACCGCTATTGGATCTTGTTGTCGCTTTTAGTACCTTTAAATTCGTAAAGATTTGGATTCATTGGTTTCGCTTTTGGATGTAATAAAATTACATTTCCTCTTTAGTTCTTTATTTCTATTCTTTGTTGTTTGGAAAAATTTACCCGAGTCTTTTTAGCTTCCGTTTGCTTTCATTTGATACGACGTAGTAGAGGCTTGTGTGTAATATTATTTATTTAATATTATGCGTGCCGAACGTTTCGATTTCTGGATAAGGACTCGGTGTCTGGGAGCGGGGCGTTACAGCTTGCTATCGAGAGAAAATGTCTTTTAGGCTTCCTTCTTTAAGACTAGTTTTCTTTAGATCCTTTAGTAATATTTTGGTTTTCTTGATCATCAGGATGGTGTTCACTAGAACCGGAGCAGATGCTGAAGCATCAGGAGTTCCACGAGAAAGTCCGACCAGTTGTTAGAGGCGGTTTCGTGAGGCAGAATCCTTCACCACATCCGAGCCCCACTTCACCCCCTCATACTGCAACCCTTACACCACGGTCTCAGCAGGCTTGTCACCGGACCTCATCAGAGCAACGCCCATAATGGCATGTGGGAAGTTCGGGTCAATTTTCATTGATAAATGATGTTCCAAATGGTTTAGTATCGCCACCGCAGTGAGCTACCCTCCACCGAGGTATAACTACATCTACGGAGAAACCAGGAGAAGCACCGATACGAGTCACCTCAGAAGGGGAGACATTCCACTAGTCTACGCACTTCAAAGAACTCAGCACTTATCCACCTCCAAAGTGAGTGTTTACCCTCCACCGTGAGCCACCCCGCCACCGCTTTCTATCATCAGAAAGATCGGACCTTTTACCCTCCTCCAGTTGGGTCATACTCCTTGACCCATCTGCACCTCCTTCACCCCGCTTTTGATCACCAAACAGGCTATGGTTATCCACCCCACGGTTTCCACCAATACCAAGATCAGCAGTTAGCGGATACCTTTTGGATACCCTTCAGTTTATCCGCAAGCTCCACCAGCTAGGCCGGTTTTCGAGCAAGCACCACCAATTGACTAGTATACGATATTAAGGAGGAACAAAGTTCAAGAATTCTTTGGGAATATGGAGCATTCGAAGGCAGAAGAATGGTTGAGAAGCTTTGAGAAAGCTTGAAGGAACATCAATGTTCCCGAGACCGAGATGGCACAGTTAGCAGTTGGGTTTCTTTTGAGTACAGTTGAAGCTTGGATTGATGCGATACAGAGCAGCAACGGGAAAGTAACAGATTGGGAAAGCTTTAAGGCAATGTTCTATAATGAGTATTTTCCAAATGACAAGGCAGTGCACATGGCAAGCCGCTTCTTAAAGTTTAAGCAAGGAAACTACATGTGAAGATCGCAATACACCAATAAGTTTAACGAGTTGGGAAGATTCTACCCTGAGTTGACGAAGGTAGAAGAGAGGAAGATGGCCCTATACAAGGAAGGGTTATCGACGATACAACTGGCATGTTAGGTTTCATAGCTAAGAATATGGCCGAGTTGTTGAACAAGGCATTAGAGGTTGAGACCTTCGTAAAGAAGGCCGCAGTGGTTATTGGGAATAAGAGAAATTTTGGAACAAGCTGTGGAATAGCCGGGAGCACCGCAACAAAATTTCAAGAAGACAACAATTTCGCAATGAGTAAACCTCCAACCGAGCACCTTTATGCTCTAAGTGCAACATGAATCACTCAGTGAGTGTAAGGCTAGTACAGCGGCTGCTACTACATGGAGATCTAGGACATTTTGCCAATATGTGTCCAATGAAGGGAGTTCAATATTCGAGGCAAGGAAGTGGAAAAAGCGCCCGAGTCGCCCGGGGCCGAGTCTTTGCAAGTGGATGCCGAGGTAGCGGAACTGCACGATAATGTTATTTCGTGTACCTTTTGTTTATTTTAATTTATTAGAGTACTTTATGGCACGATTTAAATCATGTTGTATCAGTATTTAAAAATGAATTCACATTCTAGGTACAATAATATTAGACAACTTAGCAAGATTACGGCATTGTTTGATACGGGAGCGCCTAATGGGCTTTGTGTCAACTAAGGTAGCTAAGAAGTTTAACTCACCAATGGAACCTTTAAGAAACACCTTGAGATCACAACACCTTTAGGAGAGTGACTAAGGTAACCAAGCTAATGCCGCAAGTAGATGTTCGAGTTGGAATGTATCGTTGTAAGAGTGACTTTACGGTTTTGGGCTTTTTAGATTTTGATGTATTTCTCGGAATAGATTGGCTATCCGAGAATTTTGTCCATTTGGATTGTAGAGAAAATGGAGTGACCTTTAAGATACCGGGAAAATCGATAAGACTTATCGGGAATGTTTATAAGCCCGAAAGAAGCGCCACCCCATAATTTCAAATGGTTAAGGTCAGAAGAGCTTGTCGGAAAGGTTGTGAAGGCTACTTGTTGTACGCAGTGGATTTGGAACAAGTAAAGCCTATGTTAGAAGAAACCCCTGTGGTGAGAGAGTACCCTAAAGTGTTTCCGTAAGAGTTACCGGAAAACATGCCGGATAGAGAGATTGAGTTTGAGATTAAGTTGGTACCCGAGCGGCGCCTGGGCCTGCTAAGCCACCCTTTAGAATGGCACCGCTGAATTGAAAGAGTTAAAAGCATAGCTTAAGGATATGCTTGAGAGGAATATAATTCAGCCTAGTACTCGCCTCTGGGAGCCCCAAGTTGTTGTTTGTTAAGAAGAAAGATGGTAGAATGAGAATGTGCATAGATTACAGAGCTACCGAACAATCTCACCATCAAGAATAAGTACCTTTGCCAAGGATTGATGATTTGTTTAACCAGCTTGCAAGGCAAGAGAGTGTTTTCTAAGATTGATCTTAGATCAGGATACCACTAGTTGAAGATCAAGGTAGCAGATATACCAAAGACGGCTTTTCGTACGAGGTATGGGCATTATGAGTTCTTGGTCATGCCTTTTGGCTCACTAATGCTCCATCTGCATTTATGGATTTGATGCAGCGTGTTTTCATGCCATTTTTGGATAAGTTTGTGATAGTATTCATAGACGACATCCTAGTGTACTCTAAGGATGAGAAAGAACATGAAGGACACTTAAGGATAGTGTTGGATACTTTGAAGAAGAACAAGTTGTATGCCAAGTTCTCAAAACGTGATTTTTGGTTGAAGCAAGTCAGTTTCTTGGGTCATGTCATTTCTGGAGATGGCATTAAGGTTGATCCCGCAAAGATTGAAGCGCTTGAGAAGTGGTCCGCACCGACTCACCGCTTCAGAGGTTAGAAGCTTTCGGTTTGGTCGGGCTATTATAGGATGTTTGTATAAGACTTCTC
Organism: Gentiana macrophylla; assembly: GCA_026214975.1. NCBI lineage: Eukaryota > Viridiplantae > Streptophyta > Magnoliopsida > Gentianales > Gentianaceae > Gentiana > Gentiana macrophylla. The sequence continues at coordinate 53,113,268 of CM047807.1, read as the reverse complement.
GAAGATAGCTACACCACTTACCCGGCTCACTCAAAAGAATGTAAAGTTCGAGTGGACCAGTTGAGTGTGAAGAGGCTTTCCAGACGTTGAAGAAGAAGTTGACTACACCCCGCTTTTGGCGCCCGGAGATGTTTGATAATTATGACGCTTACACGGATGCTTCGGGACAAGGTTTGGGTTGTGTGTTGATGCAAGGAGGTAAGGTGATCGCTATGCATCTAGATAGTTGAAGGTGCATGAGAAGAATTATCCAACACATGACTTAGAGTTGGAAGCGTGAGTGTTTGCCTTGAAGATTTGGAGGCACTATTTGTATGGAGTTAAGGCCAGGATCTTCACCGATCACAAGAGCTTGAAGTATTTCTTTACCCAAGAGAACTGGAATATGAGACAAAGGAGATGGTTAGAGTTTGTCAAGGATTATGACTTGGATATTCAGCACCATCCGGTAATGCAAATGTAGTAGCCGACGCTTTCAAAGAGAAAGCCGTGTTTGCGGTTTCAAGTGTTGATGTTGTGGCGTAAAGATTAGATGGATTGAGAATCCAAGCTTTGATCGATTGAAGACCGGAAGTTTGTGCCACCTTTGTTAGCTAGGTCTCGAGTTGATGGATGATATTCGGGAGAAGCAAGATGAAGACCCGCTTTTGGTTGACTTGAAGCGAAGTTGCAAGAGAAAAGCCTCACGGTTGGCTATGTCTTGGACAAGAATGGAAACCTTTGGTACCAGGATCGTTTGTGTGTGCCCAATGTTGGTGATTTAAGACAGAGATTCATGGGAGAGGCACATAGGATCGCCTTTGCAGTTCATCCGGGAGCTATTAAAATGTACAGAGACTTGAAGGAAAGGTTTTGGTGGCCCTCGATGAAACTGGAGATAGCCAAGTTCGTCACAGAGTGTGACGTTTGTCAGAAGGTTAAAGCAGAACATAGAAGACCAGGAGGAATGCTTAAGCCTTTGGATATCCCGGAATGGAAGTGGGATAAGATCACTATGGATTTTATCACCGGTTTACCTAAGACGAGAGGCTTACAATGATGCGATTTGGGTGATTGTGATAGATTGACCAAATCCTCTCATTTCTTACCGTATAAAGTTGATATACCCTTAAACAAGATGACGACACTATACTTGGATAATATAGTGATGTTATTATGGGTACCTATCTCGATAGTTTCGGATCGTGATTCGAGGTTCGTCCGTCGATTTTGGAAAGGTTTACAATCAGCCTTTGGAACCAAGTTGGATTTGAGTACGGCCTTTCATCCTCGACATATGGATAGTCGAGAGGACTATTCAAACACTTGAAGATATGTTGAGAGCTTGTATTGTGGAAGTAGGTGGATCATGGGATGATTACTCACCGTAATGAGTTTGCCTATAACAACAGTTATCATGCAAGTATAGGCATGCCACCGTTTGAAGATTTGTATGGAAGAAGATGTAGGACGCCACTGTTTTGGGATGAAATCGGGGAAAGACAAATCACCGGGCCGGAATTGGTTGAGCAAGCTAAAGAAAGAGTTCAGTTGGTTAAGAAGAATTTGAAGGCGGCTCAAGACGGACAGAATAGTTGGGCAAATGTTAGAAGAAGGACTTTAGAGTTTGAAGTTGGTGAAAGAGTTTATCTACGAGCTTCACCAATGAAGGGAGTGAAACGTTTTGGACAAAAGGGAAAGCTAAGTCCGAGGTATGTTGGACCTTTTGAGATTCAAGAAAGAATTGGACCTTTGGCTTTCAAACTCAAATTACCGGAATCCATGTCAAAAGTCCACAATGTGTTTCATGTCTCGATGTTGAAGAAGTGTTTGACCAAAATGGATGTTGAGACTACAGTTGATCCAGAGATTATCCAAGATAATCTTTCGTATGATGAGGCACCGATCAGAATTTTGGACCGGAAAGAAAGGATGATTAAGAGACGGTTGATTCCTTTCGTCTTGGTGCAAGGGAGCAATCATTCACCAGATGAACCTACTTGGGAAGTTGAGGACGATATGATCAACGAGTTCCCAGATTTTATGGACTTACCAGGTATACTCTAATTTTCGAGGACAAAACTCCTTTAAGAGGGGAAGAATGTAATATTCCGATTTTCGCGAAAGGGCAGACGTGTCATTTTGTAAAACTAAATATTGGGTTCGGTTCCTTTTATTCGAGTTAATAATTTGATATCTATATATGTATTTTTTGAGATATATATATATAAATTTTTTAGGAAGAAAATCTGATTTAATAAGGGTGATTATGGAAAATCATGGAAGTTAGGTAATTATGGGATTCTTCCTATTTAAGGGAAAATCAACCTAATCATCCCCATAATCTTTTAATCAGATTTTCCACCTCCAAAGTTCACCTTCTGCGTGTGTGAGAAAGATTTAGGGCTGAGGGAATTTTCAACAGTTGTTAATTCAATTCTTGACGGTTTTCAGATCAGAGTCGAGCACCGGAATCGTTGTGAAGAAGGCAACGTTTTGATTGCGAAAGTTGGAGCTTTGATAAGGTATGTGTAAGTCGTAATTAAGTTTCCACCTTTGAGTTTGATGGGTTCAAACTCATCAATTCGTAGTTTTGTCGTTGAAGCATGTGAATGAATCTAATCTATGTTTTGATTTATCACACATGTTTTCCTCGCGTAAAAGGATCGCTTTTGTCATTGCTTTTTCGAGTTTGGAGTTGGATTAAGCTTGCTTAAAAGGTAAGAGGCTCTTCCTACAATTCCAATTATTGTTATTGTAGTTTAGATCATGTTTTATGATGCGTAAATACAAGAAAGACATGATTTTTCGTTGATCATAGATGTTTAGATATGTTTGCTACATTTTACTGAGTAGAAATCGATGTTAATTAGGTTAGAAACAATTCGTAAATCGAGTCGTGAAGGTTATAGCGCTTTTGGGAAAAACCGGCCGGACGGGCGCCTCGCACTAGCGCACGGGCGCCTAAGACCCTAGTAAGTCGGACGGGCGTCTTCATTAGCGCACGGGCGCTTGAGGTCGATTTTTGATTCGGGATGTAATCGCTTTTTGGCGGACGGGCGCCCAAGGTTAGTGGACGGGCGTCTCGACTACGGACGGCGCCCATAGGGTTCCAAACGGGCGCCTGGCCTGCTTTTACTTTGTTTTCACTATTCTAGCACCTTAGTTCGGTTTTGACTTCGTAATCATGTTTTCACTATTTTAAACCCTTAATCCTCGATATGTTGACATTAATTAAAAATATGAACAAGCTTCGATTGACTTCGATTCGCTCAGCTTAAAACACCGAATGTACTCTTAAAGGGAGTTGAAGTTCGATCCGCCGGAAGGACATGAAAGGGCTTGTGCTTTGATCAACTAGGGTTCATCAATGTCTGTGTAATTGATAGTATGTGATGTCTAGTCGTCTAAGTGATGGAGTAGAGTTGATAAGGTGAGTACTATTCTGAAAACACTTAGTTGACTAGTTAATTCACATTAATAATTACATAAGTGTAGTAAAAGCTAAAACGTCATCTATTCTTGGTTAGGCACTGATTCAAATTGGCGATTGTGATACGTTCATAAAAGGTGGACAATGCTACTGGCTCAAAAGGCTGAAGGGTAGTGGAGGAAATCCATCGAGCGTATATGCATACCGGGGAGATCCCGAGACTACCGGTGCTAATCACCGTAGTTGGCAAGTATATCTCGTGGTGGAATTTTCACCATGCATTGTGTCCTTGAGTAATGGTGTAACAAAGATAAGCTAGGTTAGAAACGTATAGTCATGACGTGTCGATGGGCATGGAATGAACCCTAGATTGAGTCGATCTCACCAAGATAATCTTTTAATAATAACCTTAATTGAGTTGTAGCTTCTACTTCTTACTTTGCACAAATGTACTTACCTCAAATGCATGTTTATTTATGTGTTTGGGGGAGATAAGACGAACAGGTTAGTCAAGACATCGAGGAGGACTTTGATGACGACTTTTGAGGACGCCGGACTTGAAGACCTTGTTTATTATTTATTTCATCATTTAATTCATAGACTTGGATCGCTATTGGATCTTGTTGTCGCTTTTAGTACCTTTTAAATTCGTGAAAGATTTGGATTCTTTGGTTTCGCTTTCGATGTAATAAAATTATATTTCCTCTTTAGTTCTTTATTTCTATTCTTGGTTGTTTGGAAAAATTTACCCAAGTCTTTTAGCTTCCGTTTGCTTTCATTTGATACGACGTAGTAGAGGCTTGCGTGTAATATTATTTATTTAATATTATGCGTGCCGAACGTTTAGATTTCTGGATAAGGACTCGGTGTCCGGGAGCGGGGCGTTACAAAGATCATCACTTGTATCTGAAATAGGAGTCATCTATTTATTGGTAGGAGTCCTAGAGACTTGTTTTTGAAATTCAAATTAGCCGTTCCAGATTTTGTCCCATTTGACTTGCTTTCTGTCACTGTTCATAGTACTGACACGGTCAGACAGCTTTTTGACAGAATTCAGTCTGTCCATCCTTTGACTTGTGTCTATTGGATAAAGTCCTAAATCATCCCAACGTAATTTTAATCTCAACCATTGATTTATTTGATAAAATCAGAGGTTGTTAGTTGTCCTTATCCTTGTTTTCTTTCAATGTAATCTTGAATAAATCGAGGTATATGTATCGCAAGAGTTCATGAGTCTCACAAATACAAAACAGATTATGAACCATAATTTGTCGTGTTTAAAAACAATGCAAATTGACTTTCATTATCTAACTTTTATTTGTGAAGTTAGATTACACCATTTAATCAAAACTAAGTTCCAATCACCATCCAACTTATGGAGCTTAGACCTTGTATTAAGGTATATGTAATCGCGATTTAGGTCATCACAGACTTCCCTAAATTCTGATTCCATATCCTTGACTTTAATTACTAAGTTTGATCCCTTAGCCTTCATTACCTGAGTTTGAGCCCTCAGCCTTCAGTCTTTAGCAGGTTCCTGACTAGTCTACTGACCTAGTTACCCTACTGATATGGACAAGTCTGCTGATATAAACCAGCTGACCATTACAGTGCTTGTTTGATCAAACCTATACAAAGATCAAACTCTAATAAGCCTATACATTTGATCTAGACATCTTCTTGCCTTTGCACTATAACAGCTAGTCTGGCACTCATCACTAAAACTTAAAGAATAAGTCCAACAATTTCCTCCTTTTTGGTGATGATGCCAATACCCTCTCCTAACAGCAAAGCAAAAAGATTAAAAACAGAAATAGAACAAGTAGCCATCTTTCATTATAATCGCCAAAGTTATCATAGCCTAGAATCAAGAAATGATAAAACATATAAAGTATGTCGATCTAATGTCTTCTTTCTCTTTCTTCTCTTGCCTTTTCCACTTGTTCTTGGTAGGCTCTTATCTCTCTCGATCATATATCTCATCCATTCATTTTCAATCGAGAGAAGTCAATGTGAGGATTCACTTCTTTCCACCAAAGTGCCATGCTTCGTGTAGAGTAAGATTTATCGATGTACTCTAAATCCTAACCGCATGTAAACTTCTATAAACTCATTCAGTGACTCCTTTGCATTTGTGGTAGGTAAACTCATTTCACCTCTACCACCTCTTCCACGTCTTCTTGAAGCCCTCATGGCTTTAACTCTTGCTTCCCAAAATTTCAAGCTGAAAAATGAGTTTAAACCTTCATGAAATCCCTTGTAATGATAGGGTCTCCTCTTATTATAGTAAACCTTTTTATATTCTTTGAGAAGATCATTTGTAAGTGGAAGTCCACAAAGTGTGTTCCTAAATGCATTTGTATCATCTTCCCATCTTTCTTAGCAAAGATTCTCGCAGCCTCTTTGCTACTACATGCTTGGCTCTCTTCCCTTTATTGACATCATCAACAAAACGACAATTGGCCATGCACACTTTTTCTCGTGGTGAACACTAGGTTGTTCAGCTTGCCCTTCCATTATCTCACCGAGTGTCCGCAGATGTGATCCTTCCTTGCAATTTTTGCTCAAGTATAATTATCCTTTCATTAATCTTAGGATTCAATTCAAAGAGTTGAAGTGTTCCAAAGAAATTTCAAGAGTTTAGGTGACTCAAATAAGTTTATCAAGTTTTGATGAATAGATGCAAATTGGTCTTTCAAAACTTGTCTTTCAAAGATATTACCTTGCCTAATCCTCTTACATCTTCAAAGAAGATCAAGAAGAGCATATTGGGTGGAGGAAATATTGGAAGCAAACAGCCAATGGTTCTTCCTCTATTCTCCACTAAATTCAAGAAATCTTCAAATCATTGTTCTAGCCTATCAAGTTGAGTTCTTAAGTTTGTTATGTCATTCTTGATGACCCTCAACTCTTCCACAACATATCTTTGGTACCCCACCACCATTCCTCCAAAGAGCTCCATCAAGCAGGTTCTTCTACATTGTATTGTTGTCTCTGTGTCACGATAACCAAAGCAAAACTCATATCCCTTCCAAAGCAGGTGAGGGCCTTGGTACTCCTCCAAGATAGGATCAATAGTGTGTTCTTCCAACACTAGTTCAAATGCCTGCTGAGGTTCTTCATTAATGTGTTCTTCCTCGTGCATTTGAAATTCCTCATCATTGAGTCATAGTCCACCAAATTGCTCCTCCTCATCAATTATGCCAGCTTCATCGGCTATCTTTCCTTCAGTGACCTTTCATTCAAAGATGCTCCACTACAAAGAAACTGTTCTTCAACAACAACAGCAGGGTTTCTCCAAACCCACAGATTGTTCCAACCTTTTTCAGTCTTTGTTTGAGACACGTAAACTCAGACTCCTCATGTTCCAACCTTTGTTCAGTGCTATTTGAACCTCAAAGCACTGAACCTCCTCAATCAACAAGTGGGGATCCTTCAAATCCCATAACCATATCCAATCTTTGTGCCACCACTGCTTGCTCTCTCTGACCAAAGACACTGCATAAGGATTGCAGTGGAATTCACTGCTGCTTTTCTTCTTGAAATCATTCAACATTGGCAATCCTTCTCAGTGTATTTCCAGTTTTGGATAGGGTTCCTTCAGTGTCAACCTAGTCTTGATATTGAATTGAACCCTCAGAATTGACATCTGGTTCACTGTGATCAGTAACCCTCTCATCATCCAAATCCACATCTTGCTGATCTTCAGGTTGATCAACAAGTTCTGGAACAAATGAAGCATCAGACTCACCAACCAATCTATTTGCACCAAGATTTACACCTTCAATTATCAAGTGCTTCCAAATCATCCATGGTCGATCCTCCGCATCTTTATTCATGTCTTCGCTTGTTGCCTCTCGCTGGATCCGCCCACTCCAGAGACTATTGTACATTTGGCTCAATTATCATATCAGTCCCACTGGTTCCTCTTGGACCAGAGGGGTGATCATCACCATCTGATTCATCCCTGGGGTCCCCGAACTTGATACCCTCCTCCTTCTGTTGTTCATCAAACAAATACATCAGCCTTGATTGCAGTAAGGAGGTATCAACCAGATCCAGCAAATTTTCCACTCCCAATTTCTCAAAAGCCCATTCTTTAAAGTCTTTCATTGGTTCTAAAGCTGGCTTTTCTTTCTTATAAAATCCAAACTTCCATTGGAAATAATTTGTCACCAGTAGGAGCTTAGGATCAACAAACTCATTTTTCTTCTTCTTCTCATGCCTCTCAAATGGCAAGGTTGGTTTTCTAAAAGCTGTTCCAATCGCTTGCTGACCTTCAAAGGTCTCAACGAGCAAATTCAATGTTTCTTCCACAGATGCCTCTCAGGTCAAGAGGTTGCTCAAAGTTGTGTGTTTGTTCCTACTACCTCCATCTCAGATCACACTTGGTTCCCCCGACTTATATGCTCATCAAGAGGGTTAGCAAAGCAGATCGCTTCTTCCCCTAAATATTGCACAATTTGCAGGGTCTTGTACCAATGTCTCAGTTACCACAATAGGTGCACACTCAGTAGTCTGCTGTGGCTCTTCAACAAGTTGCTCAACAACAACTTATGCACTTTCAGTAGGCTCAGAAGCCTTTGCAGGTGAGGATTCAACAGTTTCTACAGCAGGTTCAATAGTCGTTGTGACTCTCCAGTAGGTTGCTCAGAAACAACCTCTACATCCTCAGTAGGCTTGATAATAGTTAAGGGCTCAGCCTCAATAGCCTCTCCTTCTTCTTCTCCTTCTTCTTCTTGTTGTTGTTCTCTCTGACTTTCCAAAATCCTCAATTGTTTTCCTTTGCCATGCTTCTTCTTCTTGGCAATCTCCTTCATTCTTTTGGAAAGTGGTTCAGCTTCAATTTCAGTAGACTTCCTCTTTCTACTGGATTCCTTTTGTTGCTCTTTCAAAATTTCAGCAACAGTCTTTTTAGCAACTACAGCAGGGTTAGTAATTTCAACTTCACTGACCTCAGCAGACTCAAAGAAATCAGGCTATTTGCTTTTTGTCTTCTTAGGCTTTAACATCTCTCGTTATTTTTCTTGTGTCAAAGATCCTTTCCTTTCTCTCAGAACCTTCTTTGGTGCAAAGAGGCTTGACAGCTTTTCTTAACTCCGCTTCACCACCGGCATCACCATCATCTCCATCATCATAACTATCAGCAGTCTCATCAACACCTTCATCATCATCATCCAGACCAGGGATAGGATAGTCAATCTCTTTCTTGTATCTGGATTTATTTATCTTCTCTGATGCAACATCAGCAATTTCCAAATGATTCAGCAGGGCATGAACCATTAATCCTAAGGGTAAGGCCTTTGATTTCCTTGTCCCATCTTTTTCTTCTTTTGCAACCTTCTTCATGTAGTGGATAAAGTACCCAGCCCAATCAAACGTCATTCTTCTGCAAATAATCATCAGTAGTTCTATTTTGGGTCCTGATAGTGTATCCATGCTTCCAATGAGTACTAAGATATTCTTTGCAATAATCTTGCTCAGTAGGTTGTACTCATAAGCAATGTGTTTCACATTAATGCCTGGAATTGATTTGATGGCATCATTGGTCTTGATTTTGTCATTAAAATCCATCTTTGACAATCCTATTTCCTCAGGATTTATTGGAGCATCAATTGTTTCTGCAAAACTGAAAACTTCCCTCAGTGGACTTGAGGAAACTTCAATCTCCTGGGCAATCACTGTTGTGGTGAATGCCTCTCTTCCTTCTCTTATAACGATATTTCTCTAGAAGCTAACCACATTTGTATATGAGATTGTTTCCAATCTTATATTAAGCACATTCTCCAAACCATCATATCTTCTTATTCTTCGACCAATATTCATGGCTAATTCTGTCTTGTTAGCATCAACAATAAAACCACTCACACTTTGACTTGTTCCGATTTGAACATCATCCTTTTCTGCCATTGTTATAAGAAAAAGATGAAGAAAATAGCTCTCAAATATGTGTTCACACAGTGTAAACGCAGAGAAGATCGATCTGAGATTTTATAAGTAACCTTTGTGTATATGTCTGTGTATATATATAGACAGATGTGGTTGAGAACTGTTAGAACACGTACTGTGCATTAACCATGATTAAATTTGAGTGAATGCTGTCTTGACACGTGGCCCATTACTCCTCATAAAGTTTTGTAACCGTTAGATCATGTTAACTGTGGTTATAACTATGAAATAAATATCCCGCCAATTGCTTTTTGACTTTGTAGGTTTGACTGAGTAAAGTAATCTTCAACAGCCTTGTCATCAGTAGAGTTGGCTCAGTAGCCTGCTGATAGAGAAGTCTCAGCAGCCTGTTGAAAGAGTCACTATACTGATGCTTAAATCCTTTGTATTATCCAACTGATAATACAAAATAATGTTTAATACCAATGACTGATCTGTCAAGTGAGATCACCCAACATGACAAAGACCAATCCCCTTGGCAACCTTATTTGCTCAATTGTCCAACCATAAGTACATAGAATTGTTGATACCAATGACTAGTCTGCTATGTGAGCTCACCCAACATAGAAATGACTAATCCCCTTGGTGAATTCCAGTACACGGCTGATCAAAGATGTATCAGTCAACTTTAATAATTCCAAGTTCAGTCCTTAGTTTAGGAAATCTTTCACTATCCAAAGGTTTAGTGAAAATATCAGCAAGTTGATCTTCAGTAGGGATGTGAAGAACCACCACATCTTTATTTTCAATATGATCTCTTATAAAATGATGTCTCACATCAATATGCTTGGTTCTTGAGTTCAAAACAGGATTTTCTGTGATTGTAATTGCACTTGTGTTGTCACACATTATAGGAATTTCTCTTTCTTCAATTCCATAATCCCTTAATTGTTGTCTTAACCAGAGTATTTGTGCACAACAACTTCCAGCAGCAATCTATTCAACTTCAGTAGTGGAAGTTGATATTGAATTCTTTTTCTTGCTAAACCAGGAAACCAGCCTATTTCCCATTAACTGATAGGTTCTTGTGGTGATTTTTCTATCAATCTTGCATCCAGCTTAATCAGAATCTGAGTAGGATAAAACTTTGAAACTTCCATCTTTTGAATACCATATCCCTACTCCCAAATTCCTGTTTTGATTGCAGTAAGGAGGTATCAACCAGATCCAACAAATTTTCCACTCCCAATTTCTCAAAAGCCAATTCTTTAAAGTCTTTCATTGGTTCTGCAGCTGGCTTTTCTTTCTTATAAAATCCAAACTTCCATTGGAAATAATTTGTCACCAGTAGGAGCTTAGGATCAACAAAGTCATTTTTCTTCTTCTTCTCATGCCTCTCAAATGGCAAGGTTGGTTTTCTGAAAGCTGTTCCAATAGCTTGCTGACCTCCAAAGGTCTCAACGAGCAAATGCAAAGTTTCTTCCACAGATGCCTCTAGGTCAGTAGGTTGCCCAGGTTGTGTGTTTGTTCCTACTACCTCCATCTCAGATCACACTTGGTCCCCTCGACTTATATGCTCATCGCCAGGTTAGCAAGATCGCTTCTTCCCCCCGAAATATTGCACAATTTGTGGGGTCTTGTACCAATGTCTCAGTTACCACAACAGGTGCACACTCAGTAGTCTGCTGTGGCTCTTCAAAAAGTTGCTCAACAACAACTTATTCACTTTCAGTAGGCTCAGAAGCCTTTGCAGGTGAGGATTCAACAGTTTCTACAGCAGGGTCAATAGTCTGTTGTGACTCTCCAGTAGGTTGCTCAGAAACAACCTCTACATCCTCAGTACGCTTGATAATAGTTAAGGGCTCAGCCTCAATAGCCTCTCATTCTTCTTCTCCTTCTTCTTCTTGTTGTTGTTCTCTCTGACTTTCCAAAATCCTCAATTGTTTTCCTTTGCCATGCTTCTTCTTCTTGGCAATATCTTTCATTCTTTTGGAAAGTGGTTCACTTCAATTTCAAAGAGAATTCCTCTTCTATCGAATTCCTTTGTTGCTCTTTCAAAATTTCAGCAACAGTCTTTTTAGCAACTACAGCAGGGTTAGTGATTTCAACTTAATTTGACCTCTCAGCAGACTTAGCAGTCTGTGTTGTTTGCTTCTTTGTCTTCTTATGCTTTAACATCTCTATTATTTTTCTTGTGTCAGCATCCTTTCCTTTCTCTGTAACCTTCTTTGGTGCAGTAGGCTTGACAGTTTTCTTAACCTGCTCACTACCGGCATCACCATCATCTCCATCATCATAACTATCAGCAGTCTCATCAACACCTTCATCATCATCATCCAGACCAGGGATAGGATAGTCAATCTCTTTCTTGTATCTGGATTTATTTATCTTCTCCAATGCAACATCAGCAATTTCCAAATGATTCAGCAGGGCCTGAACCATTAATCCTAAGGGTAAGGCCTTTGATTTCCTTATCCCATCTTTTTCTTCTTTTGCAACCTTCTTCATGTAGTGGATAAAGTACCCAGCCCAATCAAACTTCATACTTCTGCAAATAATCATCAGCAGTTCTATTTTGGGTCCTGAGAGTGTATCCATGCTTCCAATGAGTACTAAGATATTCTTTGCAATAATCTTGCTCAGTAGGTTGTACTCATAAGCAATGTGTTCCACATTAATGCCTAGAATTGATTTGATGGAATCATTGGTCTTGATTTTGTCAATAAAATCCATCTTTGACAATCCTATTTCCTCAGGATTTGTTGGAGCATCAATTGTTTCTGCAAAACTAAAAACTTCCCTCAGTAGACAAGAGGAAACTTCAATCTCCTGGGCATTCACTGTTGTGGTGAATGCCTCTCTTCCTTCTCTTATAACGATATTTCTCCAGAAGCTAACCACATTTGTATATGAGATTGTTTCCAATCTTATATTAAGCACATTCTCCAAACCTTCATATCTTCTTATTCTTCGACCAATATTGATGGCTAATTCTGTCTTGTTAGCATCAACAACAAAACCCCTCACACTTTGACTTGTTTTGATTTGAACATCATCCTTTTCTGCCACTGTTATAAGAAAAAGATGAAGAAAATAGCTCTCAAATATGTGTTCACACAGTGTAAACGCAGAGAAGATCAATCTGAGATTTTATAAGTAGCATTTGTGTATATGTCTCTGTATATATATAGACAGATGTGGTTGAGAACTGTTAGAACACATACTGTGCATTAACCATGATTAAATTTGAGTGAATGCTGTTGACGATGACAAATTATGTCACCTTAATAATCCAGGCCCTAATATGAATCTAATGAAGAACACTCAAGAACCCTAATGCCTAAAAGACGTGGGGGTGGATTTTAGTATTGCGGCTGAGTCTAAGATCGTATCTTAGATTGCCTACGTATCCTGTTGTGTTCCAGGAATCAAGCTTTACGTAGTTCCTGGATTGGGGTATTTATAATGACAACACTTGCCTAAACCCTAAGGTTAAGTCGGCTTATGTTATTGTCATCTATACCCTTTAATGGGCCTTAAACCCTTGCCCAAGCTATCGCTGTTAATGGGCTTGGGTAGCTGGTGTGGACCCTATCCTCGAGTCGATACTTCCGACATGCGGTGATCGACTCTAGATTCGTTGTCCTATACTGCTAGCTGGTGTGGACTCTATCCTTATGGACTTGTCATCTCACACTGCTCGGTAGTCGATAGTCGATCGTCGTAGCCTGGAGTTTATGAGATGGCTTTGGCCTCTAGCTTGGGCGTCGACATGAATACACTGGTGTTACTTTATAGTGTGATGACCAACCGATAGATGACACGTGGAGGGAGTGAAACCCTGTATCGTCATAAGCCCCCCAGACTTGTGAGAGGTGACTCCCGTTGTCCGAGGTCGAGTCTGTCACTTGAGTCGTCATCGAGTTGGGTTTTCCTTTGGGCGGGAGAAAGCCCGCCTTTTCACAACCCTAACCGCCTTATAGCCACGTGGAATGATATCTAGCATACGAAACACTTCGAATCCCACAAAAGACGCGTCACTGCCTTGATTATCGCGATTTCCAGGGGTTATAACCCCCATTACCCACGTCTCTTCAACTCATTTGCAAATTCTTCACTAGCATATAAAGGAGAGAAGATAGAAGTTGAAGCAGAGTCCGTTCTTCATTTCATTCTCACCAATTCTCACTTTCAGTATATCAAGTAAGCTACTTTCTCCTGTGTTGTTCACCTTTTACTTTGATTTATCCATGTCCAATAGTAGTAGCGCCACAGAATCGGGTAGGGGTAGTGTGACGCCTTCTCACAGCCAAGATCCGCACTGCCTCCTCCGTGTCGTCTTCTCCGGCCAGACTCCGGCGAGCCTACAGCTTCTTCCCCTCCTGTCCCCCACCAACCTAAGAAATTAGTGACTAGGATGGACGGGAAAGGTGCCAAGGGGTGTCTTAGTATACTTTCTTCTTAGGAGATTGACAGGTTCTTACCAAGTATAACATTACTCCCCCACTTGAAGCTCGACTTCCGTCCGGCCTGCACCGATTCGCGGACGAGCCCCCAGAGGGGTTCTGTGCCGTCTACGAGCACCAACTGGCAAGTGGGTTAAGGTTTCCACTCTGCCCAGCCGTTCTGGCCATTCTACATCACTATGAGATAAGCGTCTCCCAACTTGCCCCAAATGGCGTCAGAACCCTAATGGGGTTCCTAATAGCATGTCGAGTGGCTCAGGTCTGCTTCTCAGTGCCCTTGTTTCGATATTACTACAAGATTGCTGCTACACCCGACAAGTTATGGTATTCCTTTCAGAGGAGAGCGAACCAACATGAGTTCATAACTAAGGCGCTTTCTTCTCACGGGGAGTTGAAGCCTTGATTTTTCTTTCTCCGTCATGGCCTGGATAACCCCTACATAGGGCAATGGAGGTCGAGAGACGGGAAACAAGACAAGCTTGGGAAGGACCCCGTTCCTCATGAAGCTCGACTCCTGGGTGGACATAGCTTCGAGGTGTGTACTCGAGACCTGAGTCTCCACCTGGCCCACTTGGAGGAAGCTGGGCCAATGCCATATGTGGGCCTTTGCGTCCCAGATCACGAGAATCGTAGGATGTTTGCTTGCTCTTGCATACTTGTTATTTGTTTAGTTTGATGATTTGTCATTTGTTGATTAAAACTAACTGTTTCTCTTCGTTCTTTGCAGTGGGCAGGTTCACAAAAGTCACCGATCCCACACGCATTCCTGGGTCGGCCGTCGTGGCTGCTCCACCTACCAGGGGTCGGGCTACCCTTGAATTGGTTGTGCCTGAAGCTAGGGTGCCTTCTTCTTCCCGAGAGGGGGGTGCCACTGAGCCTGAGCCCACCCCTGCTGCCATCGAATCAGTACCAACCGGATCTACTGAGCTACCTCCGCCTGGCAGTGGTTTAACAGTCCATTTCGGTTCTCTGCGTGATGAGGACGAGGAGGTGCTAGTCGAGTCGGACCCGGTTACAGAACTTCACGTCGAGACGGAGGTACCTCGGTCCAAAAAGAGGCCGACTGCTGCCGAGTTGGTGGAGGAGCAGCATCGTCAGTCGAAAAAGGCCAAAGCGACTAAGGCTCCTATCGATCTTGACGTCGACATGAACTGGACTATTGAAGATTGTGCAGCCTTGGAGGATAAAGCTTTGGCTATGGCGGTTCGGAAGTCGAATCATCTCGTAAGTCGATTACAGTTCCATTCTTTAACTGCTAATTTTCCCTCAACACGCATGCCTTGCCTATTTTCTGACCCTTCTTTGTCTTTTACAGAGTAACTATCTCGATCGAGAGAGGTCGCCGACGGCCGCCAAGTCGGGTGAGTCGGCGGACGACTTGCGTAGAGAGAACGGCAAGTTGGCGCGGGAGCTTAATGTAAAGAACGCCGCCATTTCCGCCATGGAGACTCAATTTGAGACACTGAAGAGCGAGTCAGTTGCTGAGTGTCAGAAATTGCACGATAAACTAGTGGCGGCTGAGGCAAATCTGATAACTGCCGAGAAGGAGCTGACTCGAGTGCGAGCCGAGAGACAAGATCAGGGCAAAGAGCTGCTCAGGCTGGCTCAAGATTATGAGAAGGTACAAGGGTGGCACAAGGCTGCATTAAAAGACGCCGAGACGGCTCGGGAGGATAGAGATGCGCTACAAGCTGAACTGGATCAGGCGCGCGTGCGACTCGAGACGGCGGCCACCGATGCGATTGCAGAGTATCGAAAATCAGCTAACCTTGACGCTGATCTAGAGGTGATCATGCGCGCCTTGATGATGGGTGGCTATACTCTGGCCGTGGATCAAGTGAAGGCCATCATCCCGGGACTCGACGTGTCGACCCTAGAGACGCCGATATTTTACAATCTTGACTCGGAGGAACTATATGATCGGT
The DNA here is from genome assembly GCA_026214975.1 of Gentiana macrophylla. Classification (NCBI taxonomy): domain Eukaryota; kingdom Viridiplantae; phylum Streptophyta; class Magnoliopsida; order Gentianales; family Gentianaceae; genus Gentiana; species Gentiana macrophylla. The sequence continues at coordinate 53,097,576 of CM047807.1, read as the reverse complement.
ACATGGAAGAGTTCCAGCAAGGAGAGTCTTTGGCCATGAAGTATGGTCCTTCTGCTTCTGCTCCTGCTGCTGATCCGACCACCGTTGATTCGACTTCGGCCGTTCCTGAGCCGACTCCTGAAGCCGACCCTTGACCATTGTCTTTTGCTGCATTTTTCAATTGAACTCTGATCTGTAATAACATTTATAACTTTGGTTTGGTCTTTTCGACTGGCCTTGTTTTGTAATGACTTTGCGTTGATTTTGATTTGATTTTGCTATCTTTTTTTTGTCTATCTTTTTATCTTGCTTGTCTTGATGTTTTGTAGCATAGCTTTCGCTTGTCGAGCCTCTGGCTCTATTTGCTATTCACTATTCGGTGCTCACTTTATTGTCGTTGTGTGGACCCCCAAGTGTATTATGAACCTTTGGTTCTTATTGCACTTGAGATCGACCTACTTGCCTTAGCTTTTTGCCCTTTGGGCTTATTTATCCTCAGACTGAGTACTTTAATGTGAACTGTCCCTGGTCTTTGGTCTTTTTTGCCTCTCAAGCTTTTTCGACATCGATTGGGACAGGTGGCCCGACTATGTGAACCGTCCTTTGTCCAGGCCTTTTTCGCCTCTCGGGCTTATTCGGCTTTCGACTGGGACATTTGGCCCGACTGTGCGAACCGTCCTTTGCTTTAGCCTCGTTCGCCTCTCGGGCTAGTTCGGCTTTTAGCTTGGACCTTTGTCCCGACCTTGCGAACCGTCTTTATGCCTTTGCATTTGCTGCCCATTAGGCTAACTTTGCTTTTGGCTTTGTCGAGATGTCCGACCTGCGGATTCTCTACTGGTCGATGAGCGTTTTGACTTAACATTTTATATCACGTTGGACTTGTATTGTTTTGACTTTAAGCCCTAACAAACATAGAAAACGTCTCGAGAAAACATCAATTTATTAGAATACTCATAAAATTGCCCCATGGACTTATTACAAGATCTAAAATTGAAAAGTAGACAAAAGTTCATTGAAATAAAGCTTATCTCAAATATAATATCTCCTCAGGTTGTTGGTGTGCCAATGTCGAGGAACCGTGGTTCCATCTGCTCGCCCAAGTTGATATGACCCTTTGGGGTGAAACTTCAGAATCTGATATGGGCCTTCCCAATTCGGGGCCAATTTTCCACTTGCTTCCTGCCGACTCGCTTCGTTCTTCCTCAGAACCAGATCTCCGACTTTGAAGTACCTGTGTCTGACCCTCGAGTTGTAATATTGAGAGATCTTCTGTTTGTACCTTGCCATTCTGGCTGAGGCTATCTCTCTTCGCTCTTCGACACTGTCCCTTTCCTGTCGGAGTTCGGGATCATTTGTCTCCACATTGTAAGCCAGAACTCGAGGAGAAGGAACACCAATCTCAGCGGGTATCACCACTTCACACCCATACACTAGAGAGAAAGGAGTTTCCCCTGTCGATGAATTAGGAGCTGTCCTATATGACCATAGGATGCTCAGAAGTTGAATTGCCCAATCTCGGCCTTCTGCCTCTAGTCTCTTCTTTAACCCCTGACTTGATCTGGCCGATTAGTACATTCGACTTGACCGTTTGCTGTGCGTGAGCCATCGAGGTGAACGCTGGTCGATATGGTATTCACTGCACCATTCTCTAACCTTTCGATCTTCAAACTGAGTACCGTTATCCGAGATCAGAGCCTTTGGAATTCCGTACCTGCATAGAATGTCGACCTAGAGAAACTTCTTGATGGTTGCGGCTCGGATGTCGGGCAAAGCCTTAGCTTCTACCCACTTCGTGAAGTAGTCCACCGCAACGACCACGTATTTGAGATTCCCCGGGGCTCGGGGTAGAGGTCTGACAATATCAACTCCCCACTGATCAAACGGCTATGCCGACGAGATGACGATCATGTCTTGCGCTTGTTGATGAGAGATATTATCATGAATCTGACAAGCGTTGCATTTCTGGACCAGATTGCTTGCATCCCGTTGCATCGACGGCCAAAAATACCCTGCTAACCTGCATTTTCGAGCTAACATTCTAGCCCCACAGTGATTCCCACTGGCTCCTCTATGAATTTCTTCTAAGAGATACTCGCCTTCAGTTTCAGAAACACATCTTAGCCATGGACTCACAAAAGATTTACGATAGAGGATGTCGTCGAAAAACGCATATCGAGTCGATTGAAGTCGAACCTTCCTAGATTGCACCTTATCAGATGGTAATATTCTGTCTTTGAGGTAAAGAGCGATCGAGTCCATCCATGTGGCCTGCTGAGTAATTGGCTGGGCCTCCATCTCGATGTAACTCCTATCGGTCAATAACTCGACTAGAACCTTCTTATTCGACATGAAGTTCGATGCCAATTTGGAGAGTGCATCTGTCCTTTTGTTCTGACTTCGGGGGACTTGCTCGAATTGAACTATTTTGAATTTAGGTATGAGGTTTTGGACTACCGCTAAGTCTTCATGGTTTCTTCCTTAGCCTCATACTCCCCTTTCACATGATTTACCACCAATTGCGAGTCGCTGTAAACCAACAAGTCCTCGACACCCAACTTCAGTGCAAGTTTCAGACCAGTTATCATAGCTTCATACTCGGCCTTGTTGTTAGTTGCTTTGAAGTCGAATCGAAGGGCGTATGGGAATTCCTCGCCTTTCGGGCTTACCAGAAGGAGCCCTGCTCCTGCCCCCTCCTTACTCGATGCTCCATCGACTTGAAGAGTCCATTTCTCTTCTAGACTTTGTTTCTCTTGATCGAGTTGGAAGGAGATTCCTTCAGCCAGAAAATCCGCCAAGGCACGTGCTTTTATCGCGATTCGAGAGCGAACACGATGTAAATCATCGGGCCATTTCTATCACCCATTTCGCGATCGACTGAAGTATCAGGCTTTGCCAAAATCTGTTTTAGTGGTTGGTCCGTGACTACCACAATAGGATGAGCTTGAAAATACGGCCTCAACTTTCTCGAGGCGTGAACCAGGCATAATGCTAACTTCTCAGCTGGTGAATACCGGATCTCGGGGCCATGCAGTGCCTTACTAACAAAGTATATAGGTAATTGGCCATGCACCCCTTCTCGTACTAGAACCGCACTCACTGCTTCCTCGCACACTGCCAAATAAACCAACAGCTTTTCACCTTCTCGAGGAGAGGTGAGGGTAGGTAACTATGACAAATAAGCTTTCAAGTCTTCAAAGGCTGTCTGACATTCGTCATCCCAATGAAAAGGACTGGCCTTTCGGAGTATCTTGAAGAATGGTAGCGCACGCTGTGCGGATCTCGATAGAAATCTGTTGAGAGCCGCCATTCGACCCGTGAGCCTTTGTACTTCCTTGATATTTCGTGGTGCGGGCATATTCTTCAATGTATCAATTTTATCCGGGTTTGCTCGAATCCCGTCTTTTGAAATCATATAACCCAAGAACTTACCCGACTTCTTCGGGTTTAATCTCATCTGCGTCTCTCTCAACACTTGAAAAACCTCTCGAGCATCGACTAAGTATTGTCTCATAGATCGACTCTTGATAAGCAGGTCATCTACATACACCTCCATGCACCTACCAATTTGCTTTGTAAATATTTTGTTGACTGCCCTCTGGTATGTTGCCCCAGCATTCTTCAATCCGAATGGCATGGTCACATAACAGAAGGTGCCGAATTCCGTGATAAACGCTGTTTTCTCCGCATCTCGATGATCCATTAGAATCTAGTGGTATCCTTTATATGCATCTAAAAAACCAAAAACTTTAAAATCGATGGTCGAGTCTACTAACCTGTCGATTTTAGGCAACGGATACGAGTCTTTTGGGCAGGCTTTGTTTAAATCTGTGAAGTCCACACACATGCGCCAACTCCCATCAGGCTTCTTGACTAATACTGGGTTAGCTAGCCACTCTGGATAGAAAACCTCTCTTACTATCTGGGCTGCTAGTAGCTTGCCGACTTCCAACTCGATAGCCTCAAGTCGATCTGACGCAAAATTTCTCTTCTTCAGCTTGACTGGCTTCTTAGCCTGGTCAATTTCGAGCCTATGAACCGCAATGTCTATAGACAACCCCGGCATGTCAGTGGCTTTCCAGGCAAAGATGTTCCTGAACTCGATTAACAACTCGATCAGTAGCCGTTTCTCTTTCTCTGGGATCCAAATCCCGACCTACACACACTGATCGTCCTCTCCTTCCCAGAGTCGGACATCCTCCACTGCATCACTAGAGACCCAGTTCTTTTCCTCTTCTTCTTCTGGAATCAGTTCCTCGACCTGAACTTGTTGAACCCCCATCTTACCATTCATGACAATGGAGTTACAACTCCGAGCTACTTCAACATCTCCTTTTACTTCGTGGGAACCATTCCTAGTAGGGAATTTCATGCTATTATGGAACGTCGAAATAATAGCGCGCAAGTCGAAAAGTGCTGGTCGTCCCAGGATAACATTATAAGCTGAAGGAGCCTTGACCACCACATAACTTAACTCGAGTGTCCTTCCCTTCTCGCCGTCCCCGACTGTCGTGAGTAACTTTATCGAGCCCATGGGATGGACTGCTTGCCCTGTAAATCCAAACAGAGGAGACGCTATGGGGGCTAGGTCTTTCTCTTTCAACTTCATCGCCTGAAATGCCGAGTAGTATAAGATGTTCACGGCACTTCCGTTATCGATACAGAATCTCGATACACAGGCTCGGCTAATCACGGCCTCAATGACTAACCCTTCGTTATGACTCCTAGACTTGGGGATATCATCGCGAGGGCCGTATCCGACCTCCGTCGTGAATCTGAGCTGCTTGCGCTCTCTCGAGCTACTAGCTGGCTCTTCACTGGTCTGGTCCTTATCGCTTTCATCCGGACCGAAGATCGTATTGACATAGTTTACAGGTCGATTTTCTTTGTATCTGTCCTGACCAAAATTATCTCTGTTGTTTCCTTCCCGACCTGGGGATCGATTCCTCGGAGGTGATCGATCCCTTCGTCTTTGGGTATCTCGACCTCGATTTCTATCTTGATCAAGATTTTTCCTCTTAAAGTCTCCACGCCCTCTGGGCCCATCATACTGAGACCTATCAACAACTTCGTCTTGCTTCCCTTCATGGATGCAAGAGTCGATGTCTCTTTTCAAGTCGATGCAATCCTCTGTTGTATGACCTATGTCTTCATGGAAGTCACAGTACTTACTCGCATTCCTCTTTTCTCGAGGTTTCTTCAACGGTGTCGGTTTCCTCGCCAAGTTCTTTGAAAGCATAATCGACAACACCTCGGATCGGGATCGATTGTGCGGGATGAAGTCCTTATCACGCGTGGGTCCCTTCTTGCCCCCACGGTCTGAGGTGGATGTGTCGATACGGTCCCATACTGACGGCTTACTCTCGACATCCTGCCTCTTGGACTGATTCCTGTTCGGACCTCGGGTGTCCTTCTTGGATTCTATCTAGTCGGATTGGGTGTGCCTTCGCACTGCCTCTTCGCCTTGGCAGAATCTATGCACCACATTGACATATTCGTCCATGGTATGGGGGACGTCTCTGCTCAACTTCATGTACAATTTAGTATTACGCAGCCCCCCCACGAACGACGTGATCAGAAGTCGATCGTCTGCATACTTGACGTGCATGGCTTCAAGATTAAACCTCTTCAGATATTCCATAACTGTTTCATCCTTTTACTGCCTCACGTTCATGTGGTGCGTGGCACTTAGATGAAACTCTTTGTTCACTATGAACTCATCTTGGAATTTACGAGCAAGCATGGCAAAATTGGAGATCGACCCTGGCCGTAGCTTCGTGAACCATTCCCTTGCTCGACCTACGAGTAGCGTCTCGAACGCCCGACATCGCATTGCATCGGGTGCTCCATCGAGCCTCATCTGAGATAGATACCTGTGGAGATGGTCCTCTGGGTCGGTGGTACCATCGTACGGCTCTATCATCGGTATCTTAAACCCCTTGGGTTTAGGAAAGCTTTCAATCTCCTTAGTGAAGGGAGACTCTAACCATAATGAAACCTGGCTCTTTCCCAGGATAACATTCAACTCCTCCCTGACGCTATCATCATCCCCTCTCTGGTGTTTTTGGTGGATCTCGCGTCTCTTCCTTTCCACTAAGCTAGACGATGCGCTTACTTCGTCTCCAGGAGTCTGTTTAGGCTTGTCCATTACATCTTTCCGGCCGCCTTCCGCCGTGGCCTCTTTCTGGGCAGCGGCCGCTTGCCTTTGCGCCGTAACTGCCTCGGCTATAATCCTGGACATTACCTCCAAGTCCGCCCCTGCCAACTGATCCACAAGCGCCCGATATTCTGGAGCAAGAGCTTGCTTTTCTGGTTGGTGGGTTTCCTGGATAGGATCCAAGCCGGGATTTTTCTCCTTGTTTCGCCGAGGATCGATCTTGAAGGAGATCCAAGGCTGGATCTTTTTCTCCTTGCATATCAGGATCGATTGGCTCGTTCATCTGTGAGCCCTAATCGGCAGCTTTGGATGCAGCTTTTCTGGGAGGCATCGTGTTCCTGCGTATTCAATCAATAGAAGGCCCTCCTTCTAGCACCAATGACGATGACAAATTATGTCACCTTAATAATCCAGGCCCTAATATGAATCTAATGAAGAACACTCAAGAACCCTAATGCCTAAAAGAATGTGGGGGTGGATTTTAGTATTGCGGCTGAGTCTAAGATAGTATCTTAGATTGCCTACGTATCCTGTTGTGTTCCAGGAATCAAGGCTTACGTAGTTCCTGGATTGGGGTATTTATAATGACAACACTTTCCTAAACCCTAAGGTTAAGTCGGCTTATGTTATTGTCATATATACCCTTTAATGGGCCTTAAACCCTTGCCCAAGCTATCGCTGTTAATGGGCTTGGGTAGCTGGTGTGGACCCTATCCTCGAGTCGATACTTCCGACATGCGGTGATCGACTCTAGATTCGTTGTCCTATACTGCTAGCTGGTGTGGACTCTGTCCTTATGGACTTGTCGTCTCACACTGCTCGGTAGTCGATAGTCGATCGTTGTAGCCTTGCGTTTATGAGATGGCTTTGGCCTCTAGCCTGGGCGTCGACATGAATACACTGGTGTTACTTTATAGTGTGATGACCAACCGATAGATGACACATGGAGGGAGTGAAACCCTGTATCGTCAGCTGTCTTGACACGTGGCCCATTACTCCTCATAAAGTTTTGTAACCGTTAGATCGTGTTAACTGTGGTTATAACTATGAAATAAATATCCTGCCAATTGCTTTTTGACTTTGTAGGTTTGACTGAGTAAAGTAATCTTCAACAGCCTTGTCATCAGTAGAGTTGGCTCAGCAGCCTGCTGATAGAGAAGTCTCAGTAGCCTGTTGAAAGAGTCACTATAATGATGCTTAAATCCTTTGTATTATCCAACTGATAATACAAAATAATGTTTATTACCAATGACTGATCTGTCAAGTGAGCTCACCCAACATGACAAAGACCAATCCCCTTGGCAACCTCATTTGCTCAATTGTCGAACCATAAGTACATAGAATTGTTGATACCAATGACTAGTCTGCTAAGTGAGCTCACCCAACATAGCAAAGACTAATCCCCTTGGTGAATTCCAGTACACTGCTGATCAAAGATGTATCAGTCAACTTTAATAATTCCAAGTTCAGTCCTTAGTTTAGCAAATCTTTCACTATCCAAAGGTTTACTGAAAATATCAGCAAGTTGATCTTCAGTAGGGATGTGAAGAACCACCACATCTTTATTTTCAATATGATCTCTTATAAAATGATGTCTCACATCAATATGCTTGGTTCTTGAGTTCAAAACAGGATTTTCTATGATTGTAATTGCACTTGTGTTGTCACACATTATAGGAATTTATCTTTCTTCAATTCCATAATCCCTTAATTGTTGTCTTAACCAGAGTATTTGTGCACAACAACTTCCAGCAGCAATGTATTCAGCTTCAGTAGTGGAAGTTGATATTGAATTCTTTTTCTTGCTAAACCAGGAAACCAGTCTATTTCCCATTAACTGATAGGTTCCTTTGGTGCTTTTTCTATCAATCTTGCATCCAGCATAATCAGAATCTGAGTAGGATAAAACTTTGAAACTTCCATCTTTTGAATACCATATCCCTACTCCCAAAGTCTCTTTTAGATACTTGAGAACTCTTTTGACTGCACCTAAATGACTTTCTTTAGGTTTTGATTGAAATCTTGCACAAACACCTACAACAAATGATATGTCAGGTCCGATGGCAGTAAGATACAGCAGACTGCCTATCATCCTTCTGTATAAGGTCTGATCAACATCTTTGCCTTCCTTATCTTCATCCAATCTGATGTTTGTACTAATAGGAGTTGATACCTTGGTTCTGTTAAATTTCTTTAGCAGCGCCTTGGTATACTTGGTTTGATGAATGAAGATTCCATCTTTCATCTGTTTGACTTGCAATCCCAAAAATTAGTTCATTTCTCCCATCATACTCATTTGGAATTTACTTTTCATCAGATTTGCAAACTTCTCACAAAGCAATTCATTTTCAGAACCAAATATTATGTCATCCACATAAATTTGCACCAGCATGGTGTTGTTACCTTCATTGATTCTGAAATGAGTCTTATCAGTGGTGCCTTTTGTAAAACCATTGTCCACCAAGAATTGAGATAGAGTCTCATACCATGCTCTTGGTGCTTGTTTCAAACCATAAAGTGCTTTATTGAGTCAATACACTTTATTTTCTTGATCTTTAACTTCAAATCCAGGAGGTTGTTGAACATATACTTCCTCCTCTAGAATGCCATTCAAAAATGCACTCTTAACATCCATTTGATATACTTTGATGTTTTTATAAGTAGCATGTGCCAGGAATAATCTGATAGCTTCCAATCTTACAACAGGAGCATATGTCTCATCAAAATCTATTCCTTCTGCTTGGGAATATCCTTTTGCCACTAGTCTGGCCTTATTCCTTACAATGGTACAAGATTCATCCAATTTGTTTCTGTATACCTATTTTGTACCAATTATATTTGCATGACTAGGCCTTTCCACTAGTGTCCAAACTTGATTTCTTTCAAATTCATTCAATTCTTCTTGCATAGCAATTATCCAATCTGGATCTGAAATTGCTTTTTCAACAACTTTAGGTTCCACTTGAGATAGAAAACAAGTAAACATTGCTTCTAGTTGTCTTCTAGTCCTCACACCATGCTGTATGTTGCCAATAACTTGTTCAGCAGGTGATCCCTCAACCATTGTGGATTTTGGTTAGATTGATTTTCTGGAACATCATCTTCAGTAGGGTCTGCTGTTTCTTGAGCAGGGGGTTCAGCAGATCCTTGAACTGCTCCTTGAACTGCTTCACTTGTTGCATCAGTAGTATCACCAGTAGGGTGTTCAGCAGGGGCAGAATCACAAACCTTTAAGTCATTGAATCTTTCCAAAACTTCAACATATTCTGGATCAGTGACTTGTTGATTCTCAGCAGGTTGTGAATCTTCATCTTCCATTCCAGTGAACTTAGGTTCATCAAATACAACATGTATTGTTTCTTCATGTTTTAGTGACCTTTTGTTCATTACCATGAATGCCTTGCTGATTGAAGAATATCCCAAAAAAATTCCTTCATCTGATTTTGGTTGTAATGCCTTCAGTTGTTCCTTATGACTCAAAATAAAAAACTTGCTTCCAAATGGATGGAAATAGGATATATTAGGTTTCCTTGCATTCCAAATCTCATGAGGTTCTGTTTTGTGTATAGCATGCTATATTGACTGCTTCAGCCCAATATCTTTCAGGCAGCAATGCTTCACAAATCATTGTTCTTCCTGCTTCTTTTAATGTTCTATTTCTTCTTTCAGCAACCCCATTTTGTTGAGGTGTACTAGCAGCAGCAAGTTGATGTGGTACACCATTCTGTTCACAGTACTCTCTTATAACTTTATTGAGAAAATAAGTACCCTTGTCTGATCTTATCTTTACTACTGTCAAACTTTTCTCGTTCTGTAATCTCTTCAAATCTCTTCCTGTTACACTTGTTGGTGTTATTGGTCCAAAAAGATCCATGTGCATCAGCTCCAAAACTCTATTAGTTGATTGCTTTGTCTTTGACTTGAAGCTTGACTTTGTCTTTTTACCTTGCTGACATGCATCACATATAGCATCCTTCTTGAATGTGGTCTCAGGTAAACCAATCACCAACTTCTTCTTCACCAACTGATTGATATCATCAAAGTTTAAGTGATTTAACTTCTTATGCCATAACCAATTGAGTTCTGACTTGGTATGCACAATCAGGCATGTTTCTGGAACTGCAGTAGACCAATCCATAATGTACATGTTTTGTTGTCTTCTTCCTGCTAATACAACTTGATCACCTCTTTCACTAATGACAATACAAGTGCCTTTGTCAAAAGTGACTTTGTATCCCATGTCACAAAATTGTCCAGTGCTCAGCAAGTTGTAGTTCAGTCCTTCCACATATGCCACATTCCTGATTGTTAATCTATTTCTCACAAGTGTGCTATATCCTCTTGTGTATCCAGGTGTATTCTTGTTTCCAAAGTTCACTCTTGGACCATCCTTTGCTACATAGCTTGTCAGACAGTGCTTATTCTTTGTCATGTGTCTGGAACATCCACTGTCAATGTACCAGACACCCTACAAAACAAAATCAATACATTTTAGGTACCCAAATCTGTTTGGGTCCATGATGGTCAGTGGTAAGCATGACCCCTGCCAAATTTCCATCTGGTCTTCTTTGAAAAGTGTCATACTTTGGTTCATACATGTATTCCACACATCCATAAGTTCTAACAGTTGGTTGTGTAGGATTCACATATGTTTTTTGGCCTTTTGGTTTGTAATGCTATTTAAAGTGATTTCTGTTGTTAGAAGCATTAGTATAACCATTGGTTTGCTGTTTGTTAGGAACAGCCCTGTAATATGGAGTCTGCTGAGGTCCCTACTGAGGCCTTGTATAAGTCCTCTACTGAGTCCTCTGCTTAGGTTTTACCATAGCAGTATGGTTATACTTGTTGTTTCTAGCAGTAGGTGCAGGAATATTCCAGTCATCATCAGTAGGGAACAATCTACCTTTCCCCCTGAGATAAGTATCCCTAGAATGATTAACATTTTTGGGTTTAGGATTCTTATCCTTTGAATATTTCTGGTTTTTACCCTTCTGTGGTCCCGCAGAGTTGGTAGCAGGTCTGCTATCAGCAGGATCTAGAAGGCACAGCAGTCCTATTTTTAGATTTATTCTTTTTATTAGGAGCTGTTGACTTCTTTGACTTCTGATTTTGCATCCTTGAAGCATTCTCAGTAGGCTTCACTGCCTCAGCAACCCTTTTGGGAGTTGGATCCTGGGCAGGCACAAGCTTAGGACCAATCCTGGTACTAGGTTCAGTGACCTTACTGGATCCACTCTTATTGGATTGTTGAGTTCCAAATCCAAGCCCTGTTCTATCACCATAAGGCTTCCCAGATTTGAATGCAAATGGAGGAACAAGATGGTTCAAGCAGACTCAGCACTCATCGAAGGTTCAACAGCTTATCTTGATTAATCGACTTCTTTTCCTTTCCTTTGAGAACTCTTAATTCATCATTTAATCTTTCAACTTCTGATTGAAGTGCTTCTTTTTCAGCCTTCACAATCTAATAAACAGATTGTATTATCCTTAGTTGATTAAGGATGGCATCCAAAGTTTCTTCATTGTCAGAATTTTTAGGATTTGAACCACAGGTTGATTCACAGTCACTTCTAGCAGGAGTATTTATAGATACAGTATTATATACCTCCTCTGTTTCATCCATGTTAGCCATTAAAGCATAATCTTCCATCTCAGCAACAAGTGTTGTGTCATCAGATTCATTTTCCATCTCTGACTCTACTTCATACCCAGATTCATCTTCAGCAACCATAGCCTTCTTGCCATGTCTTCTTTGTTGGCTCTTGGTCTTCAGTAGGTCTGGACAATCAGGTCTGAAATGTCTAGGCTTCTTGCAGTTAAAGCAAAGATAATCTGGTTCCTTTTTCTGTTTTTACTCAGGACAATCAGTTTTGAAGTGTCCTGGTTTCTTACAATGATAGCATAAGTAATCATTGTCTTTCTTAGATTCTTCCTTTTTTTCTTTTCAGTGAATTTATTTGTGAAATTCCTAGGTGAACTCTTTCTAATTTTCGTCAACCTATTTTTCTTGCTCAACAATGCAATCTTCTCTTGCATCTCATCCAACAAATCATCTTGGGCTGCTAAAGTTTCTTCTTGATGAGCAGCAGCCAATGCTGTAGTCTTTGGTTCTTCCTTTTCTGTCTCAGGCACCAGTTTCATACTAAACTCATATGCCTTAAGATCTGAGCACAGTTTGAAGGTGTCCCCCTCATGTAGGCTTCTCAATTCCTCTATTGCTATCACCTTCATCTCCCACACTTCTTTTGTAGGTAAAGCTTCCAAGATTTTTTGAATTTATTTCTTCCTGTGAGTACTTCACATTCAGGAATGTGAGTTCATCCATGATTGCATTGAACCTAGATTCCATTTGTTCAATGGTTTCATTAGGCTTCATTTTGAACTCTTGGAACTTGTTCTTTGCTACACTGATCTTGTTCTTTTTGATAGCATCAGTGCCTTCACAAATTAACTGCAATTTGTCCCAAAGTTCTTTTGCAGTCTTGCAATCTTTCACCTTGATATACATATTGCTATCCAGAGTTCTGTAAATGATATCTATAGCAATGTTGTTGAGATTAGCTCTCTTTCTATCTTCAGCTGTCCATTCTCTCTTTGGTTTTGGAATGTACTGGATCTCATTATCCACAGTTACTACTTTTGTGATCTCCAGTGGTCCATCTGTCAGTACATCCATCATTTCATCATGTGTTGCAGCTAGATAAGCCTGCATACAACGTTTATATTCATCAAATCGATCCAAAGAACACATCAGCATGGTTCTAGCATACTGATTGTTATCCATGATGCAAATTTTTGAAAATTAGACACTTGAAAAAGCTTTCAAAGAGTTTTCACAATTACAACAAGTAGGATTACTTCAGAACAGAAGCACTCTTCTCCAGTGATGTTGGAGGTAATTCACTAGAGAGATTCTTGAGATAGCTGTTACAAAAATCCCTAAGATGTTTGTCCTTCACCAATAGCTATGGCTTCACAAATAGAAAACTAGGAACAGGTAGGATTGCTGCTCCAAAGTTTTTCACTGGTCCTTGAAGGGTAGGATTGCCTCTTCACCGGCTCCACCACAAACAACGATCTTTCACACAGGATGCTTCACTTTGTCTTCAACAGATTTCTTGTAAAATAAGGATTGAATCAAGTAAATGATTCGATTTGCAAAAAACATGATCGAGGATGATATGATCAGCATTTTGATGTCTTCATGTGTGTAAACTTGATGTAGCTTGATTGTAGATTACACTTGAATTTTTACTCTGAATCAGTAGCCTTAAACTCAGTAGGTTCAACAGGGTGTTTTTCTTGATTTAATTCTGATTGCTCTTTTATTTTCTTCCAAAGATCATCACTTGTATCTAAAATAGGAGTCCTCTATTTATAGGTAGCAGTCCTTGAGACTTGTATTTGAAATTCAAATATAGCCGTTCCAGATTTTGTCCCATTTGACTTGCTTTCTGTCACTGTTCATAGTACTACACAGTCAGACAGCTTTTTGATAGAATGCAGTCTGTCCATCCTTTGACTTGTGTCCATTGGATAAAGTCCTGAATCATCCCAACGTCCTTTTAATCTCAACCATTGATTTATTTGATAAAATCAGAGGTTGTTAGCTGTCCTTATCCTAGTTTTCTTCCAATGTAATCTTGAATAAATCGAGGTATATGTATCGTTGAGTTCATGAGTCTCTTGAAATACATAATGAGCTTTTGAACCATAATTTCTTTGTGTTTAAAACACAATGCAGCTGACTTCCTTTATCTAACTTTTATTTGTGAAGTTAGATTAGACCATTTAATCATAACTAAGTTCCAATCACCATCCAACTTATGGAACTTAGACCTTGTACACAAGGTATATGTAATCAGTTTAGGTCATCATAGTCTTCCCTAAATTCTGATTCCATATCCTTGACTGTAATTACTAAGTTTGATCCCTTAGCCTTCATTAACCGAGTGTGAGCCGTCAGCCTTCAGTCTTCAGCAGGTTCCTGACTAGTCTACTGACCTAGTTACCCTAATGATATGGACCAGTCTGCTGATATAAACCAGCTGACCATTACAATGCTTGTTTGATCAAACCTATAAAACTCTTATAAGTCTATACATTTGATCTAGACATCTTTTTGCCTTTGCACTATAACAGCTAGTCTGACACTCATCACTAAAACATAAAAAATAAGTCCAACAAGAACAAGACCTCAAACAAGATAAACACATCAGAGAAATCTACAAAGTCATGATGAAACACCTCCGGTAATCAGTGATGAAGAAGAGAAAGGCGATAATGAAGAAGAACAAGGAACTGGAAGATGGGATGGATAAAAAGAAGAGTTGGAAGAGTTCTGAAAGGGGTATAAATGAAAGGATTGCAGAATACCTGGCTTGGAAATTGGGTGATACAGAAGCCCAATTATCCAACCTGGACAAGATGATTGAAGAAGAGAAATGGTTCCACTCATTTTTGGGAATCACCATCTTAGTAGGCCAAATCGACAACATGAAGCTATGGCTGCTAATTGCAGATGCAACAGCCAAATTAAGGCACTCTGCTGAAGAGGAAAGACATGATAATCATCAGGATGATGGTGAGGATAGTCAAGACAAGGATGACCAAGGTGATGATGATGAAGACAATCTGACAACCCTTTATGCGGCACAGGGAAGTGCAGCCAAACAAGATAAAGAGACCTGATGGACCGGTGATGACACTCGGCCGGTGATGTAGCCAGTACCACTAGCAGAGAGAAGCATGGAGCAAGGGGAATAATAGACAGTCCACCACCTACTTAACTTACCACAGTGGACTCTATGATTGATGCATAGGAGAAGAAGACACTATATCTTAGAGATCTCTAAGTTACAATCTAGGACAAGGGAACTTCTCTCGAAAAGATATTTGAAGCAGCTTCTACATACATGGAGATGCAGCTTGATGTCATCAACAAGCATACAACTCTAATCAAGCAACATGCACATGAATTTGTAAATACAATTACCCCGATGGTAGACAAATTGCATGAACACGATGAACGGATGAATTGGATTGAAAGCAATATTGATAATGCATCTGAGACCTTAGATTTCATACTCTATGTGTCTACAACAACAAACGACATTCAGGAAAAACGTGTTGCTGCCAAAAAAAAGGGAAAACAATAAGCCTAAAAGAAGGTCTGGAGGCACAAGGAGAACAAGGAGTGGCTGAGCACCATGTAATTATTTCTGAATCTTGACCTTTTATGGATGCCTTTTATATCAGTTTTTTGATCTTTTATTCTATGAAAATGTGTTTAATTATGTTCATGCTTGAAAATGTCAAAAATATCATCTTGCTTTTAGTGGATTTTGTATGGTGGATATCTCCTATAAAAGAAAGGGGTTGGCTAGCTTTTTTGTTAATCACAATTAGAAGAGTTCTAATTTACCAGAAAAATAAGAGCTTCCTAGAGAGATATTTTAAGAGAGATAAAATATCGGTCTAGCAACCGAGTTTTTCTGGTAGCAATCCATGATGGGATTCCGGCGGGCTGTTCGTGTGGATCATTGGTAGAGGCCAAACACTTGGGCGGCTTCATGCAGAAACTACAACCGTAGACAAAGCGTCGATCTAATTGGATCAACCAAGGTATTCTCTTGTCTACTACTTTTATGCTTGTTGCTTAAACGAAGTTGATCTTGGGTTAATAGGAAATAAATTTTAAATTCCACTGCTTTCCTGCGTAGATTTCCTAACAGTGGTAAAAGAGAGAGTTTCGAGCTTAAGCAATAAGCATTAGTTAATTTGAGTAGTAATTAATTAATAGATGAATTATTTAAATTCGCAGAACGATGAAAGAACAAACAAAGAAATTTAATCGGCGGTGGGGATGCTCGGCGGACTGGCGGCGGTGCCCAACTATTAACTCGCCGGTGTCGGCTAGTGGCTCTTGCTAGACCCCGAAAAATTTTGTTTGTTGTTTTGTGAATTTTTATGGTACATAGATATCTTTTTGTTTAATTGCTCTCATGTGGCTAACCAATGGTTCAAATAGTTTGGGCTATTGGGATGCCACATGGCACTATAGTATTGGGTTTGTTTATGATTCTTAATTGGGCCTATGATTAACCTAGGCATTTCCAAAAAAAATTGGAATATACCTAGGCCCTTTTCAAAAGCAAATTTTGAAAATCACCTAGGTCTAGGCCCTTTTTAAAAAAAATATTTTCAAAGCCATCCCTTTTGATTAGGAATCAAAAGTAAAGAAACAAAAGAGACTTATTTTTATTTTGATTTATTTTTGGAATAGTTCTAATTAATTAAAAATGAAAATTGAAAACGTTTAAAATTAACCGGTAATTTTATTGTGATTAAAATCATTTAATTAATTAAATGTTAATTAGTTAATTGATTGGATAAAATTATTTAATTTATTAAACGTTAATCGATTAATTAAGACGCAGGTTAGTAATTTTATTATTTATCTTTTTCATAAGATTTTATTGTATGGATTAGATACGTAAGATATAATATGATTATATGGACCACGATTGATCATGGACTCGACCAATAGGATAGATGTGAATGATTTATTTTTCGTTGGTTTAAATATTGTCCTAGGCCGATATGAAGAAAGTGACCTAGTTTATTTTTTGCATTTATCTCATTCCCGTCAGCTCCCCCCATGTGTGGCGTGTGTATTTATTTTATTAGATAGAATTTTATGTAACAAGAATGGAGCAGAAGACGGAGACCAAAGAAAGAAGAATAAAGATTCCATTGGAGATGACGCATTAAAGATCCTATTGACGGTTGCAGCTACCCTTAGATTGTGACCCGTGGTTTCGTCAGTTTGTATTCAAAACCGCACCTAGGAAAAGTCCATGATCATACCGGTTACTTTATGCATTTATTTATCTTGTGCTTGTATTTATTTTATGTGATACGATACATGAATGACTAGGCACGATCTAGATAAATGTGTAGGATGTATGTCTATAGAGATTGATATAGTTGATGAGACCGGAATTAAAATTAATTATGTGAATTAATTTTCATAAATACTCCCACGACAAAAACTCGAGTCATATGTTGTCTCCCAACATTATAATGACGGTGATGAGCCCTTGTTCGAATCCAACTGATCGGCCCACGTTGATGTAGTTTGTAGAATTACCAACATAAAATAAAATGCGGAATTATATTGATGCAGTAAAAGTTACCAGTTAAGTTTACAATGTAGCTGATCATGGGGTATTTATAGCTTCATACTCCTTATGAATCAGTTAGAAGTGAGTTACAAACGGTTATAATATACTACAACAGAATAACTATTTTCTATATTACACTACATTAAACTGATTAGCAGGCTGCTGAGTCTTTATGCTTGTTAGGAACATTTTGTTATGTTTTGATGATGGCCATACTAGCTGTTATAGCAACCCTGAAATAAGTTAGAATTATCTATATAAGTCTTTACTTAGAGTCTGACATGTTGTATAAGTTGAGTCAGACAAGTATTGTACTAGTTGGTAGGACAGCATAGTAAAAACAGATTTCCGGCAGAGTGAAGCCAGCCAAGTACCAGCAGAGAAGCAATGAAGACATTATGGTCTGACTTATAATGTAACATCCCGACTTTTTAGAAAAGGGCAAAAGAGTCTTTTAACTAAAATTTAGATTTTTCGTTTTATTTAATTAAATGGTTTAAAGTATGTATATTTATATATATATATTCGAAATCTATATATTTAAAAGGATATATTGGGATTAATTGGTAATTAGGAGAATTTTGAGGACTTAAATGGTAATAACTCCTTGGGGAGTTATTTTCTACAATTAAAACTCCCACTTAATTGAGGGAGTTATCAGAATTAGTTTTGTTGAAAAGAACGTGCAAACATTTTTACGCAAATTAAGAAAAGAGAAAAGAAAACAAATAGATACTTTTGGGCATATCTCCGCGACCGTTAATCCGTTTTGAAATCCGAAAGTACCGCTGGAATCGTGAGAAGGCGAGGATCGTTTTGATACCAGAATTTGGGTCTGATTCTCAGGTATGTTGAAGTCAATTTCTGCTGTGAATTCATGAAAAGGATCATGAATTCATGTTCTAGGTTTTGTTTCAGTAGTTCTTTGTTTAGAAGCTTTGATCATCAATTAATTCATGTTAATTGTGATCTTTTAGATCTTGTTTGAGGCCTGTTTAAGTGCTGCAGAGATTGGTTTGGTTTGTGGCTTCAATCAAGTAAGAGGCTCTTCATAATGTTTAATTAAAGTTTTATGGTGTTAAGGTTGTGTTTTGGGTATGATTTGTGTTTAGAAATCATGCTAGTTGGTGTTGTTGTAATACAAAGTGTTATAGCATGTTTAAGACATGTTTTGCTGCTATTTGGATGTATATTTGATGTTTAAACTTGGTTGGGTTTGAGTAGAAATCGATAGAGTCGCAAAAACTGTGTTTTATGCGATTTTGCCTGATTTTGGCGCCACCAAAGATTTTAGCGCGCCCAAACCTGAACCAGAGAGTTGGTGACTTTCTGGAATATTTTTGGCGCGCCCAAAGGCTTTGGCGCCCCAAACCTGAGCAGAGAGAGTTTAGAAGAGTCTACGATGCATTTTTAAGACGCTAAAGGTGTTGGCGCCCGCCAACACTCATTTAAATGTTATTTTGATTGTTTTAAGCTATGAGATGAGTTCTAAATGTTATATCTTGATTTAATAACAATAAATGAACATGAACAAGCCTGGATTAAGCTACGATCGTTTAGTTCCGGCACCGAATGTACTCTTCAAGGAGTTGAAGTTCGGGACCGTCGGAAGGGTATGAATGGCTTGTGCTTTATGGAATTAGTATTCCTCAATATGCGTGTATGTGCTAGGGATTGTCCTTGTCTAGGGTCTAAGTAAGAGAGTAGTATTTGTGAGGGAGCTTACTTGAAAATATTTAGGTGGCTAGTTAACAATTAATAACAAACATACTTGTGTAGTAAAAGACTAAACATCGTAACACTCTTGGTAAGGCACCTAGCTATATCGCGATGTGTGGGCGGTCGATAAAGTGAATAACTCTGCTGGCCTATAAGCGGCTAAATGGCGTGGGGACTTCGCGAACGTGTGCACCATCGGGCTTTCCCCGTGGCTATCGGTGTGATCCGCGATAGGTTGCAAGCGATACCTCATGGTGGGTAGCACCATGCGTTGTGCTCCTTGAGTGCCGATGTGACAAAGATAAGTTATGTTAGAAACGTTTAGTCACGACATGTTGATGGACATGGAGTGAACCCTAGATCGAGTCGGTCTCATAAAGATAACATAATAATAATTAATGAACCTTCGTCGTAAGTCTTGATTATACATTAGCTTTTTCCTCTTGCTAAGTACTTTGTACTTACCTCAATTGCCTATGTTGTTTTGGTGTGCTTTTGGGGTGAGAAGGCGAACAGGTTAGCCTTTAGATCGTTGAAGAGTTCAATGACGATTCGGTGACATTAACGCCATGATGACGTTTTATTCTTACTTTCTATTATAGGTTGTACTAGATTTTGTACCTTTTGTTTTAAAGAACTGTTGTACCTTCTTCTAAAAGAATCTTTGTAAGACAAGTGTTGTATCTTTCTTTTGTAGCATCGTACGTTGTAAGCTTTATCTCGTTATTGTAAGGTTTTCCTTTCTACCCATAGTCGGTTTGTATTCTATTCTAGTAGCATTTATGGTTCTACCCGAGCCTTTTGGGCTTTCGTTGCTTTAATTATGATCTGACGACGTAGAGGTTTGGCGTATAATTTTGGATTTATTTAATGTTATACTGCACCGAACGTTCTCTTCCGGATAAGGGCTCGGTATCCGGAGCGGGCGTTCTGATTGGTATCAAGAGAGAAGTGTTCCTTTCTTTTCTAGGTTTCCATCTCTCCATTCCTTAAGAAAAGACTTCTTTACACCACTTAGTAACCATTCTGACTTCCTTGATCTTTCAGAATGGTAGGAACCCGTAGAAGTTTCTTCACTAACCTAAGTTCTGTTCTCAAGATACGGTATCTTGGATCTTTTAGAACCTTTCTGATCTCTCTTGCTCTTGGTGGTAATTTTCGTAAAGCTAATAACCCTTATACCGTGGTTAGTTTTCACTAGAGCCTATTGAAGAGTCTTCTTAGGCGAAGGTTAGGTTGAGTTCTAAGCTCACATCTTTTATGTGATGCCCTCAAGTTTGTTCCTTCTCGGATCCTTAATAGAATCCCTATCTTCTTTCGACCTTTCAGACTTTTCTCTCTTTGCTCTTTTCTTTGAGGATTTAAAGTTTCCTAATTGCGACATTTTGATTTAATCATTTCTCCTATTTTTATAAATTGGTGTTATGCAAAACGAGTAAACGATTTTATTCATGTTTCTATAAGTCTTGTAATACCCTTTCGGTGTTCCAAAATTCTGTAAATTTTCAGTCACTTAGAAAATTGCCTTTTCTACAATTTCTCTTTTGGCATCAACTTAATTTTCAGTACGGATTGTTCATAAATTGCTTAATAAGGAGGAGTACTCTGTTCAGAAAATTCTGCAGCGGTACTCTTACTTATGAATCTGTTTTGAATGAGCTAAACCCCTTAAAATGACTTGAATTTTTGATATGTTGTAGATAACTCTCTACCCTGAAAATTTTGTTTTGGAGTCAAGTGCCAATTCTTTCTGGTTTGAGTACAATCTTCAAAACAATGCAGATTATAAATTTCTGAAATTTTTGACAGCTTGCAGCAGTCGACGAAAATAATTATTTTAACCAACTTATACTTTTCAAGAATTCTGAATTTTGAGTAGCATATGTAAAACTTGCATACCTACAACTTTTATTTTTACATCATGTTCAAAATCAGTTTGGTTTGTCTGTGCAAGTCAACCATTACATGGTTGATTTATGCATATATACTTTTAAAACCATTTAAGTACTTGTTCATGAAAGGCTAGACAACATTCTTTCACCTTGGAAGTTTAGGTGTGGGGTTATAGGTGTTGGGAAGGCTTTGAAGCATAAGACTTTTAACTTAGTGGTTATCCGTAATAAGAAGTTTAGTAGGTAGATATTAAGTGTTGTAGATTTAATACCCTTGTGTGACAAGAAAAAATTACATGGTGACTTTCCAATCCCACGTTTTCTTTGATGAAGTGCTCTTTTATAATTATTTGGTTTCCTACATGGATACCCCGATTTCAAATGTTTTCCCATTTATACTATTTGCAATCCATGTTCTAGCTAATTCATCCATGTGAATGGTTTTTTGAAACTCGGTAACGGTTCTCTCATTGCAATGTTTTGCTTTCCAAATGTATACATACTTTGATGTGTCTTATTTTTATTTTTATGAAGACGTTTTATCGTGTCAAATATTTGATTTAAGGAAACAAGTTTCTTATCCTTGAACTTTTGAACTAGCAGCTGCATACCCTCCCAATGCATCATGTTTGGCCAATTCGGGACAATACACTTTTGCATCCTAGCGTTTACTTCAATGCATCCCCTACAAGGTGTTTTAGTGCACATAACTTTTGTTGAAAGACTCAACTCTTTTGTTAGGATTTTATACCATTTTGATAACCGGTCGAAAGATCAAACCTTCTCAAAACACCCATTTTAATTACATATCATTTTGTTTTCCGGTAAGAATATGTGAACAACTATTTCTTGCCAAAGTGTCATTTAATAGTCCAGACATTTTTTTTCAAGATACATATATATACATATGTTCAAAAGTCCTGTCATTAATTACTTTCAAAGTAATCGCTTTATTTTTACTTCTTGAAATTTTTGAATAAACGAGTAGTCGAACCTCTTTTACGTCTCATGCATGTATTTTAAAGTTATGTTTTGATAAAGAATTTTAGCCTGCAACTTACCTTGTTAAGAGTATTCCTTGACAAAATTTTGCTACAAGTGTTAAGTTGTTTTGTCTTATTTTAAACCTTCCCCCTTCAAATTTGAAGAAATGACTTTATGTTCTTTTTTTTTTTTTAAATAAAGGGTTATCCTCATTCCTTTGAACATTTGCACCCTTGATGTAAACCTTTTAACAATTTCACAATAGCCCTTCTTGTGTTAGTCTTTGAACGACACGAAAACATGCATCATTTGGAACTCTTGTGTCTTCTTTACACAGTCGTCACTTATGATTTTTTTTTCACGAAGCACTTTTTCGATTTACCTTTATCATTGAACCTTTGGAGAAGATGTTCCCCACTTTAAAAAAAAAAAATTAACTGCAACGGTTGTTGAAAGAAATAGAAAATGCATTCTCTGAGTTCATTTACCTTCTTTTCCACGTTATCATTCATGACCTCTTTGCAACATTTCTCCAATTTACTTGGATTTTCATCATGAAAACTTTCGAGAGAATATTACTCGTCTTCAAATTTTTATTATATATATATGTACATATTTGAATAAGATTTGAAATTTCTTCTACTTCCAGAACTTTTCTGTTGAACTCTTTAATAGCGAAGTAAGAAAATTTATTCATTTGTATTCAATCATACCAATTACTTCAAGGGAAAGGAAAGTGTTTTCATTATGGATTATATAGGATGATCTTTTGGTTGCAACAAATGTCCCAGCCAGGGAACTTTTGTTTTATCAATTTTATCACAAGTGGCCTCATCTTGGTAAATTTTATATGTCATCCATTTTGTGTTATCCAAACAAATGTTGAACCAAGTTCAAACCATCTTTCATTTTGTGTTACATGTCTCAAATTTCCCATTTGTTATCTCCTTTAGTAGTTTCGAGTTTTCAAAAGACTTTTATAACCATTCTTACCTTTCTTCCGGAATCAAGGTGAGAATAAGTTTAAAACTTTGTTTCTTGTGTATCTTTGTGCTTAAAAATGAAATCTTTTACAACTCCAGGTCTTCTGTTGGACTATAAAATCATGGTTCTTTGATAAACTCCTTTGTCAAAAGTTGTTTTCTTGTCTATAGGAAAGCCTTATAAGTTTGGTAGAAGATGTTTATATGGTTTCCTTTTTGAAGACTAGTAAAGATTGAAGTATGTCTATGGTTTGGGTGTGCTATAGATGGTTTAGTGATGAATTGATAACAAGACGGAGTTGAAGTTCCTTAAGTTAATAGCTAGTTTCTTGGTAAGGCAGATGTATAGGTCAAAGCAACCCTCGTATAAGTATGGAAACAGCTGTAAGGGTGACAAAGTGGACGAAAAACCTAGAAGAATACTACTTGTTAATTAGTGGATTGACTTATGACTTTTGGGACAAAGTGTTATAGGAGGAGTTTAAGGAGTTAGGTTAGTAGAGTTGAGTATAAAATAGTGAAAGGTGTGAATAAGCTAGAGTAGTCTTTGGGGTCTAAAGTACAAGATTAGTTGCGTTGGACGATCAAGTCTTGACGATGAAATTACTAAGGTTCAAATCAGTTGGAGATAACGTTTTGTTTGTTTTTGAAAGTGAACTAGAAGGTAGGCAAGCTGGTATCTAAAATGAGAGTGGTGTTGGTTCTGGCAAGTTTCGAGGACGAAACTTCTTTAAGGGGGGAAGAATGTAACATCCCGACTTTTTAGAAAAGGGCAAAAGAGTCTTTTAACTAAAATTCAGATTTTTCGTTTTATTTAATTAAATGGTTTAAAGTATGTATATTTATATATATATATTCGAAATCTATATATTTAAAAGGATATATTGGGATTAATTGGTAATTAGGAGAATTTTGAGGACTTAAATGGTAATAACTCCTTGGGGAGTTATTTTCTACAATTAAAACTCCCACTTAATTGAGGGAGTTATCAGAATTAGTTTTGTTGAAAAGAACGTGCAAACATTTTTCTGCAAATTAAGAAAAGAGAAAAGAAAACAAATAGATACTTTTGGGCATATCTCCGCGACCGTTAATCCGTTTTGAAATCCGAAAGTACCGCTGGAATCGTGAGAAGACGAGGATCGTTTTGATACCAGAATTTGGGTCTGATTCTCAGGTATGTTGAAGTCGAATTTCTGCTGTGAATTCATGAAAAGGATCATGAATTCATGTTTCTAGGTTTTGTTTCAGTAGTTCTTTGTTTAGAAGCTTTGATCATCAATTAATTCATGTTAATTGTGATCTTTTAGATCTTGTTTGAGGCCTGTTTAAGTGCTGCAGAGATTGGTTTGGTTTGTGGCTTCAATCAAGTAAGAGGCTCTTCATAATGTTTAATTAAAGTTTTATGGTGTTAAGGTTGTGTTTTGGGTATGATTTGTGTTTAGAAATCATGCTAGTTGTTGTTGTTGTAATACAAAGTGTTATAGCATGTTTAAGACATGTTTTGATGCTATTTGGATGTATATTTGATGTTTAAACTTGGTTGGGTTTGAGTAGAAATCGATAGAGTGCTAAAACATGTTTTATGCGATTTGCTGATTTTGGCGCCCACCAAAGATTTTAGCGCGCCCCAAACCTGAACAGAGAGTTCGGTGACTTTACGGAATATTTTTTGGCGCGCCCAAAGGCTTTGGCGCCCCCAAACCTGAGCAGAGAGTTTAGAAGAGTCTCGATGCATTTTGGCGCGCTTAAAGGTGTTGGCGCCCCAACACTTTATTTAAATGTTATTTTGATTGTTTTAAGCTATGAGATGAGTTCTAAATGTTATATCTTGATTTAATAACAATAAATGAACATGAACAAGCCTGGATTAAGCTTCGACGATGCGTTTAGTTCCGGCACCGAATGTACTCTTCAAGGGAGTTGAAGTTCGGGACCGTCGGAAGGGTATGAATGGCTTGTGCTTTATGGAATTAGTATTCCTCAATGTGCGTGTATGTGCTAGGGATTGTCCTTGTCTAGGGTCTAAGTAAGAGAGTAGTATTTGTGAGGAGCTTACTTGAAAATATTTAGGTGGCTAGTTAACAATTAATAACAAACATACTTGTGTAGTAAAAGACTAAACATCGTAACACTCTTGGTAAGGCACCTAGCTATATCGCGATGTGTGGGCGGTCGGATAAAGTGAATAACTGCTGGCCTATAAGCGGCTAAATGGCGTGGGGACTTCGCCGAACGTGTGCACCATCGGGCTTTCCCCGTGGCTATCGGTGTGATCCAGCGATAGGTTGCAAGCGATACCTCATGGTGGGTAGCACCATGCGTTGTGCCCTTGAGTGCCGATGTGACAAAGATAAGTTATGTTAGAAACGTTTAGTCACGACATGTTGATGGACATGGAGTGAACCCTAGATCGAGTCGGTCTCATAAAGATAACATAATAATAATTAATGAACCTTTCGTCGTAAGTCTTGATTATACATTAGCTTCTTCCTCTTGCTAAGTACTTTGTACTTACCTCAATTGCCTATGTTGTTTTGGTGTGCTTTTGGGGTGAGAAGACGAACAGGTTAGCCTTTAGATCGTTGAAGAGTTCAATGACGATTCAGTGACATTAACGCCATGATGACGTTTTATTCTTACTTTCTATTATAGGTTGTACTAGATTTTGTACCTTTTGTTTTAAAGAACCTGTTGTACCTTCTTCTAAAAGAATCTTTGTAAGACAAGTGTTGTATCTTTCTTTTGTAGCATAAACGTTGTAAGCTTTATCTCGTTATTGTAAGGTTTTCCTTTCTACCCATAGTCGGTTTGTATTCTATTCTAGTAGCATTTATGGTTCTACCCGAGCCTTTTGGGCTTTCGTTGCTTTAATTATGATCGACGAGCGTAGGTTTGGCGTATAATTTTGGATTTATTTAATGTTATCTGCGCTTGAACGTTCTCTTCCGGATAAGGGCTCGGTATCCGGGAGCGGGGCGTTACATATAACCAAGGAAGTTTGTGATGACCTTGGATAAGTCAAAGTTATGTTTCAAGTAATGATACTTAGTGTTTAAATATAGTGTACACTGATCTCACACAAATCAAGGATCAGTGAAGTACGAGGATTCTCCTTAAACTGAAAGAATGAAGGAAACAGTGAATCGGCAAAGTAAACTGACTTTCGGCTAAGTGAAGAGAAAATAGTAAAGGAAGATCTGAGCGGCAAAGTCAAAAGGATCACTTGACCATTCAAAGAACGGCTAAGTAAACTTTACGTAATCAGATTTCGAAATATGACAAAGATACAGAGGATCAAGCATTAAATGCACAATCAATAGAGGATCAATCAAGAACGGATTTTCTGATAAATGTTTGAAGAAAAATCTGATCACTGAAATCAAGGAGAATATAATTAAGGGGGAATGAAGAATAAAATCAAGAATTATTCCCTTCATTAATATAGCCAACGGACGGAAATTCAAATCAAGGATAATCAAGGCTATAAATAGAAGGCACTGACAGAAACAGAAAAAAAAAAAAAGAACGATAAAAAATCTGAGCAAAAACTCTGTCAAAGTGAAATGCCTTCTCTCTTTGCGAAAAAGAATTATCTAGTGATCAACTCAAAACTGAGAGCCACATTTCAACATCAAGCATTGAGATTGATCAACAAGTTTGTGAATCCAATTCACATCAATCAAGCAACTGAATCAGAGCCATCTGAGAAGGAGTTCTGTTTGTGATAGCTGTTAACGGTGATTTTTACGATATATATGATATTATTTCGTAGCAATTTCATTCGTGTTTTATTACTTTTTATAGAAAAGTAAGTGTTTAAAGGATTTATTGAGAGAATGCATATGAAATTGGTTTAAATGCAAAATCGAGCTTATTACGTGTTTTTATCGATGATTTTTCCATCAATATATATGGTTCTACATTTTGCACGCTTTGATTATCATGTAGGTACGCTTGCATGGCAAGGAAGGAGCTTAAACGATGTTCTGTTGAAGATTAAATAGAAGGAGAAAGATGCATATTGAACTTGGAGTGAAGATAAGGAAGCTTTGAAGAACTAAACGCGTGTTTATCTCCGTTCAGCTTGGACTGGCGTCCAACTACCTGGACTGGCGTCCAGGAAGAGCCAATGGATTTAGGATTGACAGATATTTGGCGAACGAGCGTCCAAAAAGTAATAGGACAGGCGTCTGATCCAGCTCGGCCCGACTCGAAGAAATCCAACACAGTGGACGGGCGTCCGACAATCCAGACGGGCGTTCACCCCTTTAAACGGGCATCCAGTCCGCCGACTTCAGCGTAGCCGACTTAAAAACCTATTTATAGTCTCATTTTCCAACCCAAAACATGGAATTCGATCCCTGGCCGCCCCAGGCCCCTTGGGGGTTCCCTAGCTGCGTTTTCCCACCATCATAAACATCTTTTTATCTTCTTTTTATTTATATGATTTGTATTCCAACAATAAGCTAAGGCTAATCCTAGAACGAGCTTTGTGAAGCCAATTCTCAGCAGCGTTTTGATTTCGACTTTGGATTTGGTTTTGTGAGTTTTTATTTAAAGTTGTTTCTTTATTACGTTTTGTATTGATTTTGCAATTTATATCGAGAGATGGTTGCTTTGTGATGTTTAACGTTTGATGAAAATCGTTGTTAGACTTAGATCACCGTTGTAAAGATTAGATTTTTAACCTAAAAATAATGAGAGTTTCTAGGTTGCTAGATTGAAAAAATCTTACACCTTTGTTATGGAAGCGTTAATCTTTAAGATCGAGAGATGAAAGATTAATAGTCGAATTATCTACGAGAGTAGGAATTCATACATTTGATAGGTGAACCACAATCTTTATTAAATCTTCACTAAACGATCTAGGGTAGAAATTGAGAGTTGCGAGATAGGTGGATCATTGCTTGTTCCTCGTTAACTTAATTGAAAGAATCATTGTGCCTTGTTCTTCGTTGCTAGCTTAGAATTTTATTTTCGTTTAGTTTGTAGAATAGAATTAGTTATTTTAGGTTCGTAATCATATTTCCTGGCTTTGGATTGACAACCCTCTGTCCAGTTTTTTGTATTCGTTTTAGTTTTGTTTTGTGTTTTTCATGACAAATTTTTAGAAAGATTAATAAACTAGATAAACAACCTCGATTCCCTGTGAGATCGACCCGGTATTAACCTCTATACTACGATCCCTGCACTTGGGGTAAACCGGATTATTTGATTACTTGTTTGTTTTGCTTAGATAAAATCCGAGACAAGTTTTTGGCGCCGTTGCGGGGAATCGGTACGGTTGTCTAGTTTATTAATTTTTCTGATTTTCTGTTATAAGTTTGGATAAAAGGATCGTTAGGGCACACGGTAGTATTTTGGCCATAACTTTCGGCTCGGTGTCGGTTTGGCGCAGACCCCAATTCGAAAGCTCGTTCGGCGCCGACGACGTGGCAAACAAGCCGTTTGGCACCGTTTTCGAGGTCAAAATCTGTTGTTTTCCCTTCCATTTTGGGCTCAGAAGCTTTCAACACATTTTTCTCCCTTTTATTGTTTTCTTGTTTCCTGTTTTAAATTTTTCGTAGGTAGGTTTCTGTTTCTGTTTCTGTTTCCGTTTCTTTTCTTTATCTTTTCAAAAAACAAAAAACAAAAAAATGTCATCAACTAGGATTATGCAAGATCAGATCGCCATGCTAAAACAGCAGATGGCAGCTCTCCAAATGTCGCTTAATCCTATGAATCAGACCCCGTCTTTTCCACAGAACTCACAAGTTCATTGCTCGTGGAAGATCTTTGTCGACACAGCCATCTTTGTTGGCGGTGTCAGTTTCTTTCCCCTACTGCGTATCAAGTTAACACTGTCCATAATCAGGAAAATTTTAATCTAGTCACATGTCAAAATTGTGACAATGTGGGCACATCGCTTTGCTCGTTTACATCCCATGAGTGGGATGAGCACCGAAATAAATGCTTTCGATGGCGGCAATATCAGAGATTTAATAATCAGTTCTCTAGCCACAGCAATTTTCCAAATCAGGGTTTCAATAAGAATTGGAATTTCAATCAAAATCCGAACTTCAGTCAGGACCAACATATCAATTTTTCCAATCAAAATCAATGGTTCAATCAGAACAGTCCCGATCCTATGTTTCAAAGTCAGTCTAGCCAATCTTTCCCACAGAACTTTCATAACTCTCAAGCCCCTCACTCTAGTGACTTTGGAGCTAATTGGGACGCGTATCAGAAGGAGCAAAATGGTAATCTCCAGTGCCCTCTTAGTCGGCTTAAGAATATTGAGAGACAGATGGGAGAAATGGCTCAGACTGAGTGGAGTCAAGACCAATGTACTGACCTAGCTCCCACACTCCCTTATGGTGGATAAGAGGCTAGTGCTATGAATGTAAGGTCCTACACTCAACTTAGTGGTTTCCTGCTCGGATGAGAGTACTGGGTGGTGATCCCCTGAGAAATAAAGAATTTAGTGGAAGTCGGGAGGTGATCTCCGGTAGTAAGGGAGGTGGAAACGAAGTAGATGATCATATGTCTAGAATGAAGGATGAAGAAGAGGAAGAACCTGAAGGGATAGACCTTTACTTTCCTCTCCAGAATGTTATGCATCTAGACAAGTGCACTCCTGATAGTCCTTGGTATGCTTCTATCGCCAACTTCTTACATTCCAGATTACTTAAATCCGAATTTTCATATCGGGAGAAGAAAAAATTTTCTCTCGATGTGAAAACCTTCGTTTAGGATGAACCTTACCTCTTCAAGATTTGTAAAGATGGTTTCTTTGAGAAGATGTATTCTGAATGAGAAGCGTGATATTATTGAGCAATGCCACAGTGGACCCCTGGCGGTCACTTTGGTCCTTGGAAAACCGTTGCTAAGATCTTTCAATCCGGCTTCTATTGGCCCACGATCTTTAAAGATACAGAAGCTTTCTGTAAAGCTTGTGATATGTGTCAAAGAACCGGAACTTTAACAAGGCGTTTCGACATGCCATTGAAACCCATCCTAGAATGCGAAGTCTTTGATGTATGGGGTATCGATTTTATAGGACCATTCCCATCATCTTGTGGAAATAAATACATCTTAGTCTGCGTGGATTATGTATCGAAATGGGTGGAGGCTCAAGCCACTTCTCACAATGATCATAAAACGGTCATGAAGTTCACGAAGAAAAATATTTTCGTGAGATTTGGATGTCCCCGCGCCTTAATCAGTGATGAGGGAACACACTTCTGCAACCGGCCACTAGAAAAAGTTTTTGAGAAATATGGTGTCGGCACAAAATTGGCACACCATACCATCCTATGACTAGTGGTCGAGGTTGAAAGAAGCAACCAAAGTTTAAAGAAGATCCTGGAGAAAGCGATTATGATCATAGAAAAAATGGAGTCTAAAGTTGGATGATGTCTTGTGGGCATATCGAAGCGCCTATAAGACCCCGTGGGTACATCACCCTATCAAATGGTTTATGGTAAACCATGCCACTTACCAATCGAGTTAGAGCATAGAGCGTATTGGGCCACGAAGTTTTAAACTTCGATACCCAATCTCGTGGAAAACATCGATTGCAACTTGATTGCATGAGTTAGGCAATTTAGACTTGAGCCTCTGAAAGCGCCAGGATAAGTAAGGAAAAGACAAAACTCCTTCACGATGCCAAAATCAAGAAGCGAGAATTTCAAGTAGGGAACAAGTTTTATTGTACAATTCTAGGTTACATCATTGTCATTGGTAAGTCGAGGACACGATGGTCCGGTCCCTTTGAAATTCACCAAATCATTCTGGAGGTGTTTTAGAACTAAGAGGTCATGGTGACCGGCCGTTCGAGTGAATGGTCAAGGTGTAAGCATTATATCGGTCAAACCAAAGAGAAGCCTTTGATTGTTCACTTCCTCGACATCCTCGGGTGTGGTACTCACGAAGTCAATGATTTTGACAAGTTTTCGCCCGATTTGTTTTTACGAAAATGACGGCAAAGTGGTCCAAAGAGAGGAAGTTCTTGTAGTTGGGATATGGAAGAGTTTAAGCGGGAGGCACTGATTAAAGAGAAGATTGAAGAAGAAGAAGTGCAATGGGAAAATTAAGAATGTTTGGAAAGCGGTAAAGAACACGACCCCGTGTGTTGAGATCTTTGTTTACGTAGCCACACTAATGACGAGCTTTACGAAGTGGTGGCGGAAGGAAGATTAAGTGGCACTGATCCAGCCTGAATAATACGTGTGTCTAGCCAAAGACACTAAAGAAAGGCGCTTGTTGGGAGGCAACCCAATAATAAGAATTTTTTTTTTTTTGGATTATTTTGTTTTTTGTTGAATAAGGGGGGCTAGTTTTGTCTTGTGTCGTCTAGGTTTTTGGAGTCGGTTTCTATTGCCAGGTAACTTGCATGAGCGGAAGCTACTGTCGTTTTTGATTCATCTGGACTTTAGTTGAAGGTACTGTCGGTTTTCCGTTGCTATTACTTTCTGATGAATCTTGTAAGCCTTAATGCGCATTTGCACTTTCAGTTGGAGTTTGGTATTTCGGTATGCACATGTTGGACCATACTTGTTTTGTAAACCTCTGTGGTTATATTTGATGCTTAGATGCCCTGTGTTTTCCCTGTGTGGTGATTTTTCCCATCTGAGCAATTATATCATGTGCTTATATCAAACTTTTCTGCGCAATATGTTATATTCCCCTATCCCCGAGATCTTGTCTTGTTTTTCCTGTGTGCAGGATATTTGCGATAGCAATTGTGAAGCGTTTAGACGATATCGGTTTTCCGGTGGATGGTCCACGTTCACCTAGATTTCTTCAAGCATTTATGGATCTGACTCATGACCACTTCCAGACTTGCACCTTTGAACTACAATCAGCTAAGTACTTTATCTTTTCTTTAATTCTGCACAACCTGAGGACATGTTGTGGTTTAAGTGTGGGGGAGGGATAGGGATTGCTTGTACCTATGTGCTCAATTTTTTTATGCTTATCTTTTGTGGAAATTGAAAATTTTAAAATGAGCTAAAAATTTTCAATTTTTTGTTTTGTCCCGAGTGAGCAAATGCATATTTTTGTTCGGTTCTTATAGTCATTGATGTTGTATACCGTATGCTTAGTAAGTTAGTTGTTTCACCCGACATACCTTTCACGAGCCATACTGAACGATGAGCCATTTAGATTAGTAATTTTTGATTATCTTATCAGTATCGTGTGCTTAGTGCTAACATACGTATCGTGAGAATTATAATAGTTTGTATTTATAGCCAGAGTATGACATACTGTGAATATCTTAGGTTTGAATGTGATAAGTGAAACGTAATTATTGTTCTTTAAAAAGTATGTTTAAAAAACAAATATGATGAATTAATAGGGTGTGTCGGAAGCTGGTCGATGATTTGAGTGAGGTAGGGCGTATCACGAATGTCCTATACCACTATAATGACCAAAAGCTCACGATATTCAGAAAAAGCTGCTTTATGATTTGAGTAAGGTAGGGTATATCTCGAATGTCCTATTCTGCTATGAAGGGCAAGAGCTCATTCTGATGTGTGTATAAATGTGAAGGATAAATTACATCAACTTATATAAGGAATTTGGTATGAATAAGTGAAAGACTTAGTTATCGCCTACCTTATCCCCAGTATAGACCAAGATATATGTCATAGGGAATATCCTCTGGGTATGACTGAAAAGATTTCGAAAACACATGTATTACTCTAGTCATGACGTGAGTAGTTTTGTAGGGAGTATGTATAGTCAGGGTGATTTATTATCTGTCTTAAATGGGTGTTGGTTGGTTAGCTTGCCTTTAATTGTCAAGTGTGGAATCAGTGGAAGTTGAAGAAGGCTTTGCACACACTGCACATTCGAGTAGTTGTTTATTACATTGGATGTATGTTTTTGATGCTAGTCGACCGGTTGTGATTTGATATATGGGATTTTATGTGGTTTTATGCATAAGTAAGTCCATGGTTTTCTTGTTTTGTTTTGCTCGGGACGAGCAAAAGCTAAGTGTGGGGGAGTTGTTAACGGTGATTTTTACGATATATATGATATTATTTCGTAGCAATTTCCTTCGTGTTTTATTACATTTTATAGAAAAGTAAGTGTTTAAAGGATTTATTGAGAGAATGCATATGAAATTGGTTTAAATGCAAAATCGAGCTTATTTCGTGTTTTTATCGATGATTTTTCTATCAATATATATGGTTCTACATTTTGCACGCTTTGATTATCTTGTAGGTACGCTTGCATGGCAATGAAGGAGCTTAAACAATGTTCTGTTGAAGATTAAATAGAAGGAGAAAGATGCATATTGAACTTGGAGTGAAGATAAGGAAGCTTTGAAGAACCAAACGCGCGTTTATCTCCGTTCAGCTTGGACTGGCATCCAGGAAGAGCCAATGGATTCAGGATTGACAGATATTTGGTGAATGAGCGTCCAACAAGTAATAGGTCGGGCGTCTGATCCAGCTCTGCCCGACTCGAAGAAATCCAGCACAGTGGACGGGCGTCCAACAATCTAGACGGGCGTTCACCCCTTTAAACGGGCGTCCAGTCCGCAGACTTCAGCGTAGCCGACTTAAAAACCTATTTATAGTCGCGTTTTCCAACCCAAAACATGGAATTCGATCCCTGGCCGCCACAGGCCACTTGGGGGCGCCCTAGCTGCGTTTTCCCACCATCATAAACATCTTTTTATCTTCTTTTTATTTATATGATTTGTATTCCAACGATGAGCTAAGGCTAAGCCTAGAACGAGCTTTGTGAAGCCAATTCTCAGCAGCGTTTTGATTTCGACTTTGGATTTGGTTTTGTGAGTTTTTATTTAAAGTTGTTTCTTTATTACGTTTTGTATTGATTTTGCAATTTATATCGAGAGATGGTTGCTTTGTGATGTTTAACGTTTGATGAAAATCATTGTTAGACCTAGATCACCGTAGTAAAGATTGGATTTTTAACCTAAAAATAACGAGAGTTGCTAGGTTAAATTTCTAGGTTGCTAGATTGAAAAAATCTTACACCTTTGTTATGGAAGCGTTAATCTTTAAGATCGAGAGATGAAAGATTAATAGGCGAATTATCTATGAGAGTAGGAATTCATACCTTTGATAGGTGAACCACAATCTTTATTAAATCTTCACTAAACGATCTAGGGTAGAAATTGAGAGTTGCGAGATAGGTGGATCATTGCTTGTTCCTCGTTAACTTAATTGAAAGAATCATTGTGTCTTGTTCTTCGTTGCTAGCTTAGAATTTTATTTTCGTTTAGTTTGTAGAATAGAATTAGTT
The DNA here is from genome assembly GCA_026214975.1 of Gentiana macrophylla. Lineage (NCBI taxonomy): Eukaryota > Viridiplantae > Streptophyta > Magnoliopsida > Gentianales > Gentianaceae > Gentiana > Gentiana macrophylla. The sequence continues at coordinate 53,063,414 of CM047807.1, read as the reverse complement.
ATTTTAGGTTCGTAATCTTATATCCTGGCTTTGGATTGACAACCCTCTGTCCAGTTTATTGTATTCGTTTTAGTTTTGTTTTGTGTTTTTCGTGACAAATCTTTAGAAAGATTAATAAACTAGATAAACAACCTCGATTCCCTGTGAGATCGACCCGGTATTAACCTCTATACTACGATCCCTGCACTTGGGATAAACCGGATTATTTTATTACTTGTTTGTTTTGCTTAGATAAAATCCGAGACAATAGCTGCTAAAGGATTTTATCCCATGGAGCAGTGAAAGAGACTGAGTCACTGAAGTTGTTGCAATCAAGGAGTGATAGTCTTGTAGATTGTGAAGCTTGAGTAGTCAAGGACAATCAGGCTATTGTATATGTGAAAAAAATAGTGAATTACTCCAATCATCACAGGAGAAGAGTGGATTAAGGGATTACACCACCCTAAACCACTATAAGCCTTGTGTCATTTTACTTACAGCAATTTACATTACTGCATTCATTTAATTTCTTATATTATATCTTATATATGTGATTGCCTACACTACTTTGAAACAATTTAGTAAGAAGGGACTTATCCGCTGCCCAAAAGCTTTTAAATACAAGAAATTTTTTGAAACTCCACTATAGTCATTCACCCTCCCCCCTCTTCTAACTATAGTTTTACCTTTCTCTGGGACCAACAATTGGTATCAGAGTAGTGTTCCTAGTATCAGAACCTGTTCAAATCTAATTTTTGGTAACAAGGAGATCAAATATTTTCAATGTAGTTTTCAAATTTGTGCTTTCTACACATATACATACATATCTCTTATTTGTACTTATGGATTCCTCAAACTTTATGTCAAAAGTACATGTTTTCAATGTTAATAATTTTGATGAATATAAAATAAGAATGTTATCTCATCTTGCAGCAACTCATGAGGAGATGCTGGATGTAATTAATGATGGCCCAATCATGATCATGACTGTGGTAGCCACAGGAGCAGATCAAGGAAAATAAGTGGACAAACCCAAGAAAGATTTGACCAAGGATGACATGAGAAGAGCAAATCTAGACTTTGTTGCAAAAGATATGATTTTGAAGACCCTGGATAGCAACATGTTCATGAGAATCAAAGATTGTGAAATAGAAAAAGAGATGTGGGACAAGGTGGCATTGATAAATGAAGGATCTGAAGCAGTTAAAGAAAACAAATTATCTATTGCAAAACAGAAATTTGAGAACATCAAAATGAAGGCTGGTGAATCCATTGATCAAATGGACAACAGATTCTCAAGTATCATCAGTGAACTGCAACAGCTTGGACACACATATCCTCAGAAAGAAATGTGCTTGAAGATCTTAAGAGGCTTACCTTAAAGATGGAAGATCATCACATCTATAATTAGAGGGACAACAAATCTTGCAAACACCGACACCCTGACTCTGATGTCCCAACTAAAGGCTCATGAATTTGAGTTGAACGGCGAAGACATTGTACCAGCAGAGGCATATAAGGCCAGTGCACTGGTTGCACCCCAGCAAAGTAAAACAGTTGATGCAAATAGCTAAGAGACACAGGAGCTGAAGGAACAGGTAGCTTTATTAGTAAAATGTTTTGACAGGTTTAGCAAAAAGAAGATATTCAAAGGTGGATCATCATCAAACAAAAAGTCAAGCACAAGCAAAGACACCAAGAGAAAAGATGATGAATACAGATTCTTCAACTCTAATAAGAAAGGGCACTTCAAGGCTGATTGCCCAGAAGAAAAAGACAAACTTGAGGATAAGAAGAAGTACAAGACAACTGAAAAGAGAAAAAAGAAAGAAGGCATTCAAAGCTGAATCTAGCAGTGAAAGAATAAAGAATCATCTGAAAATGATTGTGATGATGAGGATGACAACACAGACAATGAAAAAGCCTATCTATGTCTTATGGCTAAAGAGTCAAATGAAACTAAGGTAATATCTAGTTCATGCTCATCATCTAGTGCACCCACATCTAACACTGCACAATCTTCTATTCTTCCCTTAGACTCTGCAATCCTAATCCAAAATCTCATGAGTAAATTTGAACAAATTGACTTGAATCATGAAATTCTGGAGCAGGAGTGTGAGAATCTAAGAAAGGAAAATAAAAGACAAAAGAAAGAACTGGATAAAGCAAAAGCTGAACTAACTAGTAAGGAGACTCACTCAAATGATCAACAAGCAGCAGATGATCATACATCTGGTGTTGATAGACCGGTTGAGAAAATCCCCCTACATGTTAAGACCACCACTGCATCTTTAAATGCACCAGCTTACAAACCCTCAAAAAGGTTTGGATCCAGATCTGGTCTTGGCTACAATAGTCAGGATGAGAATAGAAACAATGGACAACACAATTCTGAATCTAGGACCAATAATGGACCAAAGTTTAGAAAAGGACAGTCCATAGCTTCAACCACTCATCCAGTGCCGGTGAAGTCAAAACCCTGTGCGGTGAAACAACAGACTAAACCATCAATCCAGTCAACCAAAAGCAAAGACTTTCTGAAAGGTAAATGAAGACTTTATCCTTCGGAGGATGATTGGAATGTGGCACCTCTAAAATACAAGAAGAAACCATTTCATGCCATGCATCATGTGTTTAAGAAAATCCAACCAAGGCATATTCCTAGACATATGAAGCAACATGAACACAGGTTTCCCACTGCATATTGGAAAGTAAAAAGGGATGCAAATGAACCAAAAAGTAGAGAAATGTATCAGAATACCTCTAGTAGAAACATTGGAAGGTATTCTGCCATGCCTTATACATATAAAGTTGATGATTTCAACTATCCAAAAAAAAGATCCTTTGGATACACATTAGGAGTAAGAGGCATGACTTCTAACAGGTATGGACCCAAACAGTGTTGTGTACCTAAACAAAATTTATTTGTTTTGTAGGATGTCTGGTACATAGACAGTGGATGTTCCAGACACATGACAGGGAACAAGGGATGGCTCACTGACTTTAAAGGTTTTGATGGACCCAAAGTCACATTTGGAGGCAAAAAAAACCCTGGCAAAATTAAGGGGGAAGGCACAATGCTGAAGAACAATTTGAAGATTCAAAATGTGGCATATGTTAAGGGACTAAATTTCAATCTGTTAAGCATCAGTCAATTTTATGACAAAGGCTACAATGTACACTTCAACAAGGAAGGATGCAAGGTGATTCATAGTCAAACCAACACAGTGGTTCTTGCAGGAAGAAGAGAAGATAACATGTATGTGGTGGATTGGAGAACAGCTAAGGCAGAAACATGTTTGTTTGTCAAAAATAAACAATCAACCAGCTGGATTTGGCACAAAAGATTAAATCACCTAAATTTCAAGACCATCAATACATTATCAAAGAACAAATTAGTTGAAGGCCTGCCAGAGATCACATTCAAGAAAGAAAGCCTCTGTGATGCATGCCAGAAAGGAAAGCAAATCAAAAGCTCCTTCAAGTCAAAGCCCTATCAATCAACAACAAGAATTCTACATCTTCTACATATGGACCTGTTTGGACCTGTCACACCAGTAAGTGTAAGTGGTAAGAAATAAACTCTAGTAGTGGTTGATGATTTCTCCAAGTACACCTGGACCATATTCATGAACAAGAAGAAAGAGACACTCAAGAAGCTGCCAGATTTGCTAAGAAGGATTCAAAATGAGAAAGAACTAAATATCATCAAGATCAGATCAGATAGAGGCACAGAATTTCTAAATGAAGTCATCAGAACCTATTGTGAAGAAAATGGAGTACTACTTCAATTATCTGCAGCAGGAACTCCACAACAAAATGGTGTAGCAGAAAGAAGAAACATAACTCTCAAAGAAGCAGTCAGAATAATTATTGCAGAAGCATGCCTACCAAAGCGGTTTTGGGCTGAAGCAGTAAACACATGATGTTATACACAAAACAGATCAATCATCAACAAACATCATGAAACAACTCCATATGAAATATGGAATGGAAGAAAACCTAACATTTCACATTTACATATGTTTGGATCTAAATGTTTTGTTTTGAACAGGAATCAGTTACACACATTTTATGAAAAAGCTGATGAAGCAATCTTTATAGGATACTCGAACACCAACAAAGCATTCAGAGTACTCAAGAAAAGAACATTGGTGATTGAAGAATCAATACATGTAGTCTTTGATGAACCAAACACAAATGGTGAAAGTCTTCCAGATCAAGAAGAAGAAGCAGCAAAAAGGGAAGTGTATATGAATACAACCGTACCAGCTACCATTCTGAATCACAATTTTGGAAATCAAGATGAACCACAAGTCAATACAATAGAAAAAGCACCAGAACTTGAAGCTCATGCACAACCTGAAGGTGTAGAAGCACCAAGTGAAGAACAACTTCAACTTGTCCTCAATTGGCTAAGAGATCATCCTGAAGATCAAGTCATTGGAGACATTCACACAATAGTTACAACCAGAAGACAACTGGAGCATATGCTAACATGTGTTCTATCACAAGTGGAACCCAAGACAATAGATGATGCAATTCAAGATACAGACTGGATTACAGCCATGCAAGAGGAACTAAATGAATTTGAAAGAAATGAAGTCTGGGAACTTGTTGACCGACCAGACATAGCCAAAATCATTGGAACAAAATGGGTATTCAGAAACCAGATGAATGAGCAAGGAACAGTTTCAGAAATAAAGCAAGGCTAGTTGCAAAAGGTTACTCTCAAGCAGAAGGAATAGATTATGACGAGACATTTGCACCAGTAGCAAGATTGGAAGCAATCAGACTCTTTCTAGCCTTTGCTACACCCAAAGACTTAAAAGTCTATCAAATGGATGTCAAGAGTGCATTTCTGAATGGACTTTTAGAAGAAGAAGTATATGTGGAACAACCCCCTGGCTTTCAACTCAAAGGAAAAGAAGATAAAGTATACAAGCTCAAGTATGCTCTTTATGGACTCAAACAGGCACCTAGAGCTTGGTATGAAACACTATCACAATTTTTAATCAAGAATGAATTCAACAAAGGAACTATAGATAAGACTATGTTCAAATTAGAGGAAGGAAAAAGTACATTGCTAGTACAAATCTATATTGATGACATCATCTTTGGATCAGAGGATGAAAAGCTGTGTGAGAAATTTGCAAACCTAATGAAGAGCAAATTTTAGATGAGCATGATGGGAGAATTAATTTATTTTCTTGGCCTTCAAGTGAAGCAAATGAAGGATGGTATTTTCATTAGTCAAACCAAGTACACAAAAGACTTGATACACAAGTATGGTTTGGACACAAGTGGCACAGCAGATACACCAATGTGTGCAAGAGTCATTCTTGGAAAAAATGAAGCAGGAAAAGATGTTGATAAGAAAATGTATAGAGGAATCATTGGATCCTTACTATATCTAACTGCAAGCATACCTGATATAGCATTTGCAGTAGGAGTATGTGCAAGATTTCAAGCTCAACCAAAAGAATCACATCTTCTAGAAACTAACAGAATAATCAAATACCTGTAGAACACCATCAATGTTGGCATTTGATATCCAAAACATGGAGGATTCAAGTTGATATCATATTCAGACTCTGACTATGATGGATGCAAGATAGATAGAAAAAGCACCTCTGGAACATGCCAGATGCTAGGCACCAGACTAGTTTCATGGTTCTGCAAAAAGCAAAACTCCATCTCTACATCAACAGCTAAAGCAGAATATATAGTAGCAGGCAGTTACTGTGCACAAGTACTGTGGATTAGACAACAGCTAAGAGATTATGGAATGGAGGAGAAGACAATTCCAATCATGTGTGACAACACAAGTGCAATATCCATTACTGAAAATCCAGTTTTGCACTCAAGAACAAAGCATATTGATGTAAGACATCATTTCATCAGAGATCATGTTGAAAAAGGAGATGTTATTCTATGATATGTACCCACTGAAGATCAATTAGCTGACATTTTCACTAAACCACTCAGTCATGAAAGATTTAGCATGTTGAGGACTGAGTTGGGAATGATTGAAATTGACTAAGTACCAAAGAGCGGCTAACTGGAGTATTCAGCTAAGTGACTTCACCAGCTGATTAAACCTTTGCCTTCACTGGAGATGTAGCAGGTGAAGCACTGGTACTCAGCGAAGTTAACTTCACTGATTGTTAGGAACAGTTAAGTACATCGGCTCAATGAAAAAGGCACTCGACGAAGTGACCGGCCAAGGAACTTCAATGAAATGAAGATTGGAGTCATCGGCAAATTAAAGTGTGAACCAAATCAATTTTTATACGTGTGGAGAATAAGGAAGTTATAGAGGATTATACTGAGGAAGATTACACACGTGGAGATCAATTTACAACCGTGGAAGTAACCACATTATTTTTCAAATTACAAACGCCTCGATTCCCGGGATCTATCATTACTTACGTCAATCCACCCCCACTACACTTGAATATCGTGATTTATGTACATAAAATCGCGCCATTATGTCATAAAATCCTTCCATATTCAACCACGTTCACATTACCCAAATCATCCTATATAAACAACACTTAGAGGTTTTTCAGAATTCTTTACATATCCTTGCAAAATCATAAAACCTATTTTTTAATGCATAATCAAAGCCTTCTCTCAAATTCCAAGAAATGGCCTCATCATCTACAATCTCTGCCACAGAACGATTTTATGAAAAATCGATCATCACTGGATCGTTCTTTAAGCCTGAACATTATCTATACTTTTTTGATAATGAGGTACAAGCTCGACGGCTAGTTGATGGATGTACAAATCTGGGGTTAAAGACCTTCCTGAACCCCCCAATAACTGGAATATGCTATGAGAATCTGATTTCATTTTGGAAAAATGCAAAGTTTGTGCCAAGCACAAAGAATACTGATATCGACTTTATAAAAAGTTTAATCTTTGGCAAAGAAGTGGTCATGCCACCTGGCCTACTTAACAGATTCTTACATCTACCCATGATTGGCCCGGCAAACGTGAAGTTTGTGCAGGTTTACATCTAGACCTTCTTGGAGGAGATAGCCAAAAGCCCCAAAAAGAACAGCAAAACCTACAATCTCCCAAGATCAGTACACAAACTTCCATTTGTTGAGTTCGCACCTGTCATTACCAAGAACATTGAAGACAAGAAAAGGTCGATGGAAAATTTGACAGAGGTACAAGTTATGCTAATGCCAATAATCTATCAAGGCATTCACTTTGACTAGGAAACCTTTGTCTTCAATAGATTGAAAGAGCAGATTCAAAAGGAAAAAGATCTGTCGATTACGGCACCAAGTAAGGGGTTGCAGAAGAAAGGTGAATTTTGAGAAAGGAAATCATATGGGTTCCTTCTTCAACACCTATTTCATTCATTAAAAGTGAAACCCATAAATCTGAAGCTTCCACACAGGTCAAAGGTGATGTTTACCTACATCAAGGCATCTATGAAACCCAAACCCACTACCAGACAAAAAAGGAAAGCACACGAAGGCAGTAGATTAGGGATGGGAAGACGAACCAGATCACAAAAAGCACAAGGAGACACCCTAGTGGTAAGTACCAGCAATCCAGACAATCCAGTGGTGATCAGTGATGATATAGCAATGGAGGAAGAGAAAAAAGAAAAAGTGACATATCTGGAGGAAGGTGAGGAGGGGTATCAACTTACTCCATCTGAAGAAGAAGAGATGGATGACGAAGAAGAAGAGACATCTGAGGATGAAAAAGCTGAAACAAAGGAAGCACAGATAGACAGTAGTCATCTTAAAGATGATCAAGAAAAGATGGAGATTTCTGATGATGATCTGACAATCCAGGAAATGATTCTCAGAAGCATCAGCAAAGTTGACAAACGGTCGAGTGAGCCAGCTGATAAAAATCACTTCGCTGAACATGTCAACTCCCCTAGCATTGATCAAGGGGGAACAGCAGCAGATAAAGTCACACCTCCGGCAAATGAAGAAGTCAACACCCCCCGCCACCAACCCCTCAATGACCCTGAGTTTAATGAGGAAGAAAAAGAAAGTGAAAAAGAAGAAGGGAAGAAGGAAGAAGATGTGGTGGAGATAGAGAAGAAGGAAGATGAAGATGATGAGGATGTTGAAAAGGCACCAGAGGAAATTGATCTAGAAAGACTCTTCAATCTGGACATTCAACCTCTGATTGTAGACATGGAAAAGCAGTACCACAGCAGGCAAAACCTGAAAGCTGCTTACGGAGTTGAGCAACCTCCGTCAATCACAAAATTGAAGCCCTCGTCAGTCACATCAAAATTCAAGATGAGGTCATGGAGACACAAGGAAACTTGCTTTGCAACATACAGTAGCTCATCCCCAACCATGTCCAAACCAACCTTGAGTTCCATGCTGACAAGATTGATAACAATCTCAAACCTCAGGTGGAAACTCAAAATGCTCACACTCATCAACTATAACATCTGGATGAGGTGATGGAATTTTCTGGCCAGCAACTTGACACTCTGATAAATGTCACTACGGCCAACAACAAAATTCTGGAGCAAAGGTATGGTCCTCTCCTTGAGTATGAAGCAACAAATGCAAATTTTGAAGCACGTTTTAAAGCTGCCAAAAAGGGGGAAGGAAGCTCAAAGCCTGAGAGCTCCAGTGGAAAGAAGGAAAGCCCAACAGATAAGGGCAAGGGCATCAAAGGCAAAGGCATCATGTTTGAAGAAAAGAAGAAGTATCCATTCATTCTAATTGAATTATCTATATGCCTTTGCTCTTGAATAAAAAAGATGCAATATCTTATTGCCCTTAAATGGATGAATAAAATTGTTGAGTTTTATTCCAATATTTATTATAAAAATTGTGGCATACTTATGTTCAGGCTTATGAGGGTTTTGGCATCATCAAAAAGGGGGAAATTGTTAGGAACAGTTTGTTATGTTTTGATGATGGCCATACCAGCTGTTATAGCAAGCCTGAAATAAGTTAGATTTCTCTGTATAAGTCTTTACTTAGAGTCTGACATGTTTTATAAGTTGACTCAGACAAGTATTGTACTAGTTGGTAGGACGGCAAAGTAAAAACAGATTTCCGGCAGAGTGAAGCCAGCCAAGTACTAGCAGAGAAGCAATGAAGACATTATTGTCGGACTTATAACCAAGGAAGTCTGTGATGACCTTGGATAAGTCTAAGTTATGTTTCAAGTAATGATACTTAGTTTTTGATATGGTGTACACTGATCTCACACAAATAAAGGATCGGTGAAGTACAAGGATTCTCCTTAAACTGAAAGAATGAAGGAAACAAGGAATCAGCAAAGTAAACTGACTTTCGGCTGAGTGAAGACAAAGCAGTAAAGGAAGATCTAAGCGGTAAAGTCAGAAGGATCACTTGACCGTTCAAATAACCGCTAAGTAAACTTTACATAATTAGATTTCGAAATATGACGAAGATACAGAGGATCAAGCTTTAAATGCACAATCAATAGAGGATCAATCAAGAACGGATTTTATGATAAATGTTTGAAGAAAAATCCGATCACTGAAATCAAGGAGAATATAATTAAGGGGGAATCAAGAATAAAATCAAGAATTATTCCCTTCATTCATATAGCCAACGGACGGAAATTCAAATCAAGGATAATCAAGGCTATAAATAGAAGGCACTGACAGAAAAAGAAAAAAAGAAGAAGAACGATCAATAATCTAAGAAAAAACTCTGTCAAAGTGAAAAGCCTTCAATCTGTGCAAAAAAGAAATACCTAGTGATCAACTCAAAACTGAGAGCCACATTTCAACATCAAGCATTGAGATTGATCAACAAGTTTGTGAATCCAATTCACATCAATCAAGCAACTGAATCAGAGCCATCTGAGAAGGAGTTGTGTGTGTGATAGCTACTGAAGGATTTGATCTCAAGGAGCAGTGAAAGAGACTGAGTCCCTGAAGCTATTGCAGTCAAGGAGTGATAGTCTAGTAGATTGTGAAGCTTGAGTAGTCAAGGACAATCAGGCTATTGTATCAGTGAAAACAATAGTGAATTCCTCCAATCATCACAGGAGAAGAGTGGATAAAGGGATTACACCACCCTGAACCACTATAAGCCTTGTGTCAATTTACTTTCAGCAATTTACCTTACTTCATTCATTTAATTTCTTATATTATATCTTATATCTATGATTGCCTACACTACTTTGAAACAACATAGTAAGAAGGGACTTATCCGTAGCCCAAAAGCTTCTAAATACAAGAAAAGTTTTTGAATCTCCACTATAGTCATTCACCCTCCCCCCCTCTGACTATAGTTTTACCCTTCTCTGGGACCAACAATGTTGTCAACAGGCTGTTGGTGTTTATGCAGACAGCAGGATGCTGATATCTTCACATTATCAGCAACATGCACTCAGCATTCCCATCAGCTTTTATATTGTAACACCCCCTCAAGCTGAGAGTGGTGCATGAACAGCTTGCACTCAGCATTCCCATCAGCTACTTGAATTCTGGAAGATCTTTGAAACTCTCAATTAGTCTAGTAGATAGGAGAAAATGGGTGCATCCAAGGCCTTGGTGGGGATGTCAGCTATTTGTTCTTTTGTATTGACTGGAAGAAGTTTGATAAGTTCTTATTTGACTTTGTCTCTCATAACATGGCAGTCAATTTCAATGTGTTTTGTTCTTTCACGAAAGACATGATTATGAGCAATGTGCATGGCACAGGCATTGTCACAAAACAACACAGCAGGCAACTGAACTGGAACTTGTAAATCTTTTAGTATGTAAATCAACCACTGGATTTCACAAAGTACATTTGCCATGGACCTGTACTCAGCCTCTGATGAGCTTCTAGCAATTGTTGTTTGTTTCTTTTCCTTTCAAGAGATTGGAGCATCTCCTAGGAACATCATATAACCTGATACTGATGTTCTTGTATCAGGACAACCTGCCGAATCACTATCTGTAAAACCCTTAAGTGCAAGAGTCTTGTCTGCTGGGAAAAATATTCCTTGACCAGGATTTGTCTTCAAATACCTCAGCAGTCTATAAGCTGCCTTCATATGATTTTCAGTAGGAGTGTCCAGAAATTGACTTAGTTGTTGTACTATAAAGGCAATGTCTGGTCTGGTAAAAGTGAGATAAATCAATTTACCTACTAGGGATCTGTATGCAGTGTTATCTTCTGAAAGTGGTGAATCGCCAGATTGTAAAGCCTGCTTAGACTCCATTGGTGTCTTAGCATGTTTGGCTCCCAAAAATTCATATTCTTCTATGAGGTTAAGTGTGTATTTTCTTTGTGAAATGGATATGCCTTTTGGACATCTAGCAGCCTCAATGCCTAGGAAATATCTCAATTTTCCAAGATATTTGATGGTGAACTGCTGATGTAAAGCATCATTAACTTGATGAATCAATTCTTCACTATGGATAGCAACTATGATGTCATCCACATATGCCAATAAGGCAATGAATGACTGGCCTGACCCTTTTGTGAATAGAATGTGGTCATGTTTGTGGATTGAATGAATCCTTGAGCCTCTAGTGATTCAGTCAATTTGCCATTCCATTGTTTGCTGGCTTGTTTAAGGCCATATAATGATTTGGAAAGTTTGCAAACTTGGTTTGGTTTGGTTGCTGCACATCCTGGGGGTAGCTGCATGTATACTTCTTCATGTAGATATACACGGAGAAAGGCAGTGTTGTCCATTTGATGTAGATGCCAATTATTGATTGTTGCTGCTGCAAGTATGGTTCTGACAGTAGTGATCTTGACAACAGGGGAAAAGGTTTCTTGATAACCACTCCCATATATCTGAGTGTAGCCTTTTGCTACTAGTCTAGCTTTGTATCTTTCTACTGATCCATCAGGATTATGTTTGATTTGTACACCCATTTGCGCCCTATGAGTTTCTTTCCAGGGGGCAGACTAACTATTTCCCATGTGTGAGTCTTTTGTAAAGCTTCAATTTCTTCGTTCATTGCCTCCTTCCATTCATCATGCTTGAATGGCTTGATTGTAGGTCTTAGGTTCTTTAACATCATCAATACCATTAATGAATCTGGCATAGTCTGTTGAGAGATTGTCTAGACTCATGACAGCACTCAACAGGTGTGGAGTCTGCTGAACATTGTGAGCACCCCTTTGATAAAAGGTTGGTAATTTTCTTGTTCGTGTGGATCTTCTTTTTTTGGTTAAAGGTAAAAATTTTATATAACCAAGGTATGCAAAGTACAAGAGATTACATCCTAATCATAAAAAAGAAATAAACTAACACTACACTAGTGTTGAGAAGAGGTTAGATTTGTTGATTCCAAGTGCATAAGACCCCGAGGTTATATGCAACAAGAAACAATGACCACTAAACACATATCAACACCCAAAACTGTCAAAAGGGGTCATGTGAGAGCATAACTCACAGAGCATATCCCAAGGTGTGTAGAGAAACAAAATAATCTCATACATCCACCAACAAAACCTACTAGAAATCACAAAAGATATACAAAACCTAAACATTAAGGTGTAAAAGTGTACAAGGGAAATGCAGCCTGCATTATGTAAAACATATGTGTTTTAATGCAAAACAACACATCATCAATCTTCATAGGTACTCCCTGAAACCTCTTTCTGTTTCTCATGTACCAAATCCAGTAAACAACCACAGAAACAGAGGCACATCTAGCCACATTTGCATGAGAAGTTCCCCTGCATTTCCTCTTCATCCATCTAAGAGCAAAGCAGATTATAGTTTCAGTCCTTCTATTGATACTAGCCACAACCCGACCTTGCCCCAAATCATACAGGAGATTGGACACTGAAAAAACAGATGAGAGGCAGATTCATTCACCAATCCACACAAGGAGCAGAGTTTGTCATCAAAATGAAGCTTATCAGTAGTAAGCATAGCATGTTTCATGGCCATCCACAACAAAAGCAGTGTTTTGGGGTGGCTCTAGGGTTCCAGACAAGTCTGTACCACCAAACCTTGGGACTTTGGTGCCTAAAGAAATCATAAGCTTTAGCAGGGGATAATTTGATACCAATGGACCAGGATTTCATCATAGCAATAGCGGCTCCAGCAGAACCAAAGATAATTCAGGATCCTATCCTAATCAAGACAGTTTTGATTAAAGCGAGAATCGGTAGACTTGTAAGGATAAGACCACAGGATCGCATTCTTTAAGTACTCAGCATTGATCCATTTCACCCAAAGGCAGTCTTTCTTACATTGGAAGTTCCACAAGATCCTACACAAAAGAGCTAGATTCCAAGCTTCCAACTGAAAAATCCCTAAACCACCCTCAGATTTTGGCAAACAGACTTTCTTCCAGCCAACAATTGATTTCCTGTTAGAGTCACAGGATCCCCCCCACAAAAACCTCCTACATAATTGATCCATTTTAATCTTTACACTTCCAATGATAGGGTAAATACCTAGCCAAAAACAGTATACACCTTGAATGACAGATTTCACCAGCTGTAACCTACCAGCATAAGACAAGGTGCCTCATTCATTCAACCTGCAGCCAACCCTATATTTTGTTGGTTTGCTGATTCATTCAACAGATCATCATAAGTGTCAGCAAGATATCTAGCCTTTCTTAACACCTGTTGAAACAAAGGAAAACAAGTTTCATGAAATTGAGTATTTTTGGCAACAAAGATATCTTTGTTTGTGATTCTAAGAGAATAGCACCCTTAGATGTATTTGAATTCCCAAGATAGACACATGTCCTACATTTTTGGAAATAAAATTTATGTTTTGATGATCATTCATCAGTTATTCAGTTATTTTTCTTAACCCATTTGATGAAGTGTCATAAATAGATTTTATAGTGCAAAGAAAAAAGATGTCTAGAAATAAATGTATAGGATTTATTAGAGTCTGATTCATGTATAAGTTAATCAGACAAGCACTGTAATAGATTAGAACAAATTGAGAATATACTGAGTTTACAAGAAAGAGTATCCATATGAAGAAACTGACTTTATCAAAAGAACTAAGTATGTAATTGGAACTGAAGAAGGTAAGTTTACTGAGGGTCATAGACTCAGTTGGCTTATCTAGAAGTAGAAGGCGGAGGGATACAAACTCAGTTATTGAAGATTTAAGAATTGAGGGTTCAAACTCAGTTTTTATAAAGATCAAAGCCAAGAATTGTAAAGTTAGAATTCAGGCAAGATTGTAATGACCTGAACTGACTTTATGGATCTTGTATCAAGACCTAAGATACATAAGGACAATGATATCTTAAATGATTTACAAGAAATTGTGTACTCTGATCAAGTCAATATGGTTCAAATGAAAATAGAGTACTAAGTTTTGAAGAAGAGTAAAAACTCAATTAATGCTCTCAAAGCTGAAAACTGACAACACCGAATTACTCAGTTTCAAGCTGAAGACTTATCAAATAAAGAATAATCTGACCGTTAGTAAGCAAGCAATATAATTGGTTGAAGAACTGGCCAAAGGACCCTGACAATCAATAGAATACCAGTACCACCAACGGCTACAAGAATTCAACATCAAATGATATGAACATTGGAATGACCCCTATAAATATACCACTTCTACGTCAAGAAAAAGTGTGGAGTTCTAAGAAAAAGCATATCAGAAAAGATTTTACTAAGAAGGAAAATGAATTAAAGAGAACTCCTGCTTTATGCTTTATGCTTTATGCTATATTGCTACATCCTGATCAAGATATCTTCAAAGTGTTCTTAAGAATTCAAAGAAGCATCAATATCAAACACTTGAAGAAAAAGAGAGCTTGAGAAAATCATATACATCAAGAAGAAGAAGCTCATATCACAAGTTGAATCATAGTTTCTGATTCAAGTCTCAACTTTGATTTTATCAATGGTTTTAGGCTATGAAACACCAAGAAGGTGTGAAGGACAGTTGAGGGCAGTCTGGAATACTATGTTTGTGATGAGCTGGTGAAGAGGCAATACAACCTTTCAAGGACCAGTGGTGCAAGCAGTCGCAGAGCAACAATCTTACTTGTTCTATAGTTACTTAGATAGTGAAACTAGGGATTAGTGAAGGACTATTAGTTTGGAACTTTTTGTAACCGATCTACTTCAAAGAATTCTAGTGGAATTTTCCTCCATCGTCACAGGAGAAGAGAGGACTGACATGATTACAGAACCCAGAGCCTCTATAAACTTTGTCTCATTTACTTATTTACTTTACGCTTTTATTTACTGCATTCTAGATTATACCTCATCAGAACACAAACTCAGCAAACATCAGAAACTGAGTTAGCACTGCATTCATCCTTTACAAATTGATAACTGAATAATCAAAAGGCTTTAATAAATCCCCTGCTGGTTAACTCAGTTTGATCATAAGTCAGTTTGATTAATACTCAGCTAAGTTAGCTTAACTCCACACAAGTTTAAAGTTGAATCTAAGTTGATTCAAATCTAGGTTTTTGGGGACAAGTTTATTCACCCCCCCATCTAAACTTGTGTCAGCCTTTTTACTGGACCAACAATTGGTGTCGGAGCAGTTCTTCCTTTGAAGAGATCTCTGGTTTCTTATCAGCTTGATAGGTTGTTTGAGATAATTGGCCCTCAATTATTTCCGATACCAACAATTGGTATTGGAGCAGTTCTTCCTTTTGGAGATGATACAAATTCGACTGCTTCGAGGTTTCAACAGATAACGGACCCTCAGTTATTTCCGATACCAACAATTGGCATCGGAGCAAATCTTCTGCCTTGAAGAGATCTCCGACTAAGCTATATCAGTTTGTTTGCTTAGTGTAATTGATCTTCAGTTATAGAAGTCCTTCAAAAAGTCTTTTCTTATTGCATCATGGACTCACAGAATCACTTTAGGAATTTACTCAGTTGTTCATTTTTAAGATTTGATGAATACAAGTATAAATTGCAGGCCTTTGTTGCTGATACTCAAGCAAGGCTGATTGAGACATTTATCGAAGATCCATCTGTTACTTTAAGAAAAGAGAATTCTGAAACCTTACCTATAAGCTTTCTGGCAGAAGTTCAGGATGAGAAAATAATATTGTTTGGAACCAATCCAGCAAAGGACAATGTTGAATCAAGCTAAAGAAAACAGATAATGGGAGATGAAGAAACTAGAAATGAGAACTTGTCAATCAAATGTTAGGAGGTAAATGCTTCTACATCAATTTGTCACACTACCTTACATAATCATAGAAACTCATATTTCAATGAAACTTAAGACATGATCATGAAGGAATTAGAGGAAACTCAAAAGAATTATGAGAATGTCAAAAAGGAAAAAGAATTGTTTAAAGCTGAAGTTCTATGATTAAATGCTGAGATTAATTTTTTCAAGGCTAACAATAGAACTCAGGATGGTTGCTCCATTGATGAGATAACATGAGTAATAAATATCACATAATCATCAGTCCAACTCCTAAAGTTCAGTTCAAACCAGGAAAAGCATTTGGAGACAGATCAGGTTTAGGGTTTGACAATCGACAGAATTCTAAGTCTAGACCTAGTTCAGTTGCACCTAAGTTTGTGGCTGCACAAAAGTCCAGAACTCAGAAAAATGATGAATTTGTGAAAACTGACAATAGCTCAGCACAACCTCGATCAAAAACTGACAAAAATGTAAAATCAGTCGTTAGCACTCAGAAAGCTGACAGATTCTACAGAAAAGTTCAGAAAGCTGAAAAAGGCAAAATTGTTTCAAAGATAGTTAGTAGAACATTCAAGTCATATTCATCAAAGAATGACTATCATTCAAAGATTAATAATTTCAGGGGGAAAGGGAGACACTTTCTTATAGATGAAGACTGGAATGGACCTACAATTACTTTCAGATCAACTCAGTTTCACAAAATTCATAAGGATTGGACTAAAAAACCAAGACAACAAAATTATGTGAAAGCTGACAAATCTAACAGAAATTTTAAGTAAAAAAGTCAAGAAAGGTATATGAGCTCAGTTGTCAAAATGTTCAAAGTTCTCAGTAGAGAGATTAATTCTGATAAAAAGAAGTCATCTTTAAGGGATTCAAGAATTAATCCAAAATCTAACAAGAAAGGACCCAAACAGATGTAGGCACCAAAAGATCATGATTAGTTTTGCAAGAAAGGAAGTGGCTTGTGAAAGCTGACGCTAAAACTAAGATACAAATAACTGATTTGAAAGGACAAATGTTAGGAATATTTTTATTATGTTTTGTTGATGGCCATACTAGCTGTTATAGCAAGCCTCAAATAAGTTATAATTCTCTGTATAAGTCCTTACTTAGAGTCTGACATATTGTATAAGTTAAGTCAGACAAGTATTGTACTAGTTGGTAGGAAGGCAAAGTAAAACAGACATTCGGCAGAGTGAAGCCAGCTAAGCACCAGCAGAAAAGTAGTGAAGACATAATGGTATGACTTATAACCAAGGAAGTCTGTGATGACCTTGGATAAGTCTAAGTATGTTCCAAGTAGTGAAATTCAATGTTCAGATATTGTGTACACTGATCTCACCCAAATCAATGATCAGTGAAGTACAAAAATTCTCCTTAAACTGAAGTGATGAAGGAAACAGTGAATCGACAGAGTAAACTGACTTTCGGCAAAGTGAAGGCAAAAACAATGAAGGAATATCGAAACGGCAAAGTCAGATGGATCACTCGACCGTTCAAAGAATGGTGAAGTAATCCTTATCAGAACCGAATTGAAATATGATTCAGAGGATCATGCATTTAATGCACAATCAGTAGAGGATCAATCAAGGACGGATTTTCTGCTATACATTTGAAGGAAAAAATCCGATCACTGAAATCAAGGAGAATATAATTATGGGGGAATCAAGAATAAAATCTAGGATTATTCCCCTCATAAATATTGCCAATGGACGGAATTTCAAATCAAGGATACTCAAGGCTATAAATAGAAGGCAATGACAGACAGATAAAAACAACGATTAGAAAAAGAAAACTAAGCAGAAACACTGTCACTTTGAAAAGCCTTCTCCCTGAAATTACAAGGATTTTATCTACAGATCAACTCAGACATCAGAACTACAATTTCATATTCAGCACTGAGATTGATCAATCAAGTTTGTGAATCTCATTCACAATAAATCAAGCAAATCGAATCAAAAGTCATCCGAGAAGGAGTTGTGCTTGTGATAGTCTTTGAAGGATTTGATCTCAGGAGCGAGTGAAAGAAAGAATCAATCACCAACATTTGCGATCAAGGAGTAATAGTCTTGTAGATTGTGAAACTTGGGAAGCCAAGGACAATCATACTATTGTATCTATGAAAACAATAGTGAATTCCTCCAATCATCACACGAGAAGAGTGGATTAAGGGATTACACCACCCTGAACCACTATTACTTTCTGCAATCTACTTTACTGCATTCATTTAAATTGCTTAAATTATAATCTATATCTATGATTGTCCAAACTACTTTGAAACAACATAGTAAGAAGGGACATATCCGCTGCCCAGAAACTTTTAAATACAAGAAATTTTTTTGAAACTCCACTATAGTCATTCACCCCCCCCCCCTCTGACTATAGTTTTACCCTTCTCTGGGACCAACAATTGGTATCCGAGCAGTGTTCCTAGTATCAGAACTTATTCAGATCTAATTTCTGGTAACAAAGAGATCACATATTTTCAAAGTAGTTTTCAAATCTGAGTTGTCTACTCATTCACATTTAAAATCTATTATTTGTACTTATGGATTCCTCAAACTTTATGTCAAAAGTACCTGTTTTCAATGTTAACAATTTTGATGAATATAAAATAAGAATGCTATCTCATCTTGCAGCAACTCATGAGGAGATCTTTGGGCGTAATCAATGATGGACCAATCATGATCATGATCATTGTATCCACAGAGCGAGATCAAGGAAAGGAAATAGACATACCCAAGAAAGATTGGACCAAGGATGACAGGAGAAGAGCAAATCTAGACTTTTTTTGCAAAAGATATGATTTTGAAGACTCTATATAGCAACATGTTCATGAGAATCAAAGAATTCAAAATAGCAAAGAAGATGTGGGACAAGCTAGCACTGATAAATGAAGGATCTGAAGTAGTTAAAGAAAACAAATTATCTGTTGCAAAACAGAAATTTCAAAATTTCAAAATGAAGAGTGGTGAATCAATTGATCAAATTGACAATAGATTCTCTAGCATCATCAGTGAACGGAAACAGCTTGGACACACATATCCCTAGAAAGAAGTATGCGTAAAGATCATGAGAGGCTTACCTGAAAGATGGAAGATCATAACATCAGTAATCAGAGGAACCACAAACCTTGCAAGCACTGACACTCTGACACTGATGTCCCAACTTAAAGCTCATGAATTCGAATTGAACGGTGAAGATGGTGCTCCGGCAGAGACACAAAAAGCCACTGCACTGATTGCACCCCAGCAATGCAACTTTGCCTATTGTATCAGCAAAGACATGCATGAACTTAAAGAACATGTAGCTTTATTAGTTAAACGTTTTGACAGGTTTAGCAAAAAGAAGCCATTCAAAGGAAACTCATCATCAAACAAGAGGTCAAGCTCAAACAAAGACATGAAGAAGAAAGATGATGAATACAGATGCTTCAATTGCAACAAGAAAGGTCACTTCAAGGTGATTGTCACGAAGAAAATGATAAAGATGATGAAAAGAAGAAATACAAAGCATCTGAAAAGAGGAAAGGCAAGAAAGCACTCAAGGCTGAATCTAGCAGTGAAAAGAATGAAGAATTATCTGATAATAACTCATATAACAGTGATGAAGAAGATAGCTCAGACAATGAAAAAGCATGTCTATGCCTCATGACCAAAGAATTAGATGAAGATGAAGGTGATAGCTCAGACATTGAGAAAACAAGCCTATGTCTAATGGCCAAAGAATCAAATGAAACTGAGGTAACATCTAGCTCTTACTCCTCATCAAATGCATCCACATCTAACACTGCACAATCTTCTATTCTCCCTTTAGATCCAGCAGACCTAGTCCAAAATCTCATGACTAAATTTGATGAAATTGAAGTGAATCATGAAATTCTGGAAAAGGAATGCAAGGATCTAAGAAAGGAAAATAAAAGATTAAAGAAAGAACTGGATAAAGCAAAAGCTGAACTAACTAGTAAGGAGATCTACCCAAATGATCAACAAACAGCAGAGGTTCATACATCTGTTGTTGACAGATCAGCTGAGAAAATCCCCTTACCAGTTAAGATAACAAATGAACCAGTTTACAAACCCTCAAAAAGGTTTGGATCTAGATCTTGTCTTGGTTACAACAGTCAGGATGAGATTAGAAACAATGGTCATCACAATTCTGAATCCAGGATCAACATTGAACCAAAATTCAGAAAGGGACAGACCATGGTCTCAACCACTCATCCTGTACCGGTGATGTCAAAACCCAGTGCAGTAAAACATCAGACTAAATCATCAATCAAGTCAATCAAAAGCAAGGACTTTCTGTAAGGTAAAGGAAGACTTTATCCTTCAGAAGATGATTGGAATGTTGCACCTCCAAAATACAAGAAGAAACCATTCCATAATATGCATCATGTGCTTAAGAAAAATCAAACTAGGAATACTCCTAGACACATGAAGCAAGTCAGGTTTCCCACTGCATATTGGAGAGTGAAGAAGGCTGCAAATGCACCAAAAATTAGAGAAAAGTATCAGAATAACTTCAGTAGAAATACTAGAAGCTATTATTCCATGCCTTATATATATGAAGTTGATGACTTTAACTATCCAAAAAGAAGATCATTTGGATATACACTTGGAGTAGGAGGCATGACTGCTAACAGGTATGGACCCAAACAGTGTTGGGTACCCAAACTTAATTAAATTGTTTTGTAGGATGTCTGGTACATAGACAGTGGATGTTTCAGACACATGACAGGAAACAAGAGATGGCTCACTGACTTCAAAGCTTTTGATGGACCCAAAGTCACATTTGGAGGTAAAGAAAACCCTGGCAAGATTAAGGGGGAAGGCACAATGCTCAAGAATAATCTGAAGATTCAAAATGTGGCATATGTCAAGGGACTTAATTTCAATATGATGAGCATTAGTCAATTTTGTGAAAAAGGCTATAATGTGCACTTCAGCAAGGAATGATGCAAAGTCATTCACAGCCAAACCAACACATTAGTACTTGCAGGAATAAGAAAAGATAACATGTATGTGGTGGATTGGAAAATAGCCAAGGCAGAAACAAGTTTGTTTGTCAAAAACAAATAGTCAACTAGCTGGTTATGGCATAGAAGACTAATTCACCAGAATTTCAAGACCATCAACAAATTATCAAAGAACAAGTTAGTTGAAGGCCTGCCAGAGATCACATTCAAGAAAGAAAGTCTATGTGATGCATGTCAGAAAGGGAAACAAATCAAAAGTTCTTTCAAGTCAAAACCCTATCAATCAACAACAAGAATTCTACATACATTGCATATGGACTGTTTGGACCAGTCCACACCGATGAAGTGTAAGTGGTATGAAATACACCCTGGTAGTGGTGGATGACTACTCAAAATACACTGGACCATCTTCATGAACAAGAAGAAAGAGACACTCAAAAATTTGCCAGATTTGTTAAGAAGACTCCAAAATGAGAAAGAAATGAAAATTATCAAGATCGGATCGGATAGAGGCACCGAATTTCTTAATGAAATTATCGAACCTATTGTGAAGAAAATGGAATCTTGCATCAATTATCTCAAAGTGAGGAACCCCACAACCAAAAGGTGTAGCGAGAAAGAAAAAGCAGAACTCTCAAAAGTAGCAATCGAACAATGATTGCGTACATGCTTGCCAAAGAGATTTTGGTCAAGAAAGACAAACACAAAGATGCCATACCCAAAACAGATCAATTATCAACAAACATCATGGAAAGACTCCATATGAAATATGGAATGGTAGAAAACCTAATATCTTATATTTACATATGTTTGGATCAAAATGTTTTGTTTTGAACAAGAATCAGCTGCATGCCTTTGATGAAAAGGCTGATGAAGCAATCTTTATGGGATACTCAGACACCAGCAAAGCATTCAAGGTACTCAACAAAAGAACATTGGTGATTGAAGAATCAATACATGTATTCTTTGATGAACCAAATACAAATGGTGAAGGTCTTCAAGAACAAGAAGAAGAAGCAGCACAAAGACAAGTGTATATGAATACAACAGTACCAGCAACTATTCTGCATCACAGTTTTGGAAATCAAGATGAGCCACAAGTCAATACAACAGAAGAAGCACCAGAACTTGAAGCTCATGCACAACATGAAATTATAGAAGCACCATGTGAAGAACAACTTCAACCAGACCTAAATTGGCTAAGAGATCATCCTGAAGAACAAGTTATTTGAGATATTCACACAGGAGTAAGAACCAGAAGACAACTGGAGCATATGTTAACATGTTTTCTATTACAAGTGGAACCCAAGACAATATATGATGCAATTCAAGATGCAGATTGGATCACAGCCATGCCAGAAGAACCAATTCAAGAGTGCATTTCTGAATGGACTTTTGGAAGAAGAAGTATATGTGGAACAACCCCCTGGTTTCCAACTCAAAGGAAAGGAAGACAAAGTATACAAACTAAAGAAAGCTCTTTATGGACTCAAACAGGCACCCAGAGCCTGGTATGAAACACTATCACAATTTCTGATCAAGAATGGATTCAACAAGAGAACTATAGATAAGACTCTATTCAAACTAGAGGAAGGAACAAGCACATTGCTAGTACAAATCTATGTTGATGACATCATCTTTGGATCAGAGGATGAAAAGTTATGTGAGAAATTTGCAAATCTGATGAAGAGCAAATTTCAGATGAGCATGATGGGAGAACTGAATTATTTTCTTGGCCTTCAAGTAAAGCAAATGAAGGATGGAATTTTCATCAGTCAAGCCAAATATACAAAAGACTTAATACACAAGTAATACAAGTGGTACAACAGATACACCAATGTGTGCAAGTGTCATTCTTGGAAAAGATGAAACTGGAAAGGATGTTGACCAGAAAATGTATAGAGGAATCATTGGATCCCTACTATACTTAACTCTAAGCAGACCTGATATAGCATTTGCAGTAGGATTGTGTGCAAGATTTCAAGCTCAACCAAAAGAATCACATCTTCTAGCAGCCAAAAGAATAATCAAATACTTGAAAAACACTATCAATGTAGGAATTTGGTATCCAAAAGATGGAGGATTCAAGTTGATATCATATTCAGACTCTGACTATGCTGGATGCAAAATAGATAGAAAAAGCACATCTGGAACTTGTCAAATGCTAGGCAGCAGACTAGTTTCGTGGTTTAGCAAAATGCAAAACTCCATATCTACATCAACAGCAGAAGCAGAATATATAGCAGCAGGAAGTTGTTGTGCACAAGTACTTTGGATTAGACAATAGCTAAGGGACTATGGAGTGGAGGAGAAAAATATTCCAGTCATGTGTGACAACACAAGTGCAATATCTATCACTGAAAATCCAATGTTGCATTCAAGAACAAAACACATTGATGTGAGACATCACTTTATCAGAGATCATGTCGAAAAATGAGATGTCATTCTAAAATACATACCACTAAAGATCAATTGGCTGACATCTTCACTAAACCACTTAGTCATGAAAGATTCAGCATGCTGAGAACTGAGTTAGGAATGATTGAAATCGACTAAGTACAAAAGAGCGGCTAACTGGAGTAATCGGCTAAGTAACTTCTTCAGCTGTTCAAACCTTTGCCATTACAGGAGATGTAGCAAGTAAGGCACTGGTATCCAGCAAAGTGACTTAACTGATTGTTAGGAACAGTCAAATAAAGGGGCTCAGTGAAAAAGTCACTACACCGGCTAAATAGCCAGCCAAGGCACTTCACCGAAATAAAGATTGGAATCATGGGTAAATTAAAGTGTGAACATAATCAACTTTTATACACGTGGAGAATAAGGGAGTTATGGAAGATTATCCTGAAGATGATTACACACGTGGAGATCAATTTATAATTATGGAGGTAATTATATTATTTTTTTGAATTATAAACACCTCGATTCCCGGGCTCTATCATTACTTACCTCAATCCACTCCCCCACATCACTCGAATATCGTGATTTACATACAAAAAATCATGCCATTATGTCATAAAATCCTTCTACATTCAAACCACGTTCACACTACCCAAATCATCCTATATAAACTACACTTAGAAATTTTCAGAAATTTTTACACTCCCTTGCATATCATACATTCCTCTGCAAACTCACATTTCACTCTCAAAAATTCTTTTAACTTCCAAAAATGGCTTCATCCTCCTCAACCACTGAAACTGGGTATGAAAAATCGATTGCCACTGGATCATTCTTCCATGAAGAACACTACTTAAAGCTTTGTGGAGATGATGAAGAAGCAAAACGCCTGGCAGCTGGATGCAAAAACCTAAAATTATCAACCTTCCTCAATCCCCCAGTAACCGAAGTCTGCTATGAAAGTCTAATTTCTTTCTAGAAATCTACAAAATACGTCTCTAGGCTCCTTGCAGAAGAAGGTAACGAATGGGAAGAAGATAATATTGTTGCATCTGTCAACAGCAAAGACATAGTGATTACAGAAAAGGTAATCTGAAAACATCTTAAACTTTCAAATAAGGGTCAAGCAAAAGTAACCTTGATACCACAAAACCTGGATGATTTCTGGGTAACCATCGCCAAACAGGCAAACCCAGGATCTAAGAAAGTCAACTGTCTTAGATCAGCTTTAAAGAAGCCATTCAGTGAATTCAGTGCCCTAATTGGCAAAACCATCGAAGGAAAGTTGGGAGCAAATAATGCCATGACAGAAATCAGAATGCGGTTAATGGGAATCATCTACAACAATCTAGAGTTCAATTGGGCAAAATACATCTTTTTAAGACTCAAGAAACAAATTCAAGGTGAAGTTAATGCAGCCAATAAGGGAACAATAGAAGGAAAGACGAAGAAAGGACAATTCTGGGTGAAAAAGTCATATGGGATTCTGTTACACTATCTGATGCAATGTCTCAAGGTCCCTGTTGTACAACTTCACAAACTGCATGAGTCTAAGATCATGTTTACCTATGTTAAACAACAAAAACAAACAGGAGGAGGGAAGAGAAAGAAAACAACAACTCATCCCTCCGGTCAAAGAAAGAAACTGAAGGTTCAAAGCAATTTGGACAAGACAGCCCTTGGAAAATTAATCGATGAAGAAGAAGAAGAAGAGGACACTGATGTTGAGGCAGAACAACATGGAGAAGAAAATGAAAGTGAGGATGAACAACCTCTAAATGAGGAAATCACAGGAGAGACTGGAGATGATGAGGAATCTCCAGAAGAACCTGCACAATTGTCTGCAAACGACATTGATGATCGAATTGCAGAATATCTTGAATGGAAAGAAGGCGATTCCAGAAATCAGATTCGAGATTCGGAATGCATGCTTGCTGAGGAAGCATGGCTTTTCAATTTTCTGGGAATCACCACTCTGGTTGGTGTACTTGATGAATCTCCTCTCTGGGACATGGTAGATGCAGCAAAGGCAAAACTGCCCCAGATATCTAACAGCCACAATGATGACTCAGAAGATTGTAGAGATGATGATGATAACATTGATCAAGATGATGGAGATGATCAGGATGACAATGATAATGATGACCATCATGCTGATTATCTTGACAAACAAGGAGAAGAGGTTACTCCTACACCGGATGCAATTGATGATGACATTCTTCTAAGCACCTTCCTACAGCCATATGCATCCCACAAGTCAAAAACACCAGCTAAGACAACCACTCAACCACTATCTGCTGCAACTCCTACTGACAGCATAAACATAGTGGATACTGGCTCAGCTGCTACCACTCCAGTCAAGACAATCCCCAGCACAGAAAAAGGGGGAACAGCAGCTCAAGCCACACCATCATACACATCTACACAAATTCTGGAATACTTGGATGTCCATGTAAATGTAACTCAGCACTAAGATATAGGACAACAAACAGACCCAGGACCAGCTGACATCCGGCACAAACTCTCTCAGCTGGCCACTGGTATCTCAAATGAAACCTTTGAAAAAGCAGCAGATCTACTGGTAGAAGAACTAGAGCAGCAAGCCATGCATCTTAGATCCATTACCTCGGCATTCAATGACAAAAGCTACTCCATTGAGCGAAAATTTGAGGCCATTGCTGAATACATCGAGGCACAAAACATTGTTGTTCAACGCCAAGGAGACATGATGAGACAACTCAACATTAACATCACAAACAATCTTGCAGGTCTCAGGAAACACATTTCTCAGGAAAATGACTCCATGGCAGTGGCATTTGGAACAAGATTCCGCAGTGTCACTGAAAAACTGACTAGTCATGATAACAGATTCACATCCATCAAAGCTGGACTCTCTGATTGGAACGGCAGAGGCAACAAATAGCATCTTACTCCGGTAGAGGGATGATCTTTGCCAAAAAGGGGACAATCGGGATAAGCCTAAAGGATCAACTATTAGACCCCAAACTTCATGAAGAACAGCGAGAGCAAGGGATGAGAAATAAGGATCGAAATGAAGCGGAAGAAACAAAGAAAGCGGGGCTAGAGAAGAAAGAGAAAAAGCCCTAAACGAACCACCTCAGATCTGGATTTCCTCTTCCTATGCAAAGAAGAGATGACGACAGAGATAGATCCGGAAAACAGCAAAGGCAAGGATCTAGTCAACCAAGAGGATCAGCAAGTCAACACAGACTTAGCACCAGAGGAAACACCAGCAGAGGCAGCAGCAGCTCCAGATACACTGGTGGGCATAGAACGTACACTGGTCACAAAAGCAAAACAGAATATGAAGCAGATGTACTGGACCATGTAAGAGAATTTTTCAGAGTACATGAAGGACTTTATCCTCATCTCTCACAAGATGAAGCATGGGCTGATTTGCTATGCTATCAGGATGAAAGGATGAGAACTGATATGGCCAAACTCTACAATGATGTCAAGAGAGAGTTTGCACTTCTAAAACAATCCAACAGCAAACCAAGTTCAGCCATACCACTTTCAGCAAAAGGACCATAAGACTTGCCAACTGAACAACAAGAAGACTTCAACTATATGGCAAAATTCTTCAACCCTATGGGTAGAATGGACAACAGAGAGCGTGGAGTCTCTACAAAAGTCTCAAGTTTCTTTGACTCACATATTGGTTGAAGCTAGGGAGAGACTTGAGAAGTATTTTGGAGAACCTAGGGCAAATGAAACCATGCAGATTTCAATGGACTCTTTGCCAAGAAAGTATTCAAGGGAGTATCGAATAATACCTTTGCTATGGCATCTTTGGAAGTGGAAGTTTCTAGAAATTGATTGGAAAGACATTGAAGAGGTTCAGACTACAAAGTTCAAAAGGTACAAGGCTAAATTAAGCAAAATGTAGTTTGTAACACTTGAATAAAATTTTAAACTTATTACCTTTGAATGGATGAATAAAATTGTTGAGTTTTGTGCTGTTGATCATTATGAAAAATTGGCTTACTTATGTTCAGGCTTATGAGGGTTTTGGCATCATCAAAAAGGGGGAAATTGTTAGGAACATTTTTATTATGTTTTGATGATGGCCATACTAGCTGTTATAGCAAGCCTGAAATAAGTTAGAATTCTCTGTATAAGTCCTTACTTAGAGTCTGACATATTGTATAAGTTACGTCTGACAAGTATTGTACTAGTTGGTCAGACGGCACAGTAAAACATACATTCAGCAGAGTGAAGCCAGCCAAGCACAAGCAGAAAAGCAGTGAAGACCTAATGGTATGACTTATAACCAAGGAAGTCTGTGATGACCTTGGATAAGTCTAAGTATGTTCCAAGTAGTGAAATTCAATGTTCAAATATGGAGTACACTGATCTCACCCAAATCAATGATCAGTGAAGTACAAATATTCTCCTTAAACTGAAGTGATGAAGAAAACAGTGAATCGGAAGAGTAAACTGACTTTTGGCAGAGTGAAGGCAAAAACAGTGAAGGAAGATCTAAACGGCAAAGTCAGATGGATCACTCGACCGTTCAAAGAATGGCGAAGTAATCCTTATCAGAACAGAATTGAAATATGATGAAGATTCAGAGGATCATGCATTTAATGCACAATCAATAGAGGATCAATCAAGGACGGATTTTCTGCTATATATTTGAAGGAAAAAATCCGATCACTGAAATCAAGGTGAATATAATTAAGTGGGAATCAAGAATAAAATCAAGGATTATTCCCCTCATAAATATAGCCAACGGACGGAATTTCAAATCAATGATACTCAAGGCTATAAATAGAAAGCATTGACAGACAGATAAAAACAACGATTAGAAAAAGAAAACTAAGCAGAAACTCTGTCACTTTGAAAAGCATTCTCTCTGAACTTACAAGGATTTTATCTACAGATCAACTCAGACATCAGAACTACAATTTCATATTCAACACTAAGATTGATCAATCAAGTTTGTGAATCTCATTCACAATAAACTGAAGCAACTGAATCAGAAGTCATCAGAGAAGGAGTTGTGATTGTGATAGCTGCTGAAGGATTTGATCTCAATGAGCAGTGAAAGAGACTGAATCACTGAAGCTGTTGCAGTCAATGAGTGATAGTCTTGTAGATTGTGAAGTTTGGGAAGTCAAGGACAATCATACTATTGTATCTGTGAAAACAATAGTGATATCCTCCAATCATCACAGAAGAAGAGTGGATTAAGGGATTACACCACCCTAAACCACTATAAGCCTTGTGTCAATTTACTTTCTGCAATCTTCTTTACTGCATTCATTTAAATTGCCTAAATTATAATCTAAATCTGTGATTGTCCAAACTATTTTGTAACAACATAGTAAGAAGGGACTTATCCGCTGCCCAAAAACTTTTAAATACAAGAATTTTTTTTAAACTCCACTATAGTCATTCACCCTCCGCCCCCCCCCCCCTCTGACTATAGTTTTACCCTTCACTGGGACCAACAACAAAACTGAAAGCTGATCAAGATGTGGTTAAGATCAAAGCTAAACTCCTACAGCTGGAGATACACCATATCAAATACATTTACTGATATAGGCTACGGTTGGCAGAAAAGTCGTAACCTACACAGATCTCAACCGTCCATCCCCTCCACTCACCATCCTTTTTGCATCTCAACGCCAGATATGATTTATGACAAGATGTTTCAAAACCCACTCAAATTCTCTAACTGCACGATCTACCACCTATAAATACCTTCATGTTATCTTTATCAAAATCTTTACACTCGGTCTTATTCAACCCCCAGTTTGAAGAATTATATGAATCTTCAAATTTTACGAAATCACTTATTCCATCAGAAATTTTGACTTATACCAGATTGGAAGGACATCCATAAAAAATAATGTTTACACATACTCCACCAGAGTCAATGAGAAAGATATTAAGGTCACTAAGGACCTTATTGTAGAAATTTTTGGTTTCGACAAGTCTAGATATTCATCTGTTATCAAGTTGAGTAAAGAGCAAATATAGAAGTTGTGGAAAGATATTGCAATAAAAGAAGATTCAAATGTATCATTAAAAAGGAAGACAAGTTTTCTTAAACATGAATTTGACTATCTAACCAAGATGCAAGCCAAATGTGTAATTGGAAGTGCTGGCAACATTAGCAAACTATCAGACACCAAGATAGATCTCTTGTATGATATTTGGTTTGAAAAAAACTTCAATTATCAAAGATACATTCTTGACCAAATAGCAAGAAAATTTCATCTGATATACAAAAGAAGAAAACTGACGTGAAGAATGGAAGATTCTACCACAAGAAGACACTTGCCTTGATGGTACAAAGGATTATTATTCATTTCAAAATTGCAAGAAGAGGATCAACTACAATCACTGATGGAAAAATTTTAGAAAAAGAAGAGAAAAGTAAAGCTGGGAAGAGGAAAGCTGATGGTTCTGAAGCTGAACCTAAAAACAAAAGGAAAAGATCCTCTAAGAAAGTCACAACAGAAAAGGACTTGGAAGATCTTGAGAGACTAAGACAGAAAAAGAGGAAACTGGAAGAATCGGAGAAAGCAAAGTGTGCTGAGGAAACTATGAAACCAAAGGAACTCTCACCTAAGAGATCATTAGTTTCTAACACAGCAAGTCAGACAGCCAAGAAATCAAAAGCTTAGGAGACCCCCGCAAAACCTGATGTTATCAAAAAAGAATCAGTTGAAGAAGCTCAATAACTCGTTCCATCCCTACTAGAAGCTGACACTCTGGGGAACAAGTTTTGAGAACTAAAGATGAAGAAATTAAGAGTGATGAAGAGCTGATAACACCTGAGATAGCAAAAATGGTCAATCTGCTATCCAAAACCAAATCAACACCATAAAAGTCAGCATCTAGACTGGAGTATGAGGAATCAATCAAAGAGCTTGAGGCATCTCGGTCAGGAAAAGAAGATAGAGAATAGAATTCTACTGAAGTTCAAAAAGTTGTCACTTTGGATGATCTTGTTGAAGAAGAAAATCAAAGAAGGGAAGTTGATAACGCTGAAAACGTTGAGGAAAACAAAGAAGAAGATTTGGAAGAACTAAATGATGATCCTAAATAGGTTGTTGAAATCAGAAATGGGTTTGAAAATGAAGATGTTCTTTGTAAGTAACTGAAACCGAAGCAGTTACTATATCCACAATTGTACATGAAACTGAAGTAGGATTATCTATCATCCCAGTTGTTGCTGAAGGGGAATCCAGCAAAACTGAAGTAGAGAAAGTTGAAGAACCAGTTGGAACTCTAACTGAATCTAACTTAGAGAAACTATGATGATGATGATTCACAAGGAGACCCTGACTTACAAAAAGGAATATTTGCCTTCTTACAGATGAAAGATTCAAGCAAAGGTGTTGAAGAGAAATCTGAAGAAGACAGTTCTGAGGAAAATGGTGATTCAAACTCTGAAACCCAGTCTGAATCAGGAAAAGTAGAATATGAAGAAGGCAATCAGTCACCAATCAACAGAGAAGTTCTTGAAATAGCAAAAGTTGAGGCTGATCAAGCCAGAGAAGAAACGGATGACAAGTTTGATACAAATTGTCACCAGTAAAAGAAGCTGACCCTTCTACCCTAGAGAAAATAAGAAGACAATATGAAGAAAGAAGGAAATCATAGGAGTATAAGGAAGAAGCTAAGAAAGCCAGAACTGAGAACAAGAAAGCTTAAGCTGAGAAAGATGTGCCAAAACGAGCTGAGATCATCAAGTACAATTACAATGAGCTTGTGAAGATACAAAATGAAGGCATGGGCATCTTTGGAAAAGTGTTGCAATCCATGGAAGCAAATAAGAATGAAAGAACTAACATGGAAAATAGATTAGAAAGTGTCAAAAAGGACTGTCATGACACCTTGATAAAAATTAGAAAAACCACCATTGAATCAGATGCAAGAAAAACTGAGACCCAGGAAAGACTGGAAGGTCTTGTTACCAATGTACATGACAGAATGCTTTTACTAGAGAATACCATGAGAGACTCAGTCATTGCACAAACCATATTGGCATCAAATCAATAGCACCTGAATTGTTATATCAGAAGTTTGATTCATAAAGCTGATGTCAATAAGGGGGAAAGTTTGGATATTCTAAGAGCAAATGCAACATACATGCCCGGAGTTCTTGAAAGCATGAACTTAAGAAGTCCAGAGGTGACATGAATGATGAACAAATTGAGCTTATTGAAAAGTTCTCTGAACCAACTGAGAAGATACTTGGTTTAGATTCACAACTTTAAAGCATTTTCAAGGAACTACCCACCAATGAAGGTGAATCAAAATAACAAGCCTTAGAAAACTTTCTAGTCATGCAGAAAGTTATTGTTCATTACTAGAATAAACTGAGAAAATGGGAAAGAAATGGTACGCTTGAGAAAGCTGAGAAGAAAATTGAACAAACTGAATCTGAGTTTATCAAAGAATTACTGAAAACAACTACAAATGAAAAGATGAAGAAAATTGTGTTCTTATTCGCAACTTTGTTCAAAAGAAAGTTTTTCGGGAAGCATAGTATGACTACATCACGGAATATCTGGGCTAGTAACAATGGAATTGAGCACAGTTCAACAAATCAGGCTATGAAAGAAGTAACTGAAGAAGCAGACAAAGGGAAAGGAAAAGAAGCTGATACTTAGCTTCTTTTCATGTATTGTATTTTAATACCATGTACTCTTGTAACTCAAACCATCAATAATATATCAGTTTCTCAGTTTTGTATGATTGTTATTACTTATGTTTTATCATTTTGCATTGCTTTTAAGGAAGGTATTGACATCATCAAACAGAGGGAAACTGTTGGAAATAAAATTTATGTTTTGATGATTATTCATCAGTTATTCAATTATTTTTCTTAACCCTTTTGATGAAGTGTCATAACTAGCTGTTATAGTGAAAAGCAAAAAATATGTCTAGAAATAAATGTATAGGATTTATTAGAGTCTGGTACATGTATAAGTTAATCAGATAAGCACTGTAATAGATTAGAACAAACTGAGAAAACTGAGAATAAACAGAGTTTATAAGAAAGAGTATCCATATGAAGAAACTGACTTTATCAAAAGAACTGAGTACACAATTGGACTTGAAGAAGGTAAGTTTGCTGAGGGTCACTGTTGGTCCCTTGAAAAGGCTTTGGTTAAGTTTAGAGGGGGGTGAATAAACTTAACACTTAAAACATTTGGAGTTAACAAACTCAACAACTTCAGCCGCCTTCTGACAACTCAGTAGTCTGCTAATGCTCAGTAGTCTGCTGACTATTGACTTTACTGAATTTGTTGCAGCGGAATTTATTCAAGTGAAGCCTTATTACTTGTTTTTAAAATAAGATACCAAGTATTAGATACTCAGTAGTGTATGTGTGTGATTCAGTTGCTAGTTCAGTAGGTTGATGTGCTAAATATATTAATGCAGAAAGTAAGTAGGCAATTTTTATAGTGGTTCCAGGTGGTGTAATCATGTCAGTCCACTCTTCTCCTGTGATGTTGGAGGTAATTCACTAGAGACACTTGAGGTAGCTGTTACAAAAATCCCTAAGATGATTGTCCTTCACCAATAACTATGGCTTCACAAACTGAACACTTGGAACAGGTAGGATTGCTGCTCCAAAGTCTTCCACTGGTCCTTGAAGGGTAGTATTGCCTCTTCACCAGCTCCACCACAAACAACAGTCCTTGACACACAAATGTGCTTCACTGTTTTCAGTAGATTTCTTATAAAAGAAAGTTTGAATCAAGTAAGTGATTCAGCTTTCAGCAGCTTGATCAGGATGATATGATTTGCAGCTTGAAGACTTCAAGTGTGTAAACTTGATGTAGCTTGAAAGCAGATTACACTTGAAGAAGTTTACTGGATCAATAGCTTTATGCTCAGTAGGTTCAGCAGGGTGTTTAGGTCGATTGAAATCTGATAGCTCAAGATAGATCCTTAATTTTCGTCACATGTATCTGAATTAGGAGTCCTCTATTTATAGGTGAGAATCCTTGTGACTTATGTTTGAGATTCAAACATAGCCATTTCAGATTTGTCCCATTTGACTTGTCATGCATCCATTGTTCATAAGTGATCGATAATCGTCATAATGCTTTTTGACAGTTTACAATCCGTCCACCCAAAACTTGTATCCATTGGATAATGCTCTGTCTCTTTCCAACATCCATTTAATCTTAACCATTGATTTGTTTGATAAAATCAGAGGTTGTTATCTGTCCTTATCCTTGTATTTATCCAATGTAACCCTTGAATAATCGGAAAAATATGTCAACAGGTTCCTGTGATTGTAAGTCTGCTGAAATGCATATCAGTCAGCTGATCCAAGGTTGCTTTGTTTATAAAAACACTTCAGATGACGTCTCTTATATCTAACATTTTATTATTAAGTTAGATTACACCATTTAAAAAATATAACTAAGTTTCAGTCACCACTTAACTTGTGGAACTTAGACCTTGTACACAATGTATATGTAATCAGTTTAGGTCATCACAGACTTCCCTAAATTCTGATTCCATATCCTTGACTTTAAATTATAAGTTTGATCCCTTAGCCTTCAATAACTGAGTTTGAACCCTCATTTTTGGTCTTGAGAGGTTCCTAAACTAGTATCTTGACTGTGTACCCTCTTGATCTAGACAGTCTGATGATGAAGGTCAGCTGACCTTTTACAGTGCTTGTTTGATCAAACCTATACAAGATCAAACTCTAATAAGCCTATACATTTGATCTAGACATCTTTTTGCCTTTGCTCTATAACAGCTAGTCTGGCACTCATCACTAAAACTCAAAAATAAGTCCAACAATTTCCCTCTTTTTGGTGATGATGCCAATACCCTCCTTACAGCAAAGCAAAAAGATTAAAAACAAAAATAGAACAAATTCCAGTCATTTCTCATTATAATTATATTGTTCAATAGTATTACAAGCTAGATTCAGCATATATAAAAAAACAGAAGTAAGTATGCTGATCTAGTGTCTTCTTTCTCTTTCTTGTCTTTTCTTCCCTTGCTGTTCATGATAAGATCTTATTTCTCTAACCATTTATCTCATCCATTCATTTTCAATAAGAGAGAAATCAATGTGAGGATTCACTTCTTTCCACCATTTCCATGCCTCGGGTAGAGTAAGGTTGATATGATGTACTCTAAAGCCTAAGCGCATGTATACTTCCTTGAATTCATTCAGTGAATCCTTTGCTGATGTGGTAGGTAAACTCCTTCCACCTCTACCACCTCTACCACCTTTGGATCTCTTGGATTTAACTCTTGCTTCCCAAAACTTCAAACTCAAAAAAGAGTTTAGCCCTTCATGAAAGCCCTTGTCATGATAAGGTCTCCTCTTATTATAGTACAGTTTCTTGTACTCCTTGAAAAGATTATCAATAAGCTGTAGTCTGGCAGGTGCACGCTCTCTATAAGCATTTGTATCAGCCTCCCATTTTTTCTGTACAAAGATCCTAGCAGCCTCTTTTGCTACTGCTGTCTGGCTCTCTTCCCCCTTATTGACATCATCAACAAAACGGGACATCATGCCATGAACACTCTCATGTGTGATTACTAGATTACTCAGTTGTCCTTCCATAATCTCAATTCTAGTGTCAACTGCAGAAATCCTTTCTTTCATCGTTTGCTGCAGTAGATTGATCCTTTCAGTGAACTTAGGATCCAATCCAGCAGGTTGAAGTGTTCCAGCAGGCTCAGCCACAACAGGCTTAGGTGCCTCAACAAGCTTGTCCTTCAATATATTACCTTGTTTAATCCCTCTCACATCTTTGGCAAGGTCAGCAAGAGCATACTGAGTGGAAGTAATATTGGAGGCAACTGCTTCTGTAGTCCTCCCTCTATTTTCCACCAGATTCATCAAATCTTCAAACCTATGATCTTGCCTGTCATGTTGAGTTCTTAACCTTGTTATGTCATTTTCGGCGATCCTCAACTCATCCAAAATCTCTCACTGGTACCCTACCGGCCATTCCTCCAAACCATATGTCCAAAGATCTTCATCAGAGAGGCTCTTCAACATTGTATTGTGCCCTCTGTCTCACGACAACCATGGCCCAGCTCATATCTCTCCTGAGAGGTTAGGACCCTGGAACTCTCTAGTATAGGATCTAGGCGGTGTTCCTCAAAAATGGGTACAAAGCCTGTTGTGGTTCATCGACAATATGTTCTTCTTCGTGCACTTGATACTCCTCATCACTTTGTAGTCATAGTCCATCACCGCTCATCCTCCTCAATAACAAAGATCTCACGACCATCTTTCCCTATAGTGGACTTTCCTCCAAAGAGGCTCTACTACAAAGAAACTGCTCAACAATAACAACAGGGGTTTCCTCCAAACCCATAGATAGTTCCAACCTATGTCCAGGAGCTGTTTGTACCACAGCAGCCTGTACCTCCTGTTCCAACATTTGTCCAGGTGTTGTCGATACCTCCTGTTCCAACCTTTGTCCAGCCTGTACCTCATGTTCCAACCTTTGTCCAGCATGTACCTCAGCAACATGTACCTCCTCAATCAACAAAGTTGATCCTTCAAATCCCATCACCATGTCTAACCTCTGAGCTATCACTGACAGTTCCTCAGTGATCAATACTCTATACAAGAATTGCAGGGAATTCAGTCATATTCTCTTCTTGAAACCCTCTAGCATTAGCAATCCTTCGTAGACTATTGGCAGTTTTGGATAGAGTGTCTTGAGTGTCAATCCATTCTTGATATTGACTTGAATTTTCAGAACTGACATCAGGCTCACTATGTTCAGTAACCTCCCTTCATCCAAATCTACACTCTTTTGGTTGTCAGGATGTTCAACAGATTCAACAACAAATGAGACATCAGACACACCAACCAGCCTATTTGCACAAATGTGTATACCCTCATTGATTTGTGCCACCAGATCATCCATGGTGAGATTCTCCAGATCTTCCTCCATTTGACTAATCTGCTTGCCTTCAGCAGACCTACCAGTATCAGTGGACTGTTGCATACTTGGTTCATTAATCAAAGCAGTACCACTGATTTCTCCTGGTCCAGAGGGATGATCATCACTAGAGTCGGATAATGAAGAATCATCACTATCTGATCCATCTCTTGGATCCCCAAATTTGATACCCTCTTCCTTCTTTTGCACATCAATAAGATCCATCAATCTTGCTTCCAACAAAGAGGTATCAACAAAATCAAGTAAATTCTCCACTCCGAGCTTCCCAAAAGCCCACTCCTCAAAATCTGTCATTGGTTTAGCAGCTGATTTTTGTCTTTTATAAAATCCAAACTTCCACTGAAAGTAATCAGCCACTAGCTGGAGCTTAGGATCAACATACCCCAAACTTCTCCTTTCTTTCAAAGGGCATGGTTGGCTTTCTAGGAGCTGTGTGTACACTCTGCTGACCTCCAAAGGTCCCAACAAGAAGTGTCAGAGTTTCTTCCACAGATGCCTCTAGGTCGGTAGGTTGCTCAGATTGTATGTTTGTTCCTACTACCTCCATCTGTTCCACACTTTTTCCCCCTGACTTATATGCTCATCAGTAGGGTTAGCAACAACTTGCTCTTCCCCCTGACTTCTTGTAGAACTTGCAGGGTCTTGTACCAATGTACCAACTTCCACAGCAGGTGTAGACTCAGTCGTCTGCTGTGGTTCTTCAAGAAGTTGCTCAACAACAACCTCTGCAGCTTCAGTAGGCTCAGAAGCCTTTACAGGGGAGGATTCAACAACTTCTTCAGCAGGCTCAGGTTTAGCAGTCTGGTGTGTTTCTCCAGTAGGTTGCTCAATAACAACATGTTCTTTCTCAGTAGGCTTGATAATTGTTAAGGGCTCAGCTTCAATAGCCTCTTCTTCATCTTCTTCCCTCTGAGCCTCCAGAATCCTTAATAGTTTCCCTTTGCCATGTTTCTTTTTCTTGGCAATTTCCTTCATTCTCTTGGAAAGTTGCTCTGATTCAACTTCTGCAGCTTTCCTCTTCCTTGTAATTTCAACAGTCTCTTTTGTTTGCTTCATTGTCTTCCTAAGCTTTAACATTTCTATGATATTTCTTGTGTCAGCAGCCTTTCTCTTCTCAACAGAATTCTTTGGTGCAGCAGACTTAGCAACTATCTTAACCTGCTCACCACCAGCATCATCATCTCCACCATCATTATCACTTTCTGTAGCCTCATCATTTACATCTTCATCATCATCTAATCCAGGAATAGGAGTAGCAACTTTTGGCTTGTATCTGGATTTGTTAATCTTTTCAGATGAAATATCAGGTATCTGAAAATGATTCAACAAGGTCTGAATCAGTAGACCTAGGGGCTTGGTTTTGGATTTCCTTATACCATCTCTATCATCAGTAAACACCTTCTTCATGTAGTGTATAAAGAATCCAGCCCAATCAAACTTCATGCTTCTGCAGATGATGATCAACAGGTCTATTTTAGGTCCAGACAGTGTATCTAGACTCCCAATGAATCCCAAAATGGTCTTGGCAATTAATTTGCTCAGCAGGTTATACTCATATCCAATATGCTTCACATTAATGCTTAGAGATGAAGATATCTTCTCATTTGTCTTTATTGCATCCACAAACTTCATTCTTGGAAGATTCATTGCTTCTGGATTGGTAGGAGCATTGTTTCCAGGTCCAAAATGAAACACCTCTCTCAGTATGTCTGAAGAGATTTCAATCTCTCTACCATTAACTATTGTAGTGAAGGCCTCTCTTCCTTCATGTATAACAATATTCCTCCAGAATTCCAATACATTGACATACGAAATTCTCTCCAGTCTTCTATTGATAACATTCTCCAAACCAACAATCCGTCTGATTCTACGTCCTATGTTAATGGCTAGTTCAGTAGAGTGACAGTCATTAACATATCCTCTCATACTCTGACTAGTTCCAATATGAACATCATCCTTGTTTGCCATTGTAAATGAGAAAGATGAAGAAGAAAACTTTTGAATCTCTGTTCACACAAGGTAATTTCAGAGAAATATTTCAGTCTGAGAGTTGTATGTATCCTCTGTGTATATGTCTATATATAAAGCAGATAGTAGTGGGTAGGAAACTGTCAGACACATACTGTAGCATTAACCACGATTAAATTTTGAGTGAATGTCATCTTGCCACGTGTCCCATGACAGACTCATAACGGATTGTAACCATTCGATCGTGTAACTGCGGTTATAAAGATAAAATAAATATCCTGCTATTTTGCTTTTGAATTTGGTAAAGTTTGACTGAGTAACGTTTATTTCAAAGACCTTGTCTTGATGACTTGGCTCAAGCGACTCTGGCCGACAATATGTCTCAAAGACTCGGCGTGAGTAAGTAACTTTTTGATCTTCAATTCTTCTTGCTTTTGTTCAACGGATAATACAAGATGAAGTTTAATACCAATGACTGATCTATCAAGTGAGCTCACCCAACAGGACAGACCAATCCCCTTGGCAACTTCATTTGCTCAATTGTCCAAACAAAAATAATTACATAGAATTGTTGATACCAATGACTAATCTGCAAAGTGAGCTCACCCAACATAGCAAAGACTAATCCCCTTGGTGAATTCCAGTACATTGCTGATCAAAGATGTATCAGTCAACTTTTATAATTCCAAGTTCAGTCCTTAGTTCAGAAAATCATTCACTATCTAGTGGTTTAATGAAAATATCAGCAAGTTGATCTTGAGAGAGGATATCTGAGAACCACCACATCTTTCTTTTCAACATGATCTCTTATAAAGTGATGTCTCACATCAATGTGCTTGGTTCTTGAGTGCAAAACAGGATTTTTTCTGATTGCAATTGCACTTGTGTTTTCACTCATTATAGGAATTTCTCTTTCTTCAATTCCATAATCCCTTAATTGTTGTCTTAACCATAATATTTGTGCACAACAACTTCCAGCAGCAATATATTCAGCTTCAGCAGTTGAAGTTGATATGGAATTTTGTTTCTTACTGAACCAAGAAACCAATCTATTTCCCATTAACTGACAGGTTCCTGTGGTGCTTTTTCTATCAATCTTGCATCCAGCATAATCAGAATCCGAGTAGGATATAACCTTGAAGCTTCAATCTTTTGAATACCAAATTCTTACATCCAAAGTTTCTTTTAGATACTTGAGAATTCTTTTCACTGCAGCTAAATGACTTTCCTTTGGTTTAGATTGAAATCTTGCACAAACACCTATAGCAAAGGATATATCAGGTCTACCGGTAGTAAGGTACAGCAGACTGCCTATCATCCTTCTGTATAAAGTCTGATCAACATCTTTGCCTTCTTTGTCTTCATCCAATCTAATGTTTGTACTCATAGGAGTTGATACCTTGGTGCTGTTTTCCATACCAAACTTCTTCAGCAGCTCCTTGGTGTACTTGGTTTGATAAATGAAGATTCCATCTTTCATTTGTTTGACTTGTAAACCCAAAAAGTAGTTCATTTCTCCCATCATACTCATTTGGAATTTACTTTTCATCAGATTTGCAAACTTTTCACAAAGCAATTCATTTTTAGAACCAAATATTATGTCAACATAAATTTGTACCAGCAGGGTGCTGTCTTCTTCACTGATTCTGAAAAGAGTCTTGTCAATGGTACCTTTGGTAAAACCATTGTCCACAAAGAATTGAGACAAGGTCTCATACCATGCTCTTGGTGCTTGTTTCAAACCATGAAGTGCTTTATTGAGTCTATACACTTTATCTTCTTGATCTTTAACTTCAAAACCAGGAGGTTGTTGAACATAAACCTCCTCTTCTAGAATG
This sequence comes from Gentiana macrophylla, assembly GCA_026214975.1. Taxonomy (NCBI): domain Eukaryota; kingdom Viridiplantae; phylum Streptophyta; class Magnoliopsida; order Gentianales; family Gentianaceae; genus Gentiana; species Gentiana macrophylla. Next base: position 53,023,194 of record CM047807.1, on the reverse strand, counting down.
CCATTCAAGAATGCACTTTTGATATCCATCTGATATACTTTGAAGTTTTTATATGCAGCATATGCCAAGAATAATCTTATAGCTTCCAATCTTACAACAGGTGCATATGTCTCATCAAAATCTATTCCTTCTGCTTGGGAATAGCCTTTTGCAACTAGTCTGGCCTTATTCCTTACAATGATACCAGATTCATCCAATTTATTTCTGTATACCCATTTTGTTCCAATAATGTTTGCATGATTAGGCCTTTCCATTAGTGTCCAAACTTGATTTCTTTCAAATTCATTCAATTCTTCTTGCATAGCAATTATCCAATCTGGATCTGAAATTGCTTCTTCAACAACTTTAGGTCCATTTGAGATAGAAAACATGTAAACATTGCTTCTAATTGTCTTCTAGTCCTCACACCTTGCTGTATGTGGCCAATAACTTATTAGCAGGGTGACCCTTAACCATTATGGATTCTGATTAGATTGATTCTCAAGAACATCATCTTCAGTAGGGTCTGCTGTTGCTTCAGGGGGTTCAGCAGATCCTTCAACTGCCACAGTTGTTGCATCAGTAGTGTGACCAGCAGGGTGTTCAGCAGGAGCAAAGTCGGAAATCTTTAAGTCATTGAACCTTTCCAAAACATCAACACATTCTGGATCAGTGACTTGTTGATTCTTAGCAGGTTCAGAAGCATCATCTTCCATTCCAATGAATTTAGGTTCAACAAATACAACATGTATTGTTTCTTCATGTTTCAGTATACTTTTGTTCAGTACCCTGAATGCCTTGCTGACAGAAAAATATCCCAAGAAGATTCCTTCATCTGATTTTGGTTGGAATGTCTTCAATTTCTCCTTATGATTCAAGATAAAACATTTTCTTCCAAATGGATGGAAATAGGATATGTTGGGTTTCCTTCCATTCCAGATCCCATAAGGTGTCTTCAGGTAATAATTCTTCACAAATCATAGTTCTTCTTGGCTTCTTTCAAAGTTCTGTTTCTTCTCTCAGCAACCCCATTTTGCTGAGGTGTACTAGCAGCAGCCAGTTGATGTAGTACACCATTCTGTTCACAATATTCTCTTATAACTTTGTTGAGAAACTCAGTACCCTTGTCTAATCTGATCTTCACTACTGTTACACTTTTCTCATTTTGCAATCTCTTCAAAAGTTCAAGCATCTTTTGAAGTGTTTCACTTTTCTTGTTCATGAATACCACCCAAGTGTATCTTGAATAATCATCCACAACTACTAAAGTGTACTTCTTTCCTGTTACACTTGTTGGTGTTACTGGTCCAAACAGATCCATGTGCATTAGCTCCAAAACACTTTTTGTTGATTGTTTAGTCTTTGACTTGAAGCTTGATTTTGTTTGCTTACCTTGCTGACATGCATCACATATAGCATCCTTCTTGAATATGATCTCAGGTAAACCAATCACCAGTTTCTTCTTCACCAACTGATTGATATCATCGAATTTCAGATGATTCAACTTTTTATGCCATATCCAATTAAGTTCTGACTTGGTATGCACAATCAAAGTGTGTTTCGAGCAATGATGAGACCAATCCACAACATACATGTTTTGTTGTCTTCTTCCAGCCAACACAACTTGATCACCTCTTTCACTAATGACAATATATGTGTTTTTGTAAAAAGTGACCTTGTAACCCATGTCACAAAACTGTCCAGTGCTCAGTAGGTTGTAGTCCAGTCCTTCCACATATGCAACATTCCTGATTGTTAATCAATTTCTCACAAGTGTGCCATATACTCTTGTGTATCCTGGTGTGTTCTTGTTGCCAAAATTCACTCTTGGACCATCCTTTGCCACAAAATTTGACAAACAGTGCTTATTCTTTGTCATATATCTGGAACATCCACTGTGAAAGTACCAGACACCCTACAAAACAAAGTTAGTGCATTCTAGGTACCCAAAACTGTTTGGGTCCATATTGGTCAGTGGAAAGCATGACCCTTGGCAAATTTCCAAAAGGTCTTCTCTGAAAAGTGTCATACTTTTGTTCATACATGTATTCTACACATCCATAAGGTCTAACAAATGATTGTGTAGGATTCACATATGCTTTCTGGCCTTTTGGTATATAATGCTGTTTAGAGTGATTTCTTTTGGTAGAAGCACTAGCATAACCATTAATTTGCTGTCTGTTAGGAATAGCCCTGTAGTATGAAGTCTGCTGAGGTCCCTGCTGAGGTCTTATATAAGCCCTTTGCTGAGTCCTCTGCTGAATCCATTGCTGAGGTTTTACCCTATCAGTATGGTTATATCTGTTGTTTCTAGCAATAGAAACAGGAATATTCCAATCATCATCAGTAGGGAACAATCTATCTTTCCCCCTGAGATACGTATCCCTTGAATAATTGACATTTTTAGGTTTAGGATTATTATCCTTGGAATGTTTCTAATTTTTACCTCTTTGTGGTCCAGCAGACTTGGTAGCAGGTCTGCTATCAGTAGGTCTAAAAGGTACATCAGTCCTACTATTAGATTTATTCTTTTTGTTAGATGCTGTTGACCTTTTTGACTTCTGATTTTGCTTCCTTGAAGCTTTGTCAGTAGGCTTCACTACCTCAACAACCCTTTTGGGAGTTGGATCTTGTGCAGGTACAAACTTAGGACCAATTCTGGCACTAGGTTTAGTAACCTTACTGGATCCACTCTTATTAGATTGTTGAGTTCCAAATCCAAACCATGTTCTATCACCGTAAGGCTTTCCAAATTTAAATGCAGTGGAGGAACAAGTTTGTTCAGCAGATTCAACAGCTACTGAATGTTCAGCAGGCTTATACTAATTCTGTCCAACTTTTTTTTCCTTACCCTTGAGAAGTCTTAATTCATCTTTTAATCAGTCAACTTCTGATTGAAGAGCTTCTTTTTCAGCCTTCACAATCTCATAACCAGATTGTATTATCCTTAGTTGATTAAGGATGGCATCCAAAGTTTCTTCATTGTCAGAATTTTTAGGATTTGAACCACAAGTTGATTCACAATCACTTCCAGAAGGAGTGTTAATAGATACAGAGTTGTATACCTCCTCTGTTTCATCCATATTTTCCATTAAAGCATAATCATCCATATCACCAACAAGTGCAGTATCATCAGATTCATTTCCCTTTTCTGATTCAACTTCATATCTTGATTCATCTTCAGCAACCACAACTTTCTTGCCAGCTCTTCTTTGTTGGATTTTGCTCTTCAGTAGGTCTGGACAATCAGGTCTGAAATGTCCAGGCTTCTTGCAGTTGAAGCAAAGATAATCAGGCTCCTTCTTCTATTTCAGTTCATGACAATCTAGTTTGAAGTGTCCTGGTTTCTTGCAATGATAGCACAAGTAATCATTATCATTCTTTGATTCTTCCTTTTTCCTTTCATTGAATTTCTTTGTGAAATTCCTTGGAGAACCCTTTCCAGATTTCATCATTCTGATTTTCTTGCTCAGTAGGGCAATCTGCTCTAGCATCTCATCCAGTAGATCATCTTGGGCTCTTGATGTTTCTTCTTGATGTGTAGCAGCCAATGCAGTGGTTTTTGGTTCTTCTTTTTCAGTCTCAGGTACAAGATTTTTGCTGAATTCATAGGCCTTAAGATCTAAAAACAATTTTAAGGTGTCCTCTTCATGTAAACTTCTCATTTCTTCTATGGCAGTCACCTTCATCTCCCAAACTTCTTTTGCAGGTAATGCTTCCAACATTTTTGAATTTATTTCTTCTTGTGAGTACTTCACACTCAGTAGGGTGAGTTCATCCATGATTGCATTGAATCTTGACTCCATTTGTTCAATGGCTTCATATGGTTTCATTTTGAACTCCTGGAACTTCTTCTTTGCCACACTGCTCTTGTTCTTTTTGATTGCATCAGTGCCTTCATAGATTAATTGCAAATTATCCAAAGTTCTTTTGCAGTCTTGCTGTCTTTCACCTTCATATACATAATGCTATCTAAGGTTCTGTATATGATATCAATAACATTTTTGTTGAGGTTTGCCCTTTTTCTATCTTCAGCAGTCCATTCTCTTTTTGGCTTTGGAATGTACTGAGTGTCATTATCCACAGTTATAGATTTTGTGATTTCTAGTGGTCCATCAGTCAGCACATTTATCATCTCATCATGTGTTGTAGCTAGATAAGCCTGCATACGACGTTTATACTCATCAAAACGATCTAAAGAACACATTAACATTGTTCGAGCATACTGGTTGTTATCCATGATGCAAAGCTTTGAAAATCAGTGACTTGAAAAAGTTTTCAAAGTATTTTCACAAGCACAACAAGTATGATTACTTCAGAACAGAAGTAGTGCTCCGATACCAATTGTTGGTCCCTTGAAAAGGCTTTGGTTAAGTTTAGAGGGGGGTGAATAAACTTAACACTTAAAACTTTTGGAGTTAACAAACTCAAGAACTTCAATGACTGCGACAACTCGAGAGTCTGTTGATGCTCAGTAGTCTGCTGACTATTGACTTTACTGAATTTGTTGTAGCGGAATTTATTCAACTTAAGCCTTATTACTTGTTGTTAAAATATGATACCAAGTATTAGATACTCAGTAGTGTATGTGTGTGATTCAGTTGCTAGTTCAGTAGGTTGATGTGCTAAATATATTAATGCAGAAAGTAAGTAGGCAATTTTTATAGTGGTTGCAGGTGGTGTAATCCTGTCAGTCCACTCTTCTCCTGTGATGTTGGAGGTAATTCACTAGAGACTCTTTAGGTAGGTGTTACAAAAATCCCTAAGATGATTGTCCTTCACCAATAACTATGGCTTCACAAACTAAACACTTGGAACAGGTAGGATTGCTGCTCCAAAGTCTTCCACTGGTCCTTGAAGGGTAGTATTGCCTCTTCACCAGCTCCACCACAAACAACAGTCCTTGACACACAAATGTGCTTCACTGTCTTCAGTAGATTTCTTATAAAAGAAAGTTTGAATCAAGTAAGTGATTCAGCTTTCAGCAGCTTGATCAGGATGATATGATCAGCAGCTTGAAGACTTCAAGTGTGTAAACTTGATGTAGCTTGAAAGCAGATTACACTTGAAGAAGTTTACTGGATCAATAGCTTTATACTCAGTAGGTTCAGCAGGGTGTTTAGGTCGATTGAAATCTGATAGCTCAAGATAGATCCTTAATTTTCGTCACATGTATCTGAATTAGGAGTCCTCTATTTATAGGTGAGAATCCTTGTGACTTATGTTTGAAATTCAAACATAGCCATTTCAGATTCGTCCCATTTGACTTGCTTTTTTTGTCTCGTCATTCATAATGACGATAATTGTCGTAATGCTTTTTGATGCTTTTCTGATCCATCCACCCTTTCACTTGTATACATTGGATAATGCTCTGTCTCTTTCCAACGTCCATTTAATCTTAACCATTGATTTGTTTGATAAAATCAGAGGTTGTTATCTGTCCTTATCCTTTTATTTATCCAATGTAACCCTTGAATAATCGGAAACATATGTCAGCAGGTTCCTGTGATTGTTAGTCTCCTGAAATGCATATCAGTCAGCTATTCCAAGGTTGCTGTGTTTATAAAAACACTTCAGCTGACGTCTCTTATATCTAACTTTTTATTATTAAGTTAGATTACACCATTTAAAAAATATAACTAAGTTTCAATCACCACTTAACTTGTGGAACTTAGACCTTGTACACAAGGTATATGTAATCAGTTTAGGTCATCACAGACTTCCCTAAATTCTGATTCCATATCCTTGAGTTTAAATTCTAAGTTTGATCCCTTAGCCTTCAATAACTGAGTTTGAACCTTCAGTCATTAGTCTTCAGCAGGTTCCTAAACTAGTCTCATCGACTCAGTACCCTCTTGATCTAGACAGTTCTTTGATGAAGGTGGTGACCTTTTACAGTGCTTGTTTGATCAAACCTATACAAGATCAAACTCTAATAAGCCTATACACTGGATCTAGACATCTTTTTGCCTTTTCTCTATAACAGCTAGTCTGGCACTCATCTCTAAAACTCAAAAATAAGTCTAACGGTCACAGACTCAGTTGGCTTATCTAGAAGTAGAAGGCTGAGGGAACAACTCAGTAGTAGAAGGCTGAGGGATATAGACTCGGTTATTGAAGATTGAAGAACTGAGGGTTGAAACTCAGTTTTTATGAAGATCAAAGCCGAGAACTGTAAATTTAGAATTCAGGCAGGATTGTGTTGACCTGAACTGACTTTATGGATCTTGTATCAAGACCTAAGATACATAAGGACAATGATATCTTAGATGATTTAAAAGAAACGGTGTACTCTGATCAAGTCAATATGGATCAGATGAAAATAGAGTACTATGTTTTGAAGAAGAGTAAAAACTCAGTTAATGCTCTCAAAGCTGAAACTGACAACACTGAATTACTCAATTTCAAGCTGAAGACTTATAAACTAAAGAATAATCTGACTGTTAGTAAGAAAGAAATATAATTGGTCGAATAATTGTCAGAAAGGACACTGACAATCAACAGAATAGCAGGACCACCAACGGCTACACGAATTCAAATTCAAATGATATGAACGTTGGAATGACCCCTATAAATAGACCACTTTTACATCAAGAAAAAGTGCGGAGTTCTAAGGAAAAACATATCATAAAAGATTTTACTAAGGGGGAAAGTGAATTAAAGACAACTTATGCTTTATTCTATATTGCTAGATCCAGATCAAGATATCTTCAAAGTGTTCTTAAGCATTCAACGAAGCATCAAGATCAAACACTTGAAGAAAAACAGAGCTTGAGCAAATCATATGCATCAAGAAGAAGAAGCTCATATCACAAGTTGAATCATAGTTATTGATTCAAGTCTCAACTTTGATTTTATCAAAGTGTGAAACACCAAGAAGTTGTGAAGGACAGTTGAGGGCAGTCAGGAAGACTGTGTTTGTGATAAGCTGGTGAAGAGGAAATACAACCCTTCAAGGACTAGTGGTGCAAGTAGTTGCAAAGCAGCAATCTTACTTGTTCTATAGTTTCTTAGATAGTGAAACTAGGGATTAGTGAATGACTATCAGTTTGGAAATTTTTGTAACCGATCTACCTCAAAGAGTTCTAGTGGAATTTTCCTCCATCATCACATGAGAAGAGAGAACTGCCAGGATTACACCTCTTGGAATCTCTATAAACTCTGTCTTATTTACTTATTTACTTTACGCTTTTATTTACTGCATTCCAGATTATACCTCAACAGAACACAAACTCATCAAACATTAGAAACTGAGTTAGCACTGCATTAATCCTTTACAAACTGATAACTGAACAATCGAAAGGCTTTAATATATCCGCTGCCGGTTAACTCAGTTTTGAGCATAATTCAGTTTAATTTATACTCAGCTAAGTTAGATTAACTCCACACAAGTTTAAAACTGAATATAAGTTGGTTCAAATCTAGGTTTTTGGGGACAAGTTTATTCACCCCCCTCTAAACTTATGTCATCCTTTTTACGGGACCAACATACATCTTGTGTCAAATTTTGTTCTGTACTGCTGAAGTGGGCAAGAAAAGACTAAGCACCAAAAACTTTAAACACAGAATAGTCTAGTTTAGTGCCAGAAAGCACTTCATGTGGAGTGCTTTCCTTCAGCAGTGATGTAGGTGTAGCATTAATCAATTTTAAAACATGTAAAAGATAGAAACCCCAATATTCAATGGGTAGGTTACTCTGGAACCTCAATGCAACCTCTTGAAAAATTCAGCAGATGCTGATGTTTCCTATCAACAATACCATTTTCCTCAGGTGTACTTACACAGGAAGTCTGATGTATGATACCCTGCTGAGCATAAAAGTCAAGGAGTTTAAATTCTGCACCATTGTCTGATCTAATTACTTTAATAATCTTGTGAAAGTGAGTAGAAGCAAATTTAACAAAATATTTAACAAGGTCAGAGGCTTCAGATTTGTGCCTCATAAGAAAAACCCAAGTAAATCTAGAAAAATCATCTACAACAGTAAGAAAATATTGTTGTCCATTTACAGTATGCTGTCTTAAGGGACCCCAAATGTCCATATGAACAAGGTCAAAGGTAGCATTTACATCAGTAGTGCTTAAAGGAAAAGGATTTTTCTTCAGTTTAGCCATAGGGCAGACATAACAAAGATCATGATTACAAAATTTGACATCAACAGACTGTGAACTAATGACTTGCAGTCTTTTATCTGGCAAGTGTCCTAGTCTGTAATTCCATAAAACAACATCATCTAATCTATCAGATAAGGTGCGATTTTCTACAGCATTGGAAACAAAAAATTTTATTGGTTGATCAATGACATAAAGTCCTCTGTGTAACTCAGCTGAACCAATCATTTTCTTGTTCTTGTCCTGCAAAACACATTTGTTAGCAAAACAACAGTTGCACCTTTTGTATGATTAATAAAGGAAGTTAAAGATAAAAGGTTATACATAAAACCAGGAATGCAAAACACATCATGTAGGACCAATTGAGGGTTTACCCTTGTCCTATATGAGTGATAGAGACTTTATTTCCATTAAGTAGTCCTATTTTTATACCAGATGAAGGTTTGGGATTGCTTAATAGATATAATGATCCTATAATGTGATCTGTGGCACCAGAGTCCAAGATCCGTTGTATTGATCTTACTAAATTTAGATCACATGTTCCTATAGCAGGTGAGTAATGTGTGAAAATATCAGCAGGTTGGCCAATAGAAAATCCTACATGTGTAGAAGGAACAATCAGTAGAGCCATCAACTTGTCAAGTTGTTGTGCAGTAAGATTAGAAAACCCCGGTCCAGCAGACCTGCTTGGTGCCTGGTCTTTTTTCTGCAGATTGTTCCTCTTCTACCATATTTGCCCTTTTTTATTTAAAGCTAGGAGGAAAACCATGCTTCTTGTAACAAGTCTCCTCAGTATGACCATTGAATCCACAAAAACTGCATTGCATCTTTTTAGGATTTTTAGGTCTAGGATTTGCAGTAGAGTTAGGTCTGCTGACAATCTGATTTTGCCCCTGTCCATTCATTTGTGACAATAGAACCATGGAATCTTTCCCTTTCCCTTTCCTGGTGGGATTAAAACACAACTATACCAGGATATTTTATTGGCCTTGTTAGCCACAAACAACTTCTGTCTTTCAAACTTGATTGCCGTTGCAAAGGCATCATGAATTTCTAGAAAGGGCACTATAAGCATTGCTTGTGAAACCATCGGCACAAACTCATCCCTTAATCTTTTAAGGAATTTCATGACATGTTCAACCTCCATATGATCCATCAGATTGCTGACTGCATTGCAGTGACATTGCGGATCACAAGAACAGACAATTACAGGCTTAATGGTCTTGATTTCTTCCCAAAGAATCATCCACTTTGTGAAATACTAATTGACAGAATTTGTGCATTGCTTCAGTAGATGCATTTCTTCAAGAAGATCTGAAAGTCTTAAGGCATTAACATTTGAAAATCTTGCTGCAAGATTCTCCCAAACTGTATAAGCATTCTTGAAGTACATCAAACTTTGAGCAATGGTGTTCTCCACAGAATTTAAGATCTATGATCTCATCATTGTATCACATTGCCTCCATGCATGGAAATCTGTTGAATCTGCTTCTGGCCTTTTAATTGTACCGTCTATGAAGCCAATTTTATTCTCCATGGATTATAGTTGTGGCCATTCATCAATGGCTGAACAAGAACCAGAGAAGGATTCTCATTGGGATGAACATAGAATGGACTGAAGGGACTTATTTCTTGTTTCTTAGCTGCCATGGCTATCAAGAACTACAGAATTGATCACAAATTAATATTGAAAGTGAGAATATTGGGAAAAAACGATCAAGAATTGATCAAGAAACTCAGGAAAATGATGATAGTTTCTCTCAAGAAACTGAAATCTCAGAAACGATGAAGAACACTTGTAAGATTCTTCAACGATTATAAAGAAAATGCAGGAAAGCATTTAAAAATTCTCAAATTTCTGCTTTGATGCCTTGATGAAGTTTTTAGAATTACAAACATAAAATAAATTGCGGAATTATATTGATGAAGTAAAAGTTACAAGTTAAGTTTACAATGTAGCTGATCATGGGGTATTTATAGCTTCATACTCCTCTTGAATCAGTTAGAAGTGAGTTACTGTTGGACTTATTTTAAGTTTTAATGATGAGTGCCAGACTAGCTGTTATAGAGCAAAGGCAAAAAGATGTCTAGATCAAATGTATAGGTTTATTAGAGTTTGATCTTTGTATAGGTTTGATCAAAAAAGCATTGTAATTAGGTCAGCGGACTTTATCAGCAGACCTGTCTAGGTTAGTAAGGTAACTAGGTCAGTAGACTAGTTAGGAACCTGCTGAAGACTGAAGGCTGAGGGGTCGAACTCAGTTATTGAAGGCTAAGGGATCAAACTTAGTACTTAAAGTCGAGGATATGTAATCAAAATTTAGGGATGTTTGTGATGACCTAAACTGATTACATATACCTTGTGTACAAGGTCTAAGTTCCATATATTAAGTGGTGATTAGAACTTAGTTATGTTCAAAATGGTGTAATATAACTTCATAATAAAAATTTAGATGAAAAGCAGTCAGGTGAAGTGTTATTGAAACACAGTAGATTTTAGCCAACTGACAGATATGTACATCATAAGACTAAAATAAGTCAGATATCTGCTGAGTATAAATCTCGATTTAATCAAAGGTTACATTGGAAGATTACAAGGATAAGGATGGATTACAAGCCTTGATATTGTCAACAAATCAATAGCCAAGATGAAAAGAACGTTGGAAAGATTCAGAGGATTAACCAATGGACATAAGTCAAAGTGCAGATCGAAAATCGACAAAAAGCAAATCGACAGAGTCGATCCTATGAATAAGCGAAACTGAGGTCAAGATAGGGACAAATCTGAAACCGCTATGTTTGAAATTCAAACATAAGTCATAGGATTCTCACCTATAAATAGAAGACTCCTGATTCAGATACAGGTGATGGAAAATAATAATCTACTCCAAGCTATCAAGTTTTTTCCAAGAAAATCACCCTACTGACTTCACTGAGCTTAAAGCTATTGATCCAGAAAACTCTTAAAGTGTAATCTGCCATTAAGTTACATCAAGTTCATACACTTGAAGACATCAAGCTACTGATCATTTCATCCTAATCAAGATACTGATAACTGAATCATTTATTTGATTCAACTTTTCTTTTACAAGAAACCTGCTGAAGATAGAGACGCACTTAGGTGTCAAGAACTGTTGTTTGTGGTGGAGCTGGTGAAGAGGCAATTCTACCCTTCAAGGACCAGTGGAATACTTTGGAGCAGCAATCCTACATGTTTCAAATATTCAGTTTGTGAAGCCATAGTCATTGGTGAAGGACAGACATCTTAGGGATTTTTGTACCTGCAACCTCAAAGATCTCTTGTGAATTTCCTCCAACATCACAGAAGAAGAGTGGACTGACAGGATTACTCCTCCTGGAACCACTATAAAAATTGCCTACTTACTTTCAGCATTTAGTATACCGATCACATCAACTTACTGAAACTAGCAACTGAATCACACATTTACACCACAGAGTATCTAATACTTAGTATCATCTTTTTAACAACAAGTAATAAGGTTTAATTTCAATAAATTCCACTGTAACAAATCCAGTAACATCTGTTGTCAGTAGACTATTGAGTGGTCAGCAGACTACTGAGCAGTCAGCAGACTACTGACATTGCTGAGTTTGTTAACTCCAAAAAGTTTTAAGTGTTAAGTTTATTCACCCTCCTCTAAACTTAACCAAAGCCTTTTCAAGGGACCAACAATTTGTATCGGAGAAGTGCTTCTGTTCTAAAGTAATCCTACTTGTTGTGCTTGTGAAAATACTTTGAAAACATTTTCAAGTTTCTGATTTTCAAAGCTTTGCATCATGGATAACAACCAGTATGCTATAACTATGTTGATTGTTCCTTAGATCGTTTTGATGAGTATAAACATTTTATGCAGGCTTATCTTGCTGCAACACATGATGAGATGATGGATGTGCCGACTGAAGAACCACTGGAGATCACTAAAGCCAAAATTGTAGGTAGTGAAACTTAGTATGTTCCAAAGCCAAAAAGAGAGTGGGGTGCTGAAGATTGAAAAAGAGCAAACCTCAACAATATTGCTATTGATATCATATACAGAACCTTGGATAGAAATATGTACATGAAAGTGAAGGATTGCAAGACTGCAAAGGAACTTTGGGAAAAATTGCAACTTATCTGTGAAGGCCCTGATGTTATAAAGAAAAACAAAGTCAGTGTAGCCAAACGAAAGTTCCAAGATTTCAAGATGAAATCAAATAAAACCATTGAGCATATGGAGTCAAGATTCAATGCTATCATGGATGAACTCACCCTGCTGAATGTGATCTATACAAAAGAAGAGATCAATAAAAGAATCCTAGAAGCCCTACCTGCAAAAGATGTTTGGGCATTGAAGGTTACTGCTATAGAAGAATCCAGCAGTCTACATGAAGAAGACACCTTCAAATTGTTTTCAGATCTCAAAGCATATGAATTCAGTAAGAAACTTATTCTTGAGACTGAAAAAGAAGAACCAAAGACTACTGCATTGGCTGCTGCACATAAAGATGATTCATCAGGTGGTCAAGATGATCTACTTGATGAGATGTAAGAGCAAATTGCCCTACTGAGCAAGAAAATCATAATGATGAAAACAGGAAGGGGTTCTCCAAGGAATTTCACAAAGAAATCAAGTGAAAAGAAGAAGGAAGAATCCAAGAAAGATAATGATTACTTCTGTTTTCATTGTAAGAAACCAGTACACTTCAAACCTGACTTCCTGATCTAAAACAGAAAAGGAACTCGATTATCTCAGGCTTCAACTGTAAGAAACCTGGACATTTTGCGGACTGATTGTCGCACTCATCAAGAACAAGAATCGAAGAAAAACCTGGCAAGAAAGCAATGGTTGCTGATGATGAATCAGGCTATGAAGTTGAATCAGAAAAAGGAAATGAATCTGATGATACTGCACTTGTTGCTCATATGGATGATTATGCTTTAATTGAAAACATGGAAGTGACTGAGGAGGTATACAATTCTGTATCTATAAATACTCCTGCTGAAAGTGATTATGAATCAACTTGTAGTTCAAATCCTAAAAATTCTGACAATGAAGAAACTTTGGATGCCATCCTTAATCAACTGAGGAAAATACAATCTGGTTATGAGATTGTGAAGGCTAAAAAAAGCTCTCCAAACAGAAGTTGAAAGGTTAAAAGCAGAATTAAGAACTCTCAAAGGAAAGGAAAAAGATTTTGAGCAAAATTAGCATAAGTCTGCTGCACATTCAAGAGTCTGCTTTGAATCTATTTGAACAATCTAGTTCCACCACTGCATTCAAATCTGGAAAGCCTTATGGTGATAGAACATGCCTTGGATTTGGAACTCAACAATCTATTAAGAGTGGATCCGGTAAGGTTACTGAACCCAGTACCAGAATTGGTCCTAAGTTTGTGCCTACATTAGATCCAACTCCCAAAAAGGTTGCTGAGGCAGTAAAGCCTACTGAGAAGATTTCAAGGAAGCAAAATCAGAAGTCAAAAAGGTCAACAGTACCTAACAAAAAGGGTAAATCCAAAAGTAGGACTGCTGGACCCTCTAGACCTATTGATAGCAGACCTACTGCTAAGTCTGCTGGACCACAAAAAGGTAAAAATCATAAATATTCCAAGGATAAGAATCCTAAACGTAAAAATGTTAATCATTCTAGGGATACTTATCTCAGGGGGAAAGGTAGATTGTTCCCTATTGATGATGATTGGAATATTGTTACCCCTACTGCTAGAAACAATAGTCATAACCATAATGCAAGGGTAAAACCTCAGCAGTGGAATCAGCAGAGGACTCAGCAGAGGACTTATTCAAGACCTCAGCAGGGACCTCAGCAGACTCCATATTATAGGGCTGCTCCTAACAGACAGCAAACCTATGGTTATGCTAGTGCTTCTAATAATAGAAATCACTTCAAACAGCATTATGTACCAAAATCCAGAAAGCATATGTGAATCCTACACAACCAAATGTTAGATCTTATGGAAATGTAGGATACATATACGAACAAAAGTGCAATTCTTTTCAAAGAAGACCTTATGGAAATTTTCCAACGGTCATGCTTACCACTGACCACTATGGACCCAAAAAATTTTGCGTACCTAAAACACATTAACTTTGTTTGGTAGGGTGCCTAGTACTTTGACAGTGGATGTTCCAGACATATGACAAAGAATAAGCACTGTTTGACAAATTATGTGGCAAAGGATGGTCCAAGAGTGAATTTTGGAAACAAGAACACACCAGGTTACGCAAGAGGATATGGTACACTGGTGAGGAATGGATTAACTATCAGGAATATTGCATTTGTTGAAGGACTGGACTACAACCTACTGAGCACTGGACAATTTTGTGACATGGGTTACAAGGTCACCTTTGACAAAGGCAATTGTATTTCCATTAGTGAAAGAGGTGAACAAGTTGTGTTGGCTAGTAGAAGACAACAAAACATGTCTGTTGTGGATTAGTCTATTGTTGATCCAGAAACATGCTTAATTGTGCATACTAAGTCAGAACTGAATTGGTTGTGGCATAAGAAGTTGAACCATCTTAACATTGATGATATCAATCAGTTGGTGAAAAATAAGCTGGTGATTCGTTTGCCTGAGATTACATTTCAAAAAGGATGTTATATGTGATGCTTGTCAGCAAGGTAAACAAACCAAGTCAAGCTTCAAGTCAAAGACTAAGCAATCAACAAAAAGAGTTTTGGAACTAATGCAGATGGATCTATTTTGACCAGTAACACCAACAAGTGTAACAGGGAAGAAGTATACTCTGGTAGTTGTGGATGATTATTCAAGATACACTTGGGTAGTATTCATGAACAAGAAAAGTGAAACACTTCAAAAGATGCATGAAATTTTGAAGTGATTGCAAAATGAGAAATGTTTGACAGTAGTGAAGATCAGATCAGACAAGGGTACTGAGTTTCTCAATAAAGTCATAAGAGAATATTGTGAAGCATTATTACCTGAAATTTATTGGGCTGAAGCAATTAATACAGCATGCTATACACAAAATAGGACCTCAGTGAACAAGAAGATGTTGAAGACACCTTATGAGATATGGAATGGAAGAAAACCAAATATATCTTATTTCCATCCATTTAGAAGCAAGTGTTTTATTTTGAATCATAATGAGCAATTAAAGACATTCCAACCAAAATCCGATGAATAAATCTTTTTAGGATATTCTTCTGTCAGCAAGACATTCAGGGTACTAAATAAAAGGACATTGAAACATGAAGAATCAATACATGTTGTATTTGATGAACCAAAGTTCACTGGAATGGAAGATGAAGTTTCAGAACCTGCTGAAAATCCCCAAGTCACTGATCCAGAATGTGTTGAGGTTTTGGAAAGGATAAATGACTTAAAAATTTCTGACTCTGCCCCTACTGAAGAACCTGCTGATAACACTACTGATGCAACAACTGATGTAGTTCAAGGATAAATTTGAACCCACTCATCAAGCAACAAAGAGAGCCTCATCAAGCAACAACATGAGCCTCATCGAAGATGAAGCTCTGTAAATCGGACAAATCATGATTTACAATGGTTGAAAGAACACCCTGCTGAACAAGTAATTGGCAACATACAGCAAGGTGTAAGGATTAAAATACAATTGAAAGCTATGTTTACTTATTTTCTATCTCAAATGAAGCCTAAAGTTGTTGAAGAAGCTTCTGATCCAGATTGGATAATTGCTATGCAAGAAGAAATGATTGAATTTGAAAGAAATCAAGTTTGGACAATAGTGGAAAGGCCTAGTCATGCAATTATATTTGGAACTAAATGGGGATACAGAAACAAATTGGATGAATCATGTACCATTCTAAGGAATAAGGCAAGACTAGTAGGAAAAGGCTATTCTTAAGCTGAAGAAATAGATTTTCATGAGACATATGCCCCAATTGCAAGATTGGAAGCTATAAGCTTATTCTTGGCACAAGATACTTACAAAAACTTCGAAGTATACCAGACGGATGTTAAAAGTGCATTCTTAAATGGCATTCTAGAAGAAGAGGTTTCTGTTCAGCATCCTCATGGTTTTGAAGTTTAAGATCAAGAAGATAAAGTGTCAGACTCGACAAAGCACTTTATTGTTTGAAACAAGCACCAAGAGCATGGTATGAAACACTATCTCAATTCTTGGTGGACAATGGTTTTACCAAAGGTACCATTGACAAGACTCTTTTCAGAATCAATGAAGGAGACAACACCCTACTGGTACAGATTTATGTTGATGACATAATTTTTGGTTCTAAAAATGAATTGCTATGTGAAAATTTTTCTAATCTCATGAAAAGCAAATTCCAAATGAGTATGATGGGAGAGATTAACAACTTCTTTGGATTACAAGTCAAACAAATAAAAGATGGAATCTTCATTCATCAAACTAAATATACCAAGGAGTTGCTGAAGAAGTTTGGCATGGAAAATAGCACCAAAGTATGAACTCCTATGAGTACCAACAACAGATTGGATGAAGATAAAGAAGGCAAAGATGTTGATCAGACTTTATACATAAGGATGATAGGCAGTCTGATGTGATTCCCATCGAGAAGAAACTTGTCAAATTTATTTGGAGTCTTTTATTTATTTTTAGTTAACTTTTATTATCCCACATTGGTTAGATAGTATTTTATTTTTGTTATTGTTTTTATTTATAGTTATTTTTTCCCACATTGCTAGATTAGCAATTAGTCTTGGAGTCTGTAGCCTATATAAAGGCATTAAGAGTCATTGTAATCAACAGACAAAAAAATTTGGTATATTATATTTGAAGCTTTTAAGCTTTGGTGAGTTTTCTCACGTTGGTTTTGGTGGATTCCAAACCGTTGTTTGGTGGATTCCAAACGGAAATTATCAAGGTTCTGAGCAGACCTTGTGGCGTTCGTATACCAAGGTTCTTAGATACGGGTTATCTAAGGGTTGAGGTCATACCAAGGTTCTTAGTTACGAGTTAGCTAGGGGTCGCGGTGCTCATCTTATTGGTGCCTTCAGTCGGTCCTTCGGCAATTTTGGATCTGATTCGGTCACGGATCACATCAGTTGGTATCAGAGACGGACACTGACGGTAACCAAATATCCTTGTTTTCCTTTTTCTTTTTTTCCTGCGTTTTTTCCCCTTCCATTCATAGACAAAAAAAAAACAAAATTAGAAAAGGTCCCAGCATTCTATTTTCCTTGATCTTGCGTTTTCCCCTTTTGTTTATCAAAAAAAAAAAAAAAACCAGCCTGCTCTTTGTGCTTCTGTTCTTTTTATTAAAAAAAAAATAGACAGATAATTTTCCAGCTTTTGTTCAATTTATGTACGGTTTTGATTATCACCAAAAAAAAAGGAGAGCAAAAAGAAATTCGCCTCTCTTTTCCAGCCTTTGCAGCAGTACCTCGGATCTTGCATCAGTTTGAAAAAGAAAAAAAAATCCACCTTATCCCTCCTTTGTCTGATTCAGCGTATTACTATTTCTCTCTTTTGCATCCATCCAACAATTGTTCTTGTGATTATTACGTGACCTGCTTGTAAAATAAAAAAATAAAAATCCAGAACTCCGTGACAGATTAGCCGCCAACTTTGACCCCCAAATTGTGGCCCAATTAGGTTTCCTTGTTTACATATTAAAAAAAAGCCAAAAAAGAAAGGATCAACTTTTTAATGATGGTGGGTACTTGTTGCAATTTTGTGTTGTGAATTATTATTGTTGTGGGAATTATTAGTAAGTTTCAATCTTGAGAAATGTCAAAGGAGTGCCTTATGGATGCCTATTTTCGGAATTTTGAAGATATGATGAATCAAAATTTGGTAATAGAACAACGTTTTGATGATATGATGAATGAGATGAAGAATATGTTAAAAGGAGTAACTGAGCAATTTAACCGTGGTGGTAGAGATAACTGCAGTGGTAGAGGTGATCATGGTGGTAGAGGTAACCGTGTTGGTCAAGGTAACAACTTGTTTTACACATCATGTTTTATTGGAGATTATGAATATGAGTTGTGTATTGATCATGATGAAGAAGAAAATTTAATTAGTAAAGATGTGGTTAAGGAGTTAAATTTGCGGACGGACAGGCTTCATCATCCTTACTACATTGTTGAGGGAAGTCATCGAGTTAAAGTTACACGGTATGAACGGATTCCAATATCCATTGGACGTTATAAAGATATTGTATCATTTGATGTGGTGCCACTGAGTGATGTGCATTTGACACTAGGGAAATCATGGCAATCTTTGCATAATGTACGTCATAATGCGTCCCGGACTCGCTTATTCTTTTTCTTTTGGTGGCGAGAAGCATGTCTTGGAATCCCTACCCCCTATGAAACAATGTGATTTTCAAATAGGGGATTCTAAGGCCATGGAAATAGATAGGGGTGCGATTCCTGATGTGAAATTGGTGGAAGCAGAAAATATTGAGCCAGAATTGAAAAACGGCGAGAGTGGAGGTGTGGTGGAGCTAAAGAATGAAATGGAGTGTGATGTTGTGACGCAGACCGAGGATATCACATTAGTGGTGGAGAAAATCGAGGCAGATGAGACAGATGGTCCTACTTCACCAACCACTTGTTCGAGTTCTATTTTGTCTTCGTTGCAGGTTCATGAAGATCATCCATTTGAGGAGCCAACTGGGCTATCTGATACACCCAATCCAACCAATATATTGCCTATGGATGTTTTTGTCCCAGTTGACATTGATGGAAAACCGAAGCACACTTTCATTGATCCTTTTGAGGTGTATTGTGCTATTATTCCGGCTTCTAATCCCTATGATTATGTTGCTGCTCCAGAGAAAATAATTTGCATTGAGCACTCACGACATTCCTATGCATTGGTTTCCTTGGTGAGGTATTCGTCATCAGCTCGAGGTTCTAGTTCTTTGAAGCCGTATTTACTCCTTGCATTTGATCCGGGCATATCATTGATGTTCGTTGTTGGTTCGACCTGTTTTGTCCTTGATGGTGCATTTTACGACATCCTTTTGATTCGAGGACGAATCCTTTTGGAGCCGGGAGGGAATGATGTGATTCCCATCGAGAAGAAACTTGTCAAATTTATTTGGAGTCTTTTATTTATTTTTAGTTAACTTTTATTATCCCACATTGGTTAGATAGTATTTTATTTTTGTTATTGTTTTTATTTATAGTTATTTTGTCCCATATTGCTAGATTAGCAATTAGTCTTAGAGTCTGTAGCCTATATAAAGGCATTAAGAGTCATTGTAATCAACAGATAAAAAATTTTGATATATTATATTTGAAGCTTTTAAGCTTTGGTGAGTTTTCTCACGTTGGTTTTGGTGGATTCCAAACCGTTGTTTGGTGGATTCCAAACGGAACTTATCAAGGTTCTGAGCAAACCTTGTGGCGTTCGTATACCAAGGTTTTTAGATACGGGTTATCTAAGGGTTGAGGTCATACCAAGGTTCTTAGTTACGAGTTAGCTAGGGGTCGTGGTGCTCATCTTTTTGGTGCCTTCAGTCGGTCCTTCGGCAATTTTGGATCTGATTCGAGCACGGATCACATCACAGTCTGTTGTACCTTACTGCCAGCAGACCTGATATATCCTTTGATGTAGGTGTTTGTGCAAGATTTCAATCTAAACCTAAGGAAAGTCATTTAGTTGTAGTTAAAAGAATTCTCAAGTATCTAAAAAAGACTTTGGGAGTAGGAATATGGTATTCAAAATATGGAAGCTTCAAAGTTATATCCTACTCAGATTCTGATTATGCAGGATGCAAGATTGATAGAAAAAGCACCACAGGAACCTGTCAGTTGATGGGAAATAGACTGGTTTCCTGGTTCAGTAAGAAACAAAATTCAATATCAACTTCCACTACTGAAGCTGAATATATTGGTGATGGAAGTTGTTGTGCACAAATACTATGGTTAAGAAAACAATTAAGGGATTATGGAATTTAAGAAAGAGAAATTCCTATAACGTGTGACAACACAAGTACAATTGCAATCACAGAAAATCCTCTTTTGCATTCAAGAACCAAGCACATTGATGTGAGACATCATTTTATAAGAGATCATGTTGAAAAGAAAGATGTGGTGGTTCTTTACATCCCTACTGAGGATCAACTTGCTGATATATTCACAAAACCATTGGATAGTGAAAGATTTGCTAAGTTAAGGACTGAACTTGGCATCATAAAAGTTGACTGAGATACTAATAATCAGTAGTGTACTGGAATTCACCAAGGGGATTAGTCTTTGCTATGTTGGGTGAGCTCACTTAGCAAATTAGTCATTGGTATCAACAATTCCATGTACTTGAATTAGTTTGGACAATTGAGCAAATGAAGTTGCCAAGGGGATTGGTCTTTGTCCTGATGGGTGAGCTCACTTGACAGATTAGTCATTGGTATTAAACTTCATCTTGTATTATCAGTTGGACAAAACAAGAATATAATAAAATCAGCAGAGTAACCTTGTCAGCAGGCTGCTGATCCAAGTCTACTGATGATTAAGCCTACTGAGTTATACGTTACAACATAATCAAACTTAAATGAAAGTCAACAGTAAATGGATATTATTCATATCCTTTATAACTGCGGTTACAATATCCAACGGTTACAACTCTTTATGGAATAAGTTAGTGGTACACATGGCAACATCACATTTAATGAACAGTTTGCCTCAATTCACAAAAATCTTGACAAGCTTGCTGAGACACCCAAGCCTGTTGTGGCTCACCCTGTTGGAACACCTCAACCTGCTGCATTAGATCCTAAGGTTACTGAAAGGATCAATCTGCTGGAGCAAACTATGGAAGGGAGGATCACTGCAGTTGACACAAGGACAGAGATTATGGAAGGTCAACTTGCTAACTTAGTGATCACACAAGAGAGTGTTCATAGCTTACTGTCCGGATTTGTTGATGATGTCAATAAGGGGGCCTTACAGCAAAAGCAAAGGAGGCTGGAAGAATCTTTGCAAAGAAAAGATGGGAGAGTGACATAAATGAGTTCAGGAAACCTGTACCTGGTAGGATTTAATTGACTGATGACCTCCTGTAAGAATATAGGAAGCTATACAATGGAAGGAAGAAACCCTATGATGGCATGGGATTTCAGGAAGGACCCAATTCCTTCTTGGGACTGAGACTTTGGAAAACAAGGGTCAAGGCACTGAGAGCTTATTATAAAGGGGGAAGAGGTGGATGAATTGGAAGATTAGTAAGCAATCAGCAAGGGACTCACTGGAAGAATTCAAACACTTTTACATGGGACAAGGCTTCAGTGTTCATAATATTAACTCTACCAGAAGTCAAGAAGTGGTGGAAAGAGCTGAACCATTGGGTTGACTTTACCTCAATTGAAAACCAATGGATGCTGGATGTTGTTAGAGAAATCCAGGAGTTCTATGAGAAGAGATAAAGAGACAAAGACAGAAACTAGATCAGCACACTTGCATTATTTATTTCATTCTGCTGATCCTAGATTGTAATAAGTTTGAACAAATTTGATTATAATGAGAAATGGCTAAATTTGTTCTGTTTTTGGTTTTAACTTTTTGCTTTGCTGTAAGGAGGGTATTGGCATCATCACTAAAAAGGGGGAAATTGTTGGACTTATTTTAATTTTTAATGATGAGTGCCAGACTAGCTGTTATAGAGCAAAGGCAAAAAGATGTCTAGATCAAATGTATAGGTTTATTAGAGTGTGATCATTGTATAGGTTTGATCAAACAAGCATTGTAATTAGGTTAGCTGACTTTATCAACAGACCTGTCTAGGTCAGTAAGGTAACTAGGTTAGTAGACTAGTTCGGAACCTGCTGAAGACTGAAGGATGAGGAGTAAAACTCAGTTATTGAAGGCTAAGGGATCAAACTTACTACTTAAAGTCGAGGATATGGAATTAGAATTTAGGGAAGTTTGTTATGACCTAAACTGATTACATATACCTTGTGTACAAGGTCTAAGTTCCATATGTTTAGTGGTGATTGGAACTTAGTTATGTTCAAAATGGTGTACTCTAACTTCATAATAAAAAGTTTGATGAAAAGCAGTCAGCAGAAGTGTTATTAAAACACAGCAGATTTTAGCTAGCTGACAGATACGTACATCTTCAGACTAAAATAATTCAGATATCTGCAGAGTATAAATCATGATTTAATCTAAGGTTACATTGGAAGATTACAAGGATAAGGATTGATTACAAGCCTTGATATTGTCAACAAATCAATGGCCAAGATGAAAAGAAAATTGGAAAGATTCAGAGCATTAACCAATGGACATAAGTCAAAGGGTGGACAGTCTGAAAACTGACAAAAAGCAAACTGACAGTGTCAGTCCTATAAACAGAGACAGAAAGCAAGTCAAGATGGGGACAAATCTGAAATGGCTATGTTTGAAATTCAAACTAAGTCACAGGATTCTCACCTATAAATAGAAGACTCCTGATTCAGATACTAGTGATGTAAAATGATAATCTACGGCAAGCTATCAAGTTTTTATCAAGAAAATCAGACCCTACTGACTTCACTGAGCTTAAAGCTACTGATCTAGGAAACTATTCAAGTGTAATCTGCCATCAAGTTATATCAAGTTCATACACTTGAAGACATCAAGCTGCTGATCATTTCATCCTGATCATGCTGCTGATAACTGAATCATTTACTTCATTCAACTTTTCTTTTACAAGAAACCTGCTGAAGACATAGAAGCACTTAGGTGTCAAGAACTGTTGTTTGTGGTGGTGCTGGTGAAGAGGTAATTCTACCCTTCAAGGACCAGTGGAATACTTTGGAGCAGCAATCCTACTTGGTTCAGATATTCAGTTTGTGAAGCCATAGTCATTGCTGAAGGACAGACAGCTTAGGGACTTTTGTAACTACAACCTCAAAGATCTCTAGTGAATTTCCTCCAACATCATAGGAGAAGAGTGGACTGACAGGATTACACCACCTGGAACCACTATAAAAATTGCCTACTTACTTTCTGCATTTAGTATACGGATCACATCAACTTACTGAAACTAGCAACAGAATCACACATTTACACTACTGAGTATCTAATACTTAGTATCATCTTTTTAACAACAAGTAATAAGGCTTAATTTCAATATATTTTTCTGCAACAAATCCAGTAACATTTGTTCTCTCAGACTATCGAGCAATCAAAAAAGCTATCGACATTGTTGAGTTTGTTATCTCCAAAAAGTTTTAAGTGTTATGTTTATTCACCCCCCCCCCCCTTTCTAAACATAACCAAAGCCTTTTCAATGGATGAACATTTACAAAAAATTAAAACATACTACAACAGAATAACTATTTTCTACATTACACTACATTAAAATCGACAAGAGGCTACAAAGTCTTTATCTCGCTGCGCAGTCTTTGGTGTTCATGTTGTCAAGAAAGTCTTTGGTATCTTCATATGATCAGCAAAGTGCACTCAGCATTCCCATCAGCTTTTATACTGTAACACACGTTGAGAGTTGACCTACCTTTGGTATATCATTATTATCGAGTGATAAGATCTCATGAATATTTGGGTTACGACTCGACTAAGAATCTTGCAGTGATTGGCCAACGTCGGGACCGTTTTATTTTAGAGACAAGAGGTGGCTATCACATAGAGATGTGAGTTGTCAAAGAGTTGACTAATTAACCAATGGAAGCCACATGAGACACGACCGGTAAGCGTACCCACCTTTCAAAATTCACCCGGTCGATCGGCCCACGTTAGAGATCTAGTCAACTTGATTGGATTCCATCCACTAAAGAATTTTGGATAATTCTTGAAAGTCAATTGGGAGTAGTTGACTAGTGGGAGCAGAATCATAAATCAAAAGACCATTTTTGATTTTCCATGTATAAACAACAACACTATCTTTATTTTTAGGTTATAGTTTTTTTTTTAGCAAGCTTACATTTCTATGTTATTATTCTTGTTTATTAAAACCAAATTACGACTGTTGCCTTTTTGAGAAACGTTCTCAAGTATGGTAGTTAGAGTCAAAGAGACTACATATTTGATAGAGTGCTCCAAGACTTTAATTATTAATAAAAACGAAATCTCATGATGTGATTAAATCACTTGAAATAGGTTTCAATGAATTAATCATATATTGGATACGATCCAATATGATCATTCTGTCATACGATGACAATTAATTCAAACGTTGGATAAGAATGACTACATCAAATTTTGAAAATGTTGTTTTCAAAATTGTAAGATTTAAGTATCGCATTAATTCTTTAATCATTGCTTGGTGATTAATTAAATGGTTCATGTTTGAATGTGATTCAAAATGTTAAATAAACTATTTAATAAACTTTAGATTTTCTTTACGAAAGAAAATTAGAGTCATAGCTCTTGTGATTTTTTTAAAGTCTTATAAAGACTAAACTAAGAAGTATTTACAAGTGCTCAATGGATTGAAAGGAAAGTTAAGGCATGTGCTTCAAATAAGAGATCTCATCGAAGTCTCTATTCTAGGCAACTGTGTTGAGATAAATCCATCTAAGTCCAAGTCAACTCTTAGATATATGATATCTTACGAGTATGATTAAATTAGAAGAATTAAATACGGAATACAAAAAGACATGGAAAAGTGAAGCAAACGTTGTGACATTTTCAGTTTTGTATTCTGAGTCTGGTAAACTGATAAAGGAACTAAATAAATGTTATTGTGTTCCGGTTCTTATGAAGAACACGATTTCAGTTGTACGTTTGCATTTGGTAGACATATTCAACTTTAAAGAATAAAGTTATTCTGATAAAGTTGAACGGTCACTGAATCTAACATACTAGATTACGAACACTATATAGTCGATATAGGTGACTGATCGGCCTTTTCTAAGTGTCCAATCTCACCGGCAGTGTACCGGGTCAACTGTAGCCTAGAATTGGTGAGTCAAGGTCGTATCTCACAAGGAATCTGGTCGAGTACCAAAGTCGGTCTCCTCCCTAGTTTAGGTCAACACAACTACTGAATGTTAGTAATATCATCCGCAACGGAAGCGATTTAAGGATCTAGATCTATAAAATACACGTAATAAAATAACTAGATCTACATCTACAAGGGGGTTGTAGATCATACCTCATGGATATCAAAATCCAAGTAGAAGAACCGCAAACAAAAGATGGTGTGAAGAGCACCACGATCTTCCGCACGTGTGATCCAAGCAACTCCCGGTGGAAGGAAATCCTCGACTCGAATCCTTCCGATATGCTACCCGGAAAAACCTCCAAGATTTTCCCCACTTCCCCTTGGCCGAAATTTTTCTTCCTCTCTCTAAGAGATGGAAGTCGAAATTTATGTGTGTCTTTAGGCTTGGGAGAACTCTCCTTATATAAGAGAGTAATCCTTGTCCTCCAAGGATTTTATTGTCAAATAAATAAATCCAATAAATAAAAGATAATCCCAAAATATTCTAGAACAAATCTAGAATAATCTTTATCTTTATTTCTTACCATAAAATACTTATCTAATAAATATTTTTGTGTACATGTCTTATTAATCCACAAGAAAACTAATTTCTTGCTCCATAATACACCTTTGGCCGAAAATTATCCCTTGTGACCTAGTCACAATAATTTTCGGCCATACACACCAAATTGGACCAAGATTATGAAAAATGTCTTTTTCACATATTTAATTATTTAGCCCAACTAATTTAATAGTCCACTAAACAATTAATTCACATATCATTTTAATTAAATTCTAATAAGAACTAAATTAATATTATTAGGATTTGACGTCCGAGAATAGCTATGCTATATTGGAGGCACATCGGGGACCATGGACTAATAATCAGCGGCTCGGATAAATCAAATAAATAATTATCTTACGAACCGAATAATTATATTCGATAAATCAATCACAGGAATATGCCACCATAATCCCGTGACTGCACTCCTCCGATTATGAGATTATATTTATCTCCTCACGAGAATGATAATAAGCGTCCATTGATATAATCATTACATATGGATTAATCCTTCATTGACTATTCATTCTAAATCGGAAGTTACCGTTAACCCTTTTAGAACCTCTTATCCTTATTTACCATTAACCCCTAGTGATCAATTAATCATACAACTCACCGGTGGCTAATCGTTGTAATATGAACACGTCACGATCGATCGGTTTCTAGGATTAACAAATAAAGAGGCTGTCTATCTACTTCCATAAATAGAAGGAATGGATTCCGTATCGTGATAAGACGGACTACTCACTCAATCCAAATTACAATGCCAAGATGGGGTAATTCGGATCACAGACTCGGTGTAATCCTTAACCGTCAAGTCAAACCTCATCATCGATTCAAGCAGTTGGATCGTGATCACCTCGAGATTAAGATATATCCATAAATATGATCATCGATTGATTCGATAAGACTTTCGATTACGGAATTATATCGTGAAATCTAATCAAATCGGTCCAAATTCTATATGATATATCTATCATATATAAATGCCCCACTAGGTTCTCTTAACCGAAAGTCCGGATAAGACAATCACACCTATTGTGTTCTGGGCATATTAATAGCACGTTAAAGGAGAGACCCGATACTCTCGATTAACTTCACTACGGGCTAATTGTATTTTAAGTACATCTTCACTAACTCAATCCTCCCGTGTATATCCCATACACTGAGTTAAGTGATTACATAAATGATATACTTTAGGGTTTTCTGTAGTGTAAATAATATTGTCACATCGGTGAATATGAGAATAATAAATATGAATAATAATATCATTTCATTTATTAAATAAAACAATTTCAAAATTGTCTTTCGGGCATTACACCAAACAATCTCCCACTTGCATTAAAGCATGTGATTAATTGTTTTAGAGCACACCCTATTATTTAAACTACAGCAAACTATCACTATCACTTGCTCTAAAGCAAATGAGACATGTCTCTAATACCTATAGTCTCCAAGTGTCGACTAAAAGCTCTCAATCGACAGTGTCTTGGTGAATGGATCAGCAGGATTATCGGCGGAGGCGATTCTTCGGACGGAAACGTCCCCTCTATCGACAAAATTGTTGATCACCCAGTATTTTTTCTCTATATGCTTCGACTTACTGTGCTTTCGAGGTTCCTTAGAGTTGGCAATGGCCCCATTGTTATCACAATAGAGAGTAATAGGATCTTCAGCATTCAGGACAACGCCTAATCCGCTGATGAACTTTCTTAACCAAACCGCTTCCTTAGCTGCCTCGGAGGCCGCGCTATGAACTCGGCTTCCATTGTTGAATCGGCCGTCTTTGGATTGCTTTTGGCTTCTCCATTCTATTGCACCGCCACCAAGCGTAAACACTGAACCAGAGGTTGATTTAGAATCATCTCTGTCTGACTGAAAGTCAGAATCGGTGTACCCCGCTAACTCCAAACTCCCACTCGAATAGAAGAGCATATAATTCCTGGTTCTCTTCAAATATTTGATGAGATTCTTTTCTGCTGTCCAGTGCGGTTTCCCTGGATTTGATTGAAAACGGCTGACTAATCCAACGCCGTAACAAATATCAGGTCTCGTACACCTCATAGCATACATAAGACTACCAACAGCCGAGGCATATGGCACTCTTCCCATAGCTTCAGTCTCTTCAGGAGTTTGAGGACCCTGAGTCTTAGAGAGGTAAACGTCGTGACGGGTTGGTAGAAAACCCTTCTTGGCGTTCTCCATACTGAAGTGTGCCAGCACCATATCTATATAAGTTGCTTGGGACAGAGCTAACATCCTATTCTTGCGATCCCTTATAATTTGGATCCCTAGAATATAACTTGATTCTCCCAAATCCTTCATTTGGAATTGCGTGTTCAACCAACTTTTCACATCGGACATCATCCCCTTATCGTTGCCAATTAGGAGTATGTCATCAACGTACAACACTAGAAATACAACACTATCTTTGATAACCTTCTTGTACACACAAGATTCAGCAAAGTGTTGTTCAAAATCATAAGACTTGATCGTGTGATCGAATCTATGATACCAGGAACGAGATGCTTGCTTCAACCCATAAATGGATCTGAGCAACATGCACACCATGTGCTCTCGACCTTCTTCAATGAATCCTTCTAGTTGCTGCATATAGATTTCCTCATCGAGAAAGCCGTTTAGAAACGCTGTCTTAACATCCATTTGCCAGATTTCATAATCCGGACATGCGATGAATCGAAAGGAGGATGCGGATGGTTTTCATCATGGCCCTTTGGTGAGAAGGTTTCCTCGTAGTCTATACCCTCTCATTGTGTGTAACCTTTGGCTACGGCCGTGCTTTGAAGGTTTCAACCTTCCCATCTATTCCTCTCTTTCGCTTGTAGAGCCATTTACATCCAATGGGCCTTTCACCCTGGGGAAGTTCTACAAGTTTCAAGACTGAGTTAGAGTAAATAGACTCCATCTCTTGATTCATTGCGTCAATCCATTTATCCTTATCGTGATCCAATATGGCCTTCTTATAGGTCGGAGGATCATCTTCCACCACATCAGAGGCAACTACGTTCGTCTCTAAATCCATGCCGTACCGATCCGAGGGCCGAACCACTCTCGCAGTACGTCTAGGTGGAACAGGAATGTCGGAAGTGACTGTAGTATTAGTAGTGTTGTTTACAGGAACATCAACAGCCACAATAGGCCTGACGTCATCGGAGAGTAATTCCTCTAGTACAATTTTACTTTGAGGTCTGTGGTCTTTCATATAACTTTCCTCCAAAAACGTAGCGTTAGTCGAGACTAGCACTTTGTTATCTTTCGGATCGTAAAATAGACCACCACGTGTACCTTTTGGATACCCTACAAACAAACATACTTTCATACGCGATTGTAGTTTGGTAGTTTTGTCCATCTGCACATGTGCAGGACAACCCCATATGCGGAAGTGATGAATGCTTTCGCGACGTCCGGACCATATCTCTACGGGTGTCTTTTCGACAGATTTTGACGGTACTGCATTCAAAATGTAGACCGCTGCTTCTAAAGCATAACCCCAAAAGGATATAGGTAGTGAGGTGTAGCTCATCATTGATCTAACCATGTTAATCAATGTCCTGTTTCTTCTCTCAGCAACTCCGTTTTGCTGAGGTGTCCTTGGCGCTGAACGTTGGAAACATATTCCTTTTTCAGCCAAGTAGTCAATGAACTTAGTATCTAAATACTCACCTCCAGGATCTGAGCGAAGGCATTTCAATGACTTGCCTAGTTGCCTTTCGGCTTCTGCTTGGAACTCCTTGAACTTACCAAAAGCCTCGGACTTCCTATGCAGCAGATAAACATAACCGAATCTCGAGTAGTCATCAATTAAAGTCACAAAGTACTCGTATCCGCCTCTAGCTTGTACATTCATCGGACCACAAAGGTCTGAATGCAGTAAGTCTAGGATTCCCATGGCCCTATTACCCTTTGATGAGAAGGGACGCTTGGTCATTTTTCCCTCCAGGCAACACTCGCAGACAGGTAGTGTGTCAACAGATGACTCACCTAAGGCATGAACCTTTTCTAGTCTTTTGAGTCTTTCCAAGGAAATATGGCCGAGCCTCAGATGCCACAAGTATGTTTTATCTTCTTTTACTTGAGAAACATTCTGCCATTTAGCAGATCTTTGATGAGCAGTTTTAAACATTTCAGTATTAAGTAGGGGAGCTTTATGTGGTCTTACAAAATATAAACCATTTTCATTCGTAGTTGAACACAATTCAAAGCCATTCTTCGAAATAACAAATTCACCATTCAAATTTGAAACAAAAATGATTGTTCAACTAAAATGCGTAATGAGAAATTAAATTTCTCCTAAAATTGAATAAAATAAGCATTCTCTAAATGTAAAATTCTATTATTAAAGTGTAAGTCCACAGCTCCCCCTTGCTTTGCTTGAAATGAGCGCCCCAGTGCCTACTCGCATCACTTGAGAACCCTCTTCCACTCTCGCATTTAACTAAGAATCTAAAATGAAGAACATACATGGTTAGTAGCTCCAGATCAAGTATCCAAGAGGACACATCTTTAGCTACATTAAAAGATTCCAAGAATAGTAATTCCGAATTACCTTTCTTATCTTTCCCAATGACAGCCTTGGCTTTGCCATCTTTTACATCACGAAGATATTCCGGACAATGGCGTTTCCAATGTCCTACCTCCTTACAGTAAAAGCACTTGCCCTTGGGCTTGGCCTCGTCAACTTTCTTGGCTTACTTTTTCTTCATTTGCTTGGGCACATATGCAACACTACCCTTCTTCTTTGGTTTGGCCTTAGGCTTGTTTGATGGCTTAGCTTCGGCCATATTGGCTTCAGCTTACTTATCC
Source organism: Gentiana macrophylla (assembly GCA_026214975.1). NCBI lineage: Eukaryota > Viridiplantae > Streptophyta > Magnoliopsida > Gentianales > Gentianaceae > Gentiana > Gentiana macrophylla. The sequence goes on along the minus strand of CM047807.1, from coordinate 52,992,839 downwards.
CCTACTTGGACCTTATCTTTCGATAGTAGGCCCTTGTAGATAGTCAGTTCATTAAGCATCTGTGTCATGGTCAACTCATGTTTTCCCATAAGATACTGAGTTTTGAACGGGATAAACTCAGGATTCAACGATTCCAAAATCATCGACACATGAGTTTCTTCATCGCACATCGATCCATGAATACCGGCATCATTGAAGTGACTGATCATGTTTAGAACATGACCATTCACTGCTTGACCTTTCTTCAATTTCGTGTTAACGGCCATCCTGATGGCATCGTGTCTTGCTTGGTTGCTAGGTGATCCAAACATCGAAGTAAGTTTCTGCATGATATCTCGTGCAGTCTCAAACTCTTCAATCTGGGTCCTAATAACCTCCGACACTGCCGCCAGGATGATCCCACGAGCCCGGTTATCTGACTCGATCCAGCGATTACGCTGCTCGATCTCAACTTTTCCAGGTTTTTGGATCGCCACCATAGGGCATTCAGAAGTGAGTACATATTGCACATTCTCGTATGTGAGTACCACGTTTAGATTACTCTTCCATTTCTTAAAGTTGTTTCCCGATAATTTTTCGCAGACAAGAAAGGTAAATTTGAGCGAGACATTTTCTTTGAAAATAAAATGACATATATTAATTCAAGTTTAACACTACTATATAAGTTTATTTTAGGAATTGTAAACTAAAATTAAGTCTACTCTACCATTCCAAGGTTTTAACCTCGCATCTCGAGCCGCCGTAGGTAGGTCAAAGAGATGTGATTAAATCGAGACAATCTCATCAATGAATAACTTGTGAGAATCGAACATCCCACGAGAATCGAACATCCCTTTATTCATTGACTACCTTCCTTTTTTAGCCTAGATATTATCAAGAATACCCTTGATGAGTGTGACCTACTATATCGGATCTCTTAGGTACGCCCCGAGTGTGCCATCGTAGGATAGGTCAATGACCCGACGAGTACCCGAAAATCCTATCCTTTCGGAGACCAAGCCATGAATGTTGATAGGGGTGAACCCCATCCGTAGGGGGACGAAATCAAAGCGCCACGAGGCATCACCCTTCTCTCACTTGCTTGTACCTATAGTAGAGGCCGTGGGGTTGGCTGTCGCCTCCCCCGCTCCCACTCAATATTTTGGAAGTGGTGGTGGGTAAACTAACCACGTCTTTTTTATATTAACATAAAAGCACATCAAATCAAGGATTCTGAATGGTGTCGGTAACGTAGGCAAGCCTACCCGTCCTATTCGTTGGAACATATGTCATAGTCGGACGAAATCGGGTCAAGAGAGCCCTATTGAGATAAGAAGGAATCACCCCTCCGCTCGCCGGTGTACCTTAGTCTTGCCGGACCCCCGTTCATACATCACATTAGGAGGGTTAAGTCGGATGATCGAAGCTCAGTTGACCACCCAACCTATATGCGAACCGTTTTTATCCAATATTTATTCTTCTTTTACCATCATTCAATCTCGTAGACACTACGAAACGAAAACGTGATCTCGTTTAGGCTTTTAAGGCGGTTTACCGAGAACACACACCGAAAGGCTTAACGATTTCATAACCCGTCCTCTGATCTTTAATTAGTTACTAAATTAATTAATTACCACGTATTAATTAAATTTCAACTAATTACGCGAGTTTGTATACATGCCTATTTTAATTACCAAAATTAAAATTCTACATGTATGCATGGAGTGGATTTATGATATGATGCATGTCATGGAAATTCTGATTTTATATCTATTTTAGAATCAAACACATAAAAAAATAAATTGCGGAAAATTTAAACACCGAGATGGATCGTTGGTACCCACGTATCTAATATATCCTACGAAAGCAGTAAACCCGAAAGGAGAAGGGGCCTTTATTTTATAAAATAAATTTTTTATTTTTTATTTTTTTTTAAATCCTTCTATATAATTATTCTAGAAAAATAAATAAATTAATTTTTTTTAAACAGCCGTTTATAAAAAAAATTGATTTTTAATAAAATCCAAAACCTAACCGAGTTAGGAAAATTATGAACAAAAAATTTTCAGCCCTGACTCCTATTCATACCTCGATTTCCGTCTTCATCTCGTGTTCATCATCGTTCTTCGTCGTTTTTCCGGAATTACAAAAAAAATAAAATAAAAATAAAAATAGCCGAAAAAAAACAACAACTTTTACATCAATCCTATGCTCAAACGATCTAAATCGAGAGAGCTTACAATAGATCTAACGAGTAAAAAGTACCAACCCCAATCCATCTCTTCAAACCACAACAATCGCAACATAAAAAAAATATGCATCGGCCCCAAAAAAATGGGACACAAAAACTACATGTTTTCCACTCCTAGATCTAATATTTTATATGTATAAATATAGATCACCAGGGCTCTGATACCACTGTTAGTAATATCATCCGCAACGAAAGCGATTTAAGGATCTAGATCTATAAAATACACGTAATAAAATAACTAGATCTACATCTACAAGGGGGTTGTAGATCATACCTCTTGGATCTCAAAATCCAAGTAGAAGAACCGCAAACAAAAGAAGGTGTGAAGAGCACCACGATCTTCCGCACGTGTGATCCAAGCAACTCCCGTGGAAGGAAATCCTCGACTCGAATCCTTCCGATATGCTACCCGGAAAAACCTCCAAGATTTTCCCCACTTCCCCTTGGCCGAAATTTTTCTTTCTCTCTCTAAGAGATGGAAGTTGAAATTTATGTGTGTGTTTAGGCTTGGGAGAACTCTCTTTATATAAGAGAGTAATCCATGTCCTCCAAGGATTTTATTTTGTCAAATAAATAAATCCAATAAATAAAAGATAATCCCAAAATATTCTAGAACAAATCTAGAATAATCTTTATCTTTATTTCTTACCATAAAATATTTATCTAATAAATATTTTTGTGCACATGTCTTATTAATCCGCAAGAAAACTAATTTCTTGCTCCATAATACACCTTTGGCCGAAATTATCCCTTGTGACCTAGTCACAATAATTTTCGGCCATACACACTAAATTGGGTCAAGATTATGAAAAATGTCTTTTTCACATATTTAATTATTTAGCCCAACTAATTTAATAGTCCACTAAACAATTAATTCGCATATCGTTTTAATTAAATTCTAATAAGAACTAAATTAATATTATTAGGATTCGACGTCCGAAAATGGCTATGCTATATTGGAGGCATGTCGGGGACCATGGACTAATAATCAGCGGCTCCGATAAATCAAATAAATAATTATCTTACGAACAGAATAATTATATTAGATAAATCAATCACAGGAATATGCCACCATAATCACGTGACTGCACTCCTCCGATTATAAGATTATATTTATCTCCTCACAAGAATGATAATAAGTGTCCATTGATATAATCATTACATATGGATTAATCCTCCATAGACTGTTCATTCTAAATCGGGAAGTTACCGTTAACCCTTTTTAGAACCTCTTATCCTTATTTACCATTAACACCCTAGTGATCAATTAATTCCTACAACTCACCGGTAGCTAATCAGTGTAATATGAACTCATACGATCGATCAGTTTCTAGGATTAACAAATAAGGGAACTGTCTGTCTACTTCCATAAATAGAAGGAATTGATTATGTATCTGTGATAACACAGACTACTCACTCATTCCAGTACAATGCCAAGATGGGGTAATTCAGATCACAGACTCAGTGTAATCCTTAACCGTCAAGTCAAACCTCATACTGATTCAAGCAGTTGACTGTGATCACCTCAGGATTAAGATATATCCAAAAATATGATCATCGATTGATTCAATAAGACTTCTCGATTAGGAATTATATCGTGAAATCTAATCAAATCGGTCCAGCCCTATATGATATATCTATCATATATAAATGCCCCACTAGGTTCTCTTAACCGAAAGTCCGGATAAGACAATCACACCAATTGTGTTCTGGGCACATTAATAGCACGTTAAAGGAGAGACCCAATACTCTCGATTAACTTCACTATGGGCTAATTGTATTTTAAGTACATCTTCACTAACTCAATACTCCCGTGTATATCCCATACACTGAGTTAAGTGATTACATAAACGATATACTTTTGGGTTTTTTGTAGTGTAAATACTATTGTCACATCGGTGAATATGAGAATAATAAATATGAATAATAATATCATTTCATTTATTAGATAAAACAATTACAAAATTGTCTTTCGGGCATTACACCAAACACTGAAGACGGTGACTTGTCAGATCACCGGTTTTAACAACTAATATGCACAACAAAGAAAGATTTAAAACTATATAAAAGAGATAGCTGAGCTATGATCCAATCTAATACTCACAAACCCTAGCTAAGTCCCGAGGTATTCTTGATTCACCTACACGTACTCGATGTCAAGTAGGGTGTCGTTTCCTAGCTTTGAGAATAGACATTATTTCAATAATCTACCCTCATATGTCTGGTTCAACAGTCCGCTGACCGGATTTAACTGACCTCAAACGGTCTACGATTCATGAAAGGCTCGATAAGTCGATACAAAACCTCACACGTGAAACCGAATCTGAACAACTCAGTCGGTTTTACAGGGTGATCCTAGAACCCCGGTTCCCGTATCCTCTCGCAAAATACATATGTAAGGACGATATGTGTGATACGATTATCGACTAGCTAATTCAACAAACGTGATAAGATTAAGTTCTAGAACTACGGTAACATCGAGAATGGACTAATCAAACATCAAGAACACCACATGAACAAGCTTGGGTTCGATTTCATAGACTATCACATAACTCGACTATTGGAAAACTAGCTACTCATTATAACAAGAAAAACAACAAGAAATCAACAATAAAGTTAACATAAACAAGATTAAAATAAGAACAAGAAATGAAAACGAAATACCAAATATATTATGCCGTAGAAAATCGAATCTCCGAGCGAAATCCAGTCAATAAGGCATCAAGCTATCACCGAGATCCTCTAGATTACAACGATCTACAACTAAATTAAGCTAATATATCTATAAATCTATTCTAAGCTAAAAAAATGCAGAAAAATGATGAAAAACGAGTTGGGAAGAAGATGATGAAAATGTGCAGAAAAAACTGGAAATTTTGATCTATATATGTATATATATCTAGATAGATGAAAATGGGGGTTTTTATAGTGTTTTCCAGATCTGGACTGTTAGGTGTGCGCGTAGGGAAGTTCAGGCCCCCAGACCTAGCGCCTAGTAACGCTACATGAGCCATAAATGTAACGCCCCGTTTCCGGACACCGAGTCCTTATCCGGAAAGAGCGCTCGGCACATATATTATCAAATAAAAACTCAATAATACATGCAAGCCTTACGTCATCCATCAAAAATCAAACGATCAAACATACGGTAATCACGTGTGAAGAAAAACTAAATCCAATAAAAGATCTAAACATCCGTAATTCAATCCAAAAGGTCTCAAAGGTAACTAATCCAAAAGGAAGAACAACATTATTCAAAACTTGAAACAACCGCTTTAAAAGAAACAATCTAAAAGATCTAAGTCTTCAAACTCCAACTCAAACGTCCTCGTCACCAAAGAACTCATCTGTAACTCACTGCTCATCTTCTTTGGGGAAAGGAAAGACAAAGACAACGTAACGGGTAAGTACAAAAGCACTTAGTAACGTGTGTAAGATCGCACAACCATGCCTCATAAAGAAATAAAAGCAATACCGCCTTTTATTAATTCATTTCCGTTATTAGCCCTAGCTAACTATCATATTATGTTCATCGATAACATGAGGTTCCAAGGGTATCTATCTTAGCTCAAGTTTGTTACATCACTTAATAACAAGGGCACTACGCCTAGTAATAGGATGTACTAGACAATCTGGTGCAACCTACTTAGAGACTCGCTCTAAGAGCCCGGGAATATCTCGAGTCCCGATAGTGTGATGACCCGCAGAGTGCACGTGACGCTTTATCCGCCAATCGATTGACCGGCGTGGGTACAAGCTACTTTGTCCGGTCGAGAGGACACATCGCGATATTGTACTATGCCTTACCAAGCATTGCATGATGTGTAAGATTTTAATCTAACACATACGCTTGATTAGATGTTTAACTAGCCACTTAAGTGTTTTCGTAAGCTCCTCACACTTCCTACCTCGCATTTAGACCTCTAGACACGGACAAGCCCTAGCAATTACACGCACATCGATAAACCCTAGCTTATCAAGCACAAGGCAAATCCGAAGCTTCGGTGGTCCCACACTTCATCTTTTAGGAATCCATGTGGTGCCGGAACTAAACGCACTAAGCTAGTTGAGCTTTGTCACGTAAGGTTATGCAATAAAACAATATTATAAAGCTCGAACCCAAGCCGACTCAATAAAACCAAACAACGAAAAGTCTCAGTCGAACGCCCGCTTAAAGGATCGAACGCCTGCTCAAAATAATGAACGCCCGCCCACCTCAAACCATCACATCTCAGATCGTAAAATCAACCCTCAACGCCCGCCCCAAGTATCAAACGCCCGCCCACCCCGACTCAAATACAACTCAGATTCAAACTTCACTCAACGCTCGTCCAAGAGGAATCGGACGCCGCCCACTTTGTAGGAACCGACGCCCGTCCGAATCCCTCGACGCCCGCCCACCGGGAATTTCCTGCACTCGCAACCTAACCCTCGCGATTTCCATCGCACATGCACCCAAAACTCGATTTTTAACAGATAAAAACAGCAGAAAACAAGATAAAAAGTTTGCCTACAACCTTACGAGAACTTAGCCATACGATAAGAAAACCACGTTACCTCGATTCTTGCGAGCTACTACGATCCAAGCAACCACACTTGAAAAAGATAAACCTTTAACACCGAGCCTATAAACGATTGACACCACAGATTACTACATCGCTTAAACACGTAAAAACGCAGTTGAACGCCGAAAACGAACCCTAAACAAGTACGATGATGAGAACTTACGATAACGATTCTAAGGATGGTTGATATCCAAACGATCCTCTGCAAATGGTGATCCTTTTTCTCTTGATGAATCTGCTCAAACGAACGACGGATTAACCTTGGGATTCAAAAAGCTCTCTCTCCTTTTGAAACTTGCGCCTCCCTCAAAATAGATGCGCCTCTTTTTTTTTTTTTGACAAAAGTGATTAGGTTAATTTAGGATTATTTCCTTTTATACATCCCAAATTATTTCTAATTATTATATAAGTCCTTTACTCATCCTTTTTCTTTTATAAAACCCTTAAAACAAAAGAACATAATATTCCGATTTATCAAAAGACCGAAATGCCCTTTATCCAAAAATCGGGATATTACATTCCTTCCCTTAAGAGGAGTTTCGTCCTCGAAACTAGAACGCACTGGAAGATGAGGAACTCGGGAACTCGCCTATCATGTCCGCTCCACTTCCCAAGTGGCTTCCGCCGGTGCATGGTTGCTCCACCGCACTAACACTAACGGGATCATTCGCCTTGATCATTCTTTCCTTTCTCGCCCGTAATCTTGATCGGCTTTTCCACGTATGATAGGTTGTCTTGTAACACTTCCGGATCTATCTCGATTCCACATCCACTTTTGATAAACACTTTTAAGCATTGATACGTGGAAGACATTGTGGACTCTAGACATCGATTCTCGCAACCGTAGTCTATAAGCCAACTTCCCAACTCTTTCGATGATATCAAAAGGTCCTACGATCTTGGACTTAGCTTTCCTTTCGACCAAACCTCTTGACACCCTTCATTGGAGATGCTCAAGGTAAACTCTATCCCCGACCTCGAACTCTAGCGGTCTTCTTCTAACATCGGCCCAACTCTTTTGGCGATCTGTGCAGCTTTCAGATTCTTCCGTATCAACTCGATCTTCTCCTTGGCTTGTCGAACCATCTCCGGCCCGGTGATGTGTTTCTCTCCCACTTCATCCCAATAAAGTGGAGTCCCGCACTTCCTACCATACAAGGCCTCAAAAGGTGGCATTCCCAAACTTGCGTGGTAATCATATTGTAAGCAAACTCCGCCAAGTTGAGGTAATCTATCCATGAACCTCCGGCATCCAAAACACAAGCTCTAAGCATATCCTCAAGAGTCTCAATCGTTCTCTCGGATCGCCCATCCGTCGAGGATGAAACGCCAGACTCAAATCAATCTTCGCTCCAAAAGCTTTCGCAGACCTTTCCAAAAGCGATCGATGAATCTACTATCCCTCGCCGGATACAATAGATAAAGGCACACCATGAAGCTTCACTATATTGTCGATGTACATAGTAGCGAACTTCTTTATAGGCATGTCTACCTTACACGGCAAGAAATGGGCCGATTTGGTAAGTCTATCCACAATCACCCAAATCATGTCATGACCGCCTTCGCCTTAGGCAAACCGGTGATGAAATCCATCGTGATATTCTCCCATTTCCATTCGGTATCTCCAAAGGTTTCAAAGAAACCTCCCCGGCCTTTTATGTTCGCTTTCACCCTCGACATGTATCGCATCTCGCCACGAACTCGCGATCCCTAACTTCATACCAGGCCACCAGTATCTTTCTTTTGAGATCTCTATACATCTTAGTGGCTCCGGGATGAACCGCAAAAGCAATCTTGTGAGCCTCGCCCATAACCTTCTCTCTTAGACCATCCACATCTGGGTACACACAAATGGTCTCCATACCAAAGATAACCACTCTTGTCCAACTGATAACCCATCAGAGGTTTTTCTCGGCCACACGCTTCAAATTAACCATCACTGGGTCCTTATCTTGTTTAAACCGTATTTCATCTAGCAGATCTCGACCTCGCCATCAATGGCGCCATAAACTGCTTTCTTCATGCTTCGCTTCAACCACTTCAATCTGCATTCTATCCAACTCGATCCACAACTTCTTGTAAGGTGGTGATAGCATTAACCGCTCTCCGGCTAAGTGCATCGCCTACGACATTCGCCTTACCCGGTGGTATTGAATGTCCAAGTCGTAGTCTTTCACAAACTCTAACCATCTTCTTTGTCTCATGTTCAGATTCTCCCGAGTAAAGAAGAACTTAAGGCTCTTATGATCCGTGAAGATCCTTGTCTTGACACCATACAAATAGTGTCTCCAAAGCTTCAGAGCAAACACCACTCGCCGCTAACTCCAAGTCGTGTGTAGGGTAATTCTTCTCATGCACCTTTAGTCGCCTAGACGCATAAGCAATCACCTTTCCTCGATCGCATCAAAACACAACCCAAACCTTGACCCGATGCATCCAGATAAACGTCATAATTATCAAAACCTCCGTAACGCCAACACAGAGCCGTGGTCAACTTTTCTTTCAAAGTCCGAAGGCTTCCTCACATTCATCACCCACTCATACTTGACGCTCTTCCGAGTAAGTCTCGTAAGAGGTGTAGCTATCTTCGAGAAATCCTTTACAAACTTCCGGTAATACCCCGCTGCACTCCAAGAAACTTCTTATCTCTCAGCATCGATGTCGGTCCAGGCCACTTAGAGACAAACTTCTATCTTTGTTTGGATCCACTTTAATACCTTCTCCGTAAACTATATGTCCAAGAAAACTGACTTGATCCAACCAAAACTCGTGACTTGGAAAACTTGGCATACAGCCTTGTTCTCCTTTAAGGTTTGTAGTACTACCCTTAGATGTTCTTCATGCTCTTCCTCGTCTTTAGAGTATACCAAAATGTCGTCTATGAAGACAATCACAAACTTGTCGAGATAAGGCATGAAAACTCTTTGCATCAAATCCATGAATTTCGATGGAGCATTAGTGAGTCCAAACGGCATGACCAAAAACTCATAATGTCCATACCTCGTACTGAAGGCTGTCTTAGGTATATCTGACACCTTGATTTTCAAATCGATGGTAACCGGACCTAAGATCAATCTTAGAGAACACCTTCTTACCCTCGCGAATCGGTCGAACAGATCGTCAATCCTTGGTAAAGGATACTTATTCTTGATTGTCGCTTTATTCAACTCTCAGTAGTCGATGCACAAGCGCATACTCCCATCTTTCTTCTTCACAAACAAGACCGGTGCTCCCACGGTGATGTACTTGGTTGGATGATGTTTTTTTCTAACATGTCCTAAGTCGAATCTTCAACTCTTTCAACTCATTTGGTGCCATCCTCGTATGGCGCTTTAGCTACTGGTGAAGCTCCTGCGATTAACTCGATCTCAAACTCTATGGCCCTATCAGGCATATGTCCTGGCAAATCTTCTGGGAAGACTTCAGGAAATTCTCTAACCACACGAGTCTCTCCTAACTCGGGTTTGAGCTTTTCCTTATCTAGCGCAGAAACCACAAAACCTTGGCAACCCCGCCTCAAGGCTTTTAAAGCTTTAATCACGAGATGATCGGATGTCGTTTCTTGCTAGGCTTGTATACGATACCTAAAAGTCTTAGCTGATTTTCCTGGAACTTTAAAGATTACTCTCTTGCCTTTACAATCCAAAAGACATGGTTCTTAGACAACCACCCATGCCTAGATAACATCAAAGTCCGAGAAATCCAACACCGCCAAAGCATGCCGGCACCGGTAAGTCCCAACTCTAATGTCGATCGAGGTGTGACTTGAGCACATCTAGTAACTCGCCCAACGGGTGGTTATACTCAAAGGTCTCTCCAACTCCTTAAGGGGTAGGTTTAACTTAACTATCCTTGAGAAACAAAAGTTCCTCAAGCTCCGGTATCAAACAGAGAATAAATCGCTAGATTATCTATGATTATGGTACCTAACAAGTGAATCAATTTACATACAAATATGTAATATCATATGCGCGCTATATCATATTAAATATTTATAAGAAACACAAACACCGAAAAGTACTGTCACCACAAAGTCATCTAACTCCTCCGCTCCGCATCGCTTGCAAAAACACGAATCGGTTCATACCTGTAGGCGATTGCCCCGCCTGGTTACCTCGCCCTCCTCGCCTCGATTGCCTCGTGATAACTTCTTAGACACGCCGAGTAGTGTCCCGCTTCCCGCAGTGGAAACAATTCAAGCTACCACCATGCAATCTCCTCAGATGTGCCTTGTTACACTTAACACAAACCGGTGGCGCCCCACTTGTCGAACTCTTCAATGCTAAACTCCTGCCTTCTTTACATTCATTTGTGGCGCCTCTATTACCTCCTTGAAAATTTGAGAATGGCCTCTTATCCCCAACTACAACTGCCGGCCTGTTGGCAAACCTTCCACTGCCAATGCTCTATCCATGACGCTTGCCATACTCGCCGGTCTATCTCCAAGCATACCTTTGCCACCTCATGTGACAAACCTTCCATAAACTTGTCTATCTTCTTTTCTTCACTCTTCATAATCTCGGGTAGAACTCGCCCAACTCATAAAACTTCTGCGAGCACTTGTGTCACCGTAGTATTTCTTTCCTGCTTTTAAACTCGTAAACTCGCTGGCCTTTGCATTTTGTGCCGTTTCTAGGAAGTATTCTCGATAGAACAAATCCTTGAATACCGCCCAATCTGTGATTCTAGGATTAGCTTGCTCATAAGACTCCATCCAACTCTCTCGCATACACCGCCAACAAAGATATCGCCATTGAGCCCATTCAGATTCTGGGGGCCTCATGTTTCTACAAGACTTTTCAAACCGACGTAGCTACAAGTCTGCCGGCCGGCTCAACATTACCGAAAAACTCGTACTCAGGCTTCTTCACCTTCTCATACCGGGCCTATTGGTCTATCATAACCCCAAACGCCGCCGTTGAAAGCTGCTGGCCAGATCGATGGGGCATTCTCGATAACTCACAAGGGGTGGGTGTAGCCAAAGCTAAAGAACTCGATCTAGGTGATGGTGGAGGTCGAACTGTCGGCTGGGGAGTGAAACTCAACGGTGTAGACGGAAACATGGATACATGTGGATAACTGAAGAACTGACTGGCCGGTGGATTAGAAAGTCCCAATCCGGTCCAAGTGGTGGTCCTTGGGGCTGATGTAGAAACTGGTACACGAGTGCTAAACCTTGAAGGACCCGCTTGTTCCACTCGACCTCTAACAGAATTACTTGGTCCTTGATTCCCACCATGACTGGGGTTGTTCACTTGAGTGACCGGAGGAATCTGAGTAGCTGGTCCACTCCTCCTCCTTCTCGAAACCACAACCTCAGTAAAATCCGTCTCTGCGTTACTTGTCTGAGTATTAGCTGCATCAGCGTTATACGAACTAGCTCCTCCTCTATTAAGCACCATCCTGTAGCCAAGAGAAAGAGGGGTTACTAAAGCTCTAACCTTATCTTAAAGAAAAATCAAGTCCTACACAAAGAAAGAAAACCTTTCTCTCGATACCAATCAGTAACGCCCGCTTCTCGACACCGAGTCCTTATCGGAAAGAAAGAGCGCCGCACATATATTATCAAATAAAACTCAATAATACATGCAAGCCTTACGTCATCCATCAAAAATCAAACGATCGAAACATACGGTAATCAATGCTGTGAAGAAAAACTAAATCCAATAAAAGATCTAAACATCCAGAATTCAATCCAAAAGGTCTCAAAGGTAACTAATCCAAAAGGAAGAACAGCATTATTCAAAACTTGAAACAACCGTTTTAAAAGAAACAATCTAAAAGATCTAAGTCTTCAAACTCCAACTCAAACGTCCTCGTCACCAAAGAACTCATCACGGTAACTACCCTGTTCATCTTCTTTGGGGAAAGGGAAAGACAAAGACAACGTGAACGGGTAAGTACAAAAGTACTTAGTAACGTGTAAGATCATACAACCATGCCTCATAAAGAAATAAAAGCAATACCGCCTTTTATTAATTCATTTCGTTATTAGCCCTAGCTAACTATCATATTATGTTCATCGATAACATGAGGTTCCAAGGGTATCTATCTTAGCTCAAGTTTGTTACATCACGAATAACAAGGGCACTACGCCTAGTAATAGGATGTACTAGACAACTGGGTGCAACCTACTTAGAGACTCGCTCTAAGAGCCCCGGGAATATCTCGAGTCCCGATAGTGTGATGACCGGCAGAGTGCACCGTGACGCTTTATCCGCCAATCGATTGACCGGCGTGGGTACAAGCTACTTTGTCTCGGTCAGGAGGACACATCGCGATATTGTACTATGCCTTACCAAGCATTGCATGATGTTTAAGATTTTAATCTAACACATACGCTTGATTAGATGTTTAACTAGCCACTTAAGTGTTTTCGTGTAAGCTCCTCACACTTCCTACCTCGCATTTAGACCTCTAGACACGGACAAGCCCTAGCAATTACAATGACATCGATAAACCCTAGCTTATCAAGCACAAGGCAAACCAAGCTTTCGGTGGTCCCACACTTCATCTTTTTAGGGAATCCATGTGGTGCCGGAACTAAACGCACCAGAAGCTAGTTCAGAGCTTTGTCACGTAAGGTTATGCAATAAAACAATATTATAAAGCCTGAACCCAAGCTGACTCAATAAAACCAAACAACGAAAAGTCTCAGGCTGAACGCCCGTTTAAAGGACTGAACGCCTGTTCAAAATAATGAACGCCCGCCCACCTCAAACCATCACATCCTCGATCGAAATCAACCCTCTCGAACGCCCGCCCCAAGTATCAAACGCCCGCCCATCCCGACTCAAATACAACTCAGATTCAAACTTCACTCAACGCTCGTCCAAGGAATCGGACGCTCGTCCACTTTGCGAGAGGAACCGACGCCCGTCTCAATCCCCTCGACGCCCGCCCACCCGGGAATTTCCTGCACTCGCAACCTAACCCTCGCGATTTCCATCGCACATGCACCCCAAAAACTCGATTTTTAACAGATAAAACAGCAGAAAACAGTACAAAAAGTTTGCCTACAACCTTACGAGAACTTAGCCATACGATAAGAAAACCACGTTACCTCGATTCTTGCGAGCTACTACGATCCAAGCAACCACACTTGAAAAAGATAAACCTTTAACACCGAGCCTATAAACGATTGACACCACAGATTACTACATCGCTTAAACACGTAAAAACGCAGTTGAATAAAACGAACCCTAAACAAGTACGATGATGAGAACTTACGATAACGATTCTAAGGATGGTTGATATCCAAACGATCCTCTTGCAGCGGTGATCCTTTTTCTCTTGATGAATCTGTTCAAACGAACGACGGATTAACCTTGGGATTCAAAAGCTTCTCCTCTCTCCTTTTTGAAACTTATGGGCCTCCTCAAAATAGATGCGCCTTCTTCTTTTTTTTTTTTGACAAAAGTGATTAGGTTAATTTAGGATTATTTCCTTTTATACATCCCAAATTATTTCTAATTATTATATAAGTCCTTTACTCATCCTTTTACTTTTATAAAACCCTTAAAACAAAAGAACATAATATTCGATTTATCAAAAGACCGAAATGCCCTTTATCCAAAAATCGGGATATTACAATAAATGTCCGGTCAACTGCTTAGACCGCCGTCCTCGCTTGGTCTAAAAGGGCTAACCCGTGTTGACAAGACCTTTATGTCTCACACTTATATGGGGGTGAGCATTCTCTTATTTTACCGATGTGGGACTTTACATTCTCCCCCCTTATAGTGGATGGCGCCTCGCCAGACGGCCGAGACTGTTCTCGGATCGCCCCTACCAGAGAGGTAACTCAGAGGCCATCCTTACACCATCTTCTTGTACGAAGGCAAAGCGCATAGTTCCATCTGATAGTCGGCTCTGATAACATTCTATAACGCCCCCAGACCCCGGGCCTGGTAGCACTAAATAAGTCATAAATGGTCCGGTCAACTGCTTAGACCTCCGTCCTCGCTTGGTCTAAAAAGGCTAACCCGAGTTGACAAGACATTTATGTCTCACACTTATTTGGGGGTGAGCATTCACTTACTTTACCGATTTGGGAATTTACACGCCTTGCATGCAAAAAATTCGAAAGACGGACTGAAACTTTGGCTGAATTTCCCCCGTAGGCGTGCGCCTAGATTTTCTTTGGCGCGCGCCTAGCTGACACACCTTCAGTAAATCAACAATAACTTTGTGTGCAAACCTCCGATTTGAGTGATTCAAGATGCTTTGGAAAGCCCATTCAATTGTCTACAACTTTCATCGAGATTTCCAGCCCTGTAAATTTGACTATGGTGGATCAAAATTTCGATCAATGGAAGGTATGGTTGAAGTACCAACATGTTTTGATCCGTTATAACGTTTAAGCTTCGGGCACACGTTCCAATCCTCGTATCTCGCCTTCCAGACATCTCGAACACCTAAGTCCTATAAAAATTCATAACAAATACCACACGTAATCCCTACAGGACATTAGGGCGACCGAGATTATTGTAAATACACCGAAAAATACCGAGAATTCCAGAATTTACGTCCTAGGTCCCGAAATGATAACCAAGGTGTAAATACATCAAACTACAACCAAATGTCTCAGAGAACATATAAAACGAGGTATAAACGGGGTATAATCACATAGTAAATGATAGCCAATATGACTCTCATCAACTACTCCCCTACTTAGCGTTTGCTCGCCCTCGAGCAAAATGAGTGATTCAAAATTAAAGATTGAGTCAACATTGAAATCATACATCTAGTCTATAAGAATTGAAATGATAAAACACTAGTAATTGATACAAATGCATAGGATCTTAGTTCAACCTTGTAATGAGAAAAGAATGTGTGTGTGTGTGTGTATAGCTTCTTCAACATTTATCACCAACGATCGGTTTAGATTATAGACGTTTAATGTACTGAGGTTACACTATAGGCTTATACGTCGTAAACATCTCCACTAATCGAGGTCAATCAAAGTCTAGTATGGTCGAGCAGGACTTGAAGGGTTATATCATAGGCCAGGGTTTGGGCTTCAAAAGGGTATTTACGATAAAACAGAAAAAGAAGGTGCAAAAGAGCTTTAACCAAAATATGACTACAAAACTCAGCTATCAATTCATCTTCAATCTTTCCGACTATTTACAACTTTAGAATCCAAACCCTAAATTCAACTTTTTCTTTCTTTTCTTCTACTCAACAAAATACTATAATTACATACACTCTGTTTTTTTCTTTTTTTTTCCTTTTTTTTTTCTTTTCTTATATACATCAAAATTTTGAACAAAATTGGAACCTACACATTGTTACACTCCTCATTCCGAATAACTCGTAAATCACGACTCCATACCATTACTTACGTCTCAACAATACCTCGCAACATCGTAAAAATATGCGGAACGAACAAGCTCGATTGCAAGGTAGTCAAGGATATGTAGACCAAAATATATTAGGGACATCGATTTTCACTGGTTAGTAACATTAAAAGCTAGTTTGGGTGGCGGTCTAACCACCCTACAAAAGGCTTAGAGGGGTAACAGTGGATTAAACATTTAGGTTGGCCTTTGACTCTGATCGGGTCAAAATAAATGCCAAAACCGTCATCCCGTACCTAACAACGATGACCTTTCTATTTCGCCTCGAAGTTACTAATATAAGCTCTAGGTAACCGGGCCATTAATAGCTACCATAATTGTTCACTAGTCAAGGTGATTTGTGAAGTCGAAGCTAACGTGATAGAACTATTCCATTATCAATACAAGATCCCAACTCAAATGAAATGCATTCGTATAATCACTATATGTTTATCAAAACAATACTATAGGCTCAACGTATCCAAACCAATGTCAAAGGCATCAAAATTTCTAAAAAACGACTTATTTACACCAAAGGGATAACAATATCTAAGTATAACTCGTTTGACATGAAAAGAAAACATTGAAGCTAAACCAACCACCCCCTACTTTAAAACGAAACACGAATGATAAGGGTAGAAAATTCAGTTTACAACCGGAAAAAGCGCGATTACGATCACGTGGCATCCATAAAATGAACTCTCAGGGTACCTGTACTTATAAAATATACACAACCAACACCAAAGGTGTACAAGTATGGAGTATAACACAATGAAACTACCCGGATTACCACAACTCTTCAAAACCAAAAACACCACACTAACCCCCCCAAAAAACACATGTCCTCGGGTTATATTACAACAAAACTTACCTGAAGTATCAAAATACAAACTAAAGAAATACATTGACACACGAAGGGAGAAAAAAAACAATAAAAGTACATTTTGAGTATATAGTCCTCGGCTCGACTTTCTACCCTCAAACTATGTCAAGGATAGCTATACCAAATGAGATCAAACCGTTGCTTCTCCCTACCAAAATCGTAGGAATTGAGCACCCCCTGAAAGTGAAATACAAAAAATATAGGGCTCAATCCCCACCACCAAAATTTGTTCGATGAATCCATTGCATAGAAAAACGAATTCACTTTCCCCGAACTAAAACATATTCCAACTAACAACGACTCTAGCCCCAAGTATGAAAATTTAGGCTCAACATCAACAACAAACTCAATAGGGCGCAACCCCATAGGAATAACAGTAGTGCTAGAAGAGAAAGGAATAGATGATTCAATATTAACAGGATTCATACCCTCTTCGTAGCATTCCTCAAGGGTGGCTTCAGTCATACCTTCTTGTTCTCTCCTCTCAGCCTCCTTTCTCTCGACCTATTGATCTACTTGAAGATCCAAGTTCCGTATGGCTAGCTCCAAGTTCCGTATGTCTGTTTGCATCGTAGTCATGCCATCACGAAGCTCCTGAAACTCTCTATAGTTGTCATAAACTACCTTACTCAATTGCTCAAGTGCCATCTGTTCCTCCGTTAAGGTCTCTAATTCCGGAGGTGGAGGAGTATTGGGTTGTTGATCAAAGTAACTTTGGGCATTGACCCACTCATTTCTGTAAGATGTGGTGTATGGGATGAACTAATAAAATGGTTGTGTTTGGTAACCCATAGCACCGTAATTGTAATATCCGAATGGGTAAGGATAAGAGCCGCAATGGTAGTATGGATTCATTATCTGCAAATCAAGGAAACAACACGAACACAATCACGGTATCTTGTCGCTACCACTACCGAAGTAAATGGTGTGACACAACAACAACAAATAAAACAAACTATACAAAAGAAAAACAAATAAGAAAAACGACCTAATCCAAAGAACATAACTAACTTACAAGATATCAACCCGATTCCCCGGCAACGGCGCTAGAAATCTTGATCGGCCTTTTCTAAGTGTCCAATCTCACCGGCAGTGTACCGGGTCCACTATAGCCTAGAATTGGTGAATCAAGATCGTATCCCACAGGGAATCTGGTTTAGGTCAACACAACTACTGAAGACGGTGACTTGTCAGATCACCAGTTTTAACAACTAATATGCACAACAAAGAAAGATTTAAAACTATATAAAGAAATAGCCGAGCTATGATCCAATCTAATACTCACAAACCCTAGCCAAGTCCTGAGGTATTCTTGATTCACCTAAACATTCTCGAAGTCAAGTAGGGTGTCATTTCCTGGCTCTGAGAATAGACATTATTTTAATAATCTACCCTCCTATATCAGGTTCAACAGTCCGCTGACCGGATTTAACTGACCTCACATGGTCTACGATTCATGAAACGCTCGACAAGTCGATACAAAACCTCACACACGAAACCGAATCTGAACAACTCAGTCGGTTTTACAGGATGATCCTAGAACCCCAGTTCCCGTATCCTCTCGCAAAATACATATATAAAGACGATACGTGTGATACAATTATCGAGTAGCTAATTCAACAAATTTGATAAGAATAAGTTCTAGAACTACGGTAACATCGAGAATGGACTAATCAAACATCAAGAACACCACATGAACAAGCTTGGGTTTGCTTTCATAGACTATCACATAACTCGACTATTGGAAAACTAGCTACTCATTATAACAAGAAAAACAACAAGAAATCAACAATAAAGTTAACATAAACAAGATTAAAAGCAAGAACAAGAAATGAAAATGAAATACCAAATATTATGCCGTAGAAAATTGAATCTCCGAGCGAAATCCGGTCAATAACACGTCAAGCTATCACCGAGATCCTCCGGATTACAACGATCTACAACTAAACTAAGCTAATATATCTATAAATCTAATCTAAGCTATAAAAAAACGCAGAAAAATGATGAAAAATGAGTTGGGAAGAAGATGATGAAAAAGTGCCGAAAAAATTGGAAATTTCGATCTATATATGTATATATATCTAGATAGATGAAAATGGGGGTTTTTATATTGTTTTGCAGATCTGGACTGTTAGGTGTGCGCCTAGGGAAGTTCAGGCGCATGCCTTGCATGCAAAAAAGTCGAAAGACGGACTGAAACTTTGGCTGAACTTCCCCCGTAGGCGTGCGCCTAGATTTGAGTATGTGTATATGTCCGATTTGCGTGATTCAAGATGCATTGGAAAGCCCATTCAATTTTACACAACTTTCTTTAAGATGTCCAGCCCAGAAAATGCTTCCAAGGTGGATCGAAATTCAGATCAATGGAAGGTATGGTTGTAGTCCCAACAAGTTTTGATCCGTTTTAACGTTTAAACTTCGGGCACACGTTCCAATCCTCGTATCTCGCCTTCCGGACATCTCAAACACCTAAGTCCTGTACAAAATCATAACAAATACCACATGTAATCCCTACAGGACACTAGGGCTACCGAGAGTATGGTAAATACACCGAAAAAGACCGAGAATCCCGGACTTTACGTCCTAGGTCCCTAAATCATAACCAAGGTGTAAATACATCAAAATACAACCAAATGTCTCAGAGAACATATAAAACGAGGTATAAACGGGGTATAATCACATAGTAAATAATAGCCAATTTGACTCTCATCAGTGATGAAATCTCAACTAAATGTTCGAATGGTTGTTATCTTTGATATTTTGTGGCTGTTCTAGACATAGTCTGTGTTGAAGAGAAACATTTAATCAAATGTAATTCTAATGATGTCTGAACCATGTCATTATGAATCATGTGAGTAATACGTGTCTAATCTAAAGATGACTGAAATACCCTTTTATGAAAGGGGTTGTAAATTCTAGAAAATTGGCTAAAGCCTAAACACACTAGTGTTTTTTGGTTTATGACAATTAAATCCATGAATGATATTAATGTTTATTCCTCTCTTTGACTACTTTAGAAATAGGCAAGTGTAATTAATGAAGTGCGAAGTTCGCAAAGCCCGAAAAGTTTGAGCTAGTACGAACATAAGATTGATGAAATGCTTAGGTATTAATCTTCAATTGGATTGAAGTAATTAATTTCTGATGGATGTTTTAGAAGTTGTCTGAAAGGGAATCAAATTCACCCTTGAAGGATGCTATATTTGGATACGCAATTAGATTGTATTTCTAATGTGGAAACAACACTTCATACGATAAAGGTGTGACGTAAGCCATGCGAAGTATACCTTACCTGCTTTGGGATAATGCCCTTATACAATACATATACTTAACCGAGTTCCAAAGAATAAAGGTTGAAAATTTCATACCAGATGTGGAATCGATGACATCAAATCTATCTTAACCGATGATTTTGGGTTTTCGTGCTTCAAGCAAGCACACAATGTCTGAAAGGCTTGAAGCTTAGTATGACATGTGTAACTTTGTGAAATATCTTAGCAAGCATGTTCGATATTATTTACTTGCCCGTGGAGCAAAAGGTGTTTGTCTCCAAACATGTTGTCTTCTAGAGGAGGTGTTTCATCCAAAAGAAACAGTGGGAGTAAATTGAGATCTCAAAAGAGTTTGAGAACCAAAAAGAGATATTCAACCATTGGAACATGAGCAGGGACCGTATAGAGATAAGGTGCAGGACAGTGCTCCGTGCACACAAGTATTCTATGTGTCTACAGATAACCACATGCTTGAAAGGACTACTAGTGTGTTCATCTTGAAGAATGAAGATCTCATGACTTATATGGAAATTCCTGAAATGCAAGATTAAGAGATATGGCTAGGAGCCATAGATTCCATATGTGACAACTGGGTTATGAACCTAGTATGTCTTACCTGAAGGGAATGTCCCTAAAAGGTGTAGCAGGTCTTTGTGAAAGATTGACATAAAAGGTAATACGATTACTAGTTAATGCTAAGTTGATGGCTCAAGGCTATTGAAGCTTCGTATCATGGGTATATGATAGTGTTGAAAATGTTGGGCCAAAGGCTTGATGTTCATAGATGACAACATGATGTGTAAGCTTATGAGATCCATTTATGGACTAAAACAGGTTTCCCTATAAGTTCTTTACTTTGATAATCAAAAGAGTTTGATTTGATCAAAAGTGAAGACATGCCTAGTGTACAAGAGGGTTAGTGGGAGTGTTATGATTTTTGAGTAAGGTGTTGCATATCCTTCTCAAGAGTTGTTACCCCATGTCACAGTCAATTATTGTTTGGTAATTCAAGGACTTTTTCAAAGCTCTTCGAGATTGCAGTTCTTATTTTGGAAATAAGAATCTATAGTGACAGATTTAAATACTTCCTAATCGTCACAACTAACCCTAGTAGATGGGATGCTAAAACATTTAGCAAAGATCATGACAAGAGATACTGCTTGCCGGTATTTTTGGGATCTATCTATGACAGGACGTAAGTCCTGATGATAAGGTGAGAGATGATACTTATGGAAGGTTCCCTTTGCTTATACAATAAGATCCATCATAAGTGTTGTAAGTTAAACCATATGTTCATACTGCTTGAGGAGTCATGAGCAAGCATGAAATTGATTTTGGTAAATGTCGAGGATACCCTTAAAGTTGTTAAGGATAGGTTCTTGCTTTACTGAAACTTGGAATCGAATAAAAGTAGATATATAGATATGCACCCTGAATCTTATAAAGATAATGAGAGCTACGGTCTGGGTTTGCAGAGACTTTGATTAAGTGATACAATGAGCTGGAAATGTTCTTAGCTAGAAATGAATGTAGATTCTATAACTAGGCCAAAGCACAGTAGTGCCTTAAAGGCGCAGCGGGAGCAGTTCATGGATTTAGAATGTTCAATCCTGAACCATGTACATTTCTTCCACCTTTAATACATAGGTGATATAGTAGTGGATTCATTGCTTGAAGCAAGGACCAGGGTCTCGTCAGATAGTCATGTGTGTGTTGAGGCGGTTCCTTTTGCCTTGGTCATCTGGAGCGTGTATATAGATAGTCTGAGTCCCCACGGATAGTGATACATTCACGCTTAGGGATTGTCGCAAGTATTGAATAAGGTTCTTGTCTTTCAACTTGGTCTTGTGTGTACGAGTGATTGGTTTTAGGCCAAGTTGGAGATTATTGAAATAGTGTCCTAAACCCAATCGGGTTGGACAGGATCCGACCGGGTCGGATCATTTCTACTATTTCTTTATGTTTATACATATAATAAATGGCTTTTATGTTATTATGTATTATGTTTATATATATAAACCAATTTGTGATTGTATATATGATAACGTCCCTAGTGCAAAACTGTGAAAGAGAAATCATAATAGTGTTATGGTTGACGAGATCCCGACTCACTTTAAAAGTTTTGATACTTAAATTTTTCTAGTCGTATGTGGTATTAAACAGGACATTAATAGTACGATTAGACTAGCACGTATTAGATGTCTTCTATCTTATTGAAGATTTGGATGGATCTCATCTATCAAAGTGTTGAGACACTTGGACTGTACGTGGACGTGTATTAGAGAATGCGGATGATAGATTGGCCTACTTACTTTGCTAAGTGTCGCGCTATGTGGCGGTTGTATAATTATCATGAGACCGGAGTC
This sequence comes from Gentiana macrophylla, assembly GCA_026214975.1. Taxonomy (NCBI): domain Eukaryota; kingdom Viridiplantae; phylum Streptophyta; class Magnoliopsida; order Gentianales; family Gentianaceae; genus Gentiana; species Gentiana macrophylla. The sequence continues at coordinate 52,970,182 of CM047807.1, read as the reverse complement.
TTCATTACATCACGGCGTGGATTGTCATACTTTGACACTATTGAGGTTTCCTCTAACCATGAAGCGATCATGCGGTAGTGATTGGGTGTGATACTGAAGCATGCGTAGGATTCTTGTTGCTCGTCCGGAAATCGCGTGTGCTATGAATAGGTATAAATATCCGAAAGGGCATTCTTATAAGGAATGTCTTATTCTCGTGAGTCTTTGCAAAGCGGAAGTAATATGTTACTTCGAGAGAGTAGGATATCCAGGTTATAAGATATGGTCGTTGATGTTTGACACTCGGTGTACGACCATACGGATATTGTAACAGCGATAGGATTATATTTACATGGTAACCATTTCACATGAAAGGTAGTAGTTATTGCATTTGACTCTTTCGATGAATGGGGGTCGTGGACGTGTTGCTAGACGCTATCCATGATCGTTAGGCATGAAGGGCATTTTTGAAATTAGCACTTTGTGTCCACGGCCAACATATTCGGAAGCCTATCGGGTCACACATATAAGAACATCTAGCCGGATTAAAATGTGGTTATAGTGATAACCAAATAAGGAAAATTTTATCTCGACTATAAAGTGTTATAGTGATAAATTAATATCGTGGTATTTATTTATTAAGAATAAATTAAATTCAAGATATTGATTATGTTGATTAATTAAATATACATATAATGTATATGTATGTGGCGCATGTGTGTGTGCATTGATACACATGTATTTTGCAAATTAATTAATCATAGCATTGTTTAATTTAGAATATTCCGGAAGCCAATTATTGGCTATATGGGGCGCAGGACCTTGGTGTATAAGATACACTTGGATTATGCAATTTAATTAATAATATTATCATATATTACTATTAGATATGAATAGATTTATGAAATTTTGATTTATGGTAATAAGATAAAGATGGTCAATATTAGATATTGACAATATCTTGGAAATATTTAATATGAGATATTAAATTAAATGAGATAATTCAATCAAAGATACTTTCAATATTTTATTAGGAAAAGTTTTTCTTTCTCATTAATCTACAAGGAAGCTTCTCTCAATCAGATTGGGGCACAGTTGGGGCGCCACTTTCTCCTATAAAAGAAAGGGGTTGGCTAGCTCTTTTGTACATCACAATTAGAAGAGTTCTAATTTACTAGAAAAATAAGAGCTTCCTAAAAGAGTTTTTAAGAGAGAGAAAATGTCGGTCTAGCAACCGAGTTTTTCTGGTAGCATCCATGATGGGATTCCAGCGGGTCGTTCGTGTGGATCACCGGTAGAGACCGAACACATGGGAGGCTTCATTGCAGAAACTAAAACCGTAGACAAAGCGTCGATCCAATTGGATAAACCACAGTATTTTCTTGTCTACTTCTTTTATGCTTGTTGCTTAAATGAAGTCGATCTTGGGTTGATAGGAATAAATTTTAAATTCAGCCGCGTTCCCGTATTGATTTCCTAACAGATTCTAGGTATCCCAGCCCTCAGAAAATTTCAGATGGTCGTCTTGGTCCCACATCAAATGGTCAAGTTCCATATTGGGGACAAGGTTGGAATAGCGACCGGTCGGTCCGAAAAAATGCTGAAGCACATATAAGAATCGTGCTCCTAAAAAAGTGCCCGCCTTGGTCAGCCTGCACTCTTGATCGGCCCCAATCATATTAATATAGTAAAGGAGTTGTCCCAACTGAGATCGATGTGAAACACTACATGTAAGAGACGAACCATAGTTCATTGCAGAAGGCAAACAGGAAAAAGTTATAATGAACGAAGCTTACCCCATCCAGAAGGTGAAAATCTGCACTCACTTATTCGAAACAGAAATAGGACAACTCGTCTCCCAACTAAAATCCAACCGAGATGCCTTTGCATGGGTTGTGTCAGATGTGAGAGGGGTTGAGCCCAACATCGCCATGCACCACCTGAACGTCGACCCGGCCTATAAACCCATTCAGCAAAGAGCTATCCAATATTCCCACGAGAAGCAGGCCGCCATCAAGGTCAATATCGACAAGCTCCTACAGGCAGGCATCATAAAAGAGATAGCATATCCAACATGGCTAGCCAAAGTGTTTATGGTTAATAAACATAATGGGAAATGGCGGATGTGCGTTGACTTCACCGACATGAACAAGGTATGCCCCAAAGATCCTTACCCGCTACGCAGGATTGATCGAATGATGGATATCATCGCTGGTTTCAAAATGCTTAGCTTTCTCGATGCGTTCTCTTGATACCATCAAGTGAAAATGGCCGACTGCGACAAAGAAAAGACAGCCTTCCGAGCTGCGTGATGATGCTTAAAATAGTATATCCTACGACATCAACATTAAATCCATTACAAGCTAAAAATAGTTGTTTCGACCTATACTTATGAACCATTTGAGTTGAATGTCGTGTGTCGGGTTTGTGAGTTGAGTATTTTGCATTTCACGTTTATTTTCCCTTATTCAATTTTATTTTGTGTGTTATTTGATTATTTTCAGGACACGAAATATTGGACTAAGCATTGCGGACAATTTTGGAGCATTCTGAATGAAAGTATTGGGCCTAGGGTATTCCAGAACCTTGCAAGTTAAGTCGGCAGAAGTAAAAGGACAAAAATGCCCCCGATTAATCGGGAGGTGCCGCCGATTAATCGAGCTACTAGAATCGTCCGAAACACTTTTTCTTAAACGAGAGGTAGTTTTGTCTTTGTAAGTTGGTTTATTTAGCTATAAATAAGAGTCATCACCCTCAGAATTCTATGTACAATTTTCAAGACAAGTTTTATGCAATATAAGTTTTTGCTCTTTATTTATTTATGTTATGAGTTCTTGTCACAGAGTTGACGGATTTTCCTCCTAGGAAGAGAGCCGAGGGAGATCTACATCATATTCGAGGGATTTTCTATCTTTTCGAAGATGTAGATCTGTCGTTGTTCTATATTGTTGGGTATACAGCACTCTGCCCCGCCTTGTGCGTTCAACCCATGGAGCTGTGAAGGTGTGGTATAAGGAAATAAAGTAGCACCTTTACTAATACCAATTGGTTTTAGTACAACGGTAAGCGCTTGATCCTAAAAATTGGTATCGGAGCAGTGTTTCTTTAACCAGATATCATTTGCTCGTTATCCTCTAGTTGTTCTTATTTGAAAGCTAAGTTTTAAATCATCTGTCAGTTTTCACTCACTCACAATGGAAAACAATCAATATGCAAGACAAATGCTTATGTGTAACATGGACAGATTTGACGAATACAAACGTCGTATGCAGGCATTCCTAGTAGCTACTCATGATGAAATGATGGATGTACTCACTGATGGACCAATCCAGATCACCTACATGCAAACTGAAGGTGACAGACAAGTTCGAGTTCCAAAACCCAAATCTGAATGGACTAGTGATGATCGCAAGCGGAACAATCTCAACAATGTTGCCATGGACTTTATCCTCAGAACCCTTGACAGCAACATGTACTTGAAGGTGAAAGAATGCACAACTGCCAAAGAAATGTGGGACAAACTTCAGTTAGTTTGCGAAGGAACAGATTCAATCAAGGAAAATAAAATTTCTGTTGCAAAGCAAAAGTTCGAGAATTTCAAGATGAAATCTGGAGAAACCATTGATCAAATGGAGACAATATTCAGTGCTATTATGGATGAACTAGATCTACTCAAGATTGAATACTCAAAGAATGTCATCAACACCGGGATATTGAAGGCATTGCCAATGTGCTGGAAAATGAAGGTCACTGCCATGGAAGAATCTAGGAGACTTGATGTAGAAGATTCATTCAAGATCTTTTCAGATCTGAAAGCTTATGAATTCAGTGAAGATTTCACAACCACAGCTGCAATAATCAAAGCTCTGGAAGAACCAAAGACCACAGCACTTGCAGCAGCATCAAATGAGATTCAAGAAAACTCATCCAACAATATTCATGAATTGGATGAAATGGAAGAACAAATGGCTCTAATGATGAACAGAATTCGAAGAATGAAGAGTGGACACCCAGTCACTCAAAAGTTCATCAAAAGGACTCCTGAAAAGAGGAAAGATGATGAATACCTCTGTTTCAACTGCAAGAAACCAGGACACTATAAAGCCGAATGTCCAGAACTGATCAAGAAGACACCACCAAGGAGAGTTGGTAGAAGAGCACTTCTTGCTGGAGATGAATCAGATTATGAAGCTGGTACTGAAAGATTGTCAGATGACACAGCTTTAATGGCACACATGGAAGATCCAAATGAGGTATGTGAATCAAACTCTAAATACTCCTCAGCTCAGATTTCCATGATGAATGCATGTTCTTCGACTGCTGACTCCAATCCAAAAGATCTAGAATTAGAAGAAACTCTTGATGAATTGATGAATCAGCTGGTAACCATACAAGCTGGTTATGAATCAATCAAAGCTGAGAAAGAAAGTCTAATTCTTGAAGTTGAAAGATTGAAGTCTGAATTAAAAATGTTGAAACTGACTAAAACTGATAAAGGAAAGATTCGAAGATCGCTCCATTGCATCGCATCGGCAAAGAATCGAATCGTTTGCTCAATCGAGTTCAATTACTGGATTCAAATCTGGAAAACCATATGGAGACAGAACTTGGTAAGGATTTGATACACAGCAATCTTTGAAGAATGGAACTAGCAAAACCGTTGGACTAAATACCAGAACTGGTATCAAGTTTGTAGTTGAGCAAGTTCCACTGGATGAGAAAATTGCTGAACCAAGAAAGCTTGAGATCACACAGGATAAATCGTTTTCTAAGAAGACAAATGGATCTACCCACAAGACTAAATCAAATGGTAGATCAATTTGTAATCAATGGAAAACAACACGGCAAATCAATTGCCGATCCACAAAAACCAATGAAGTCGTGGAACTAGAAAAATTACAATCAAAACAAATCCAAGAATGTCAATCATTCAAAGATTCACACATTTAGGGGAAAGGAAGGTTATATCCTCTAATGATGATTGAATTTTACTAAATTTGTTAATAAAGCGATAATGACAATCATTCCGGATCGAAAACTTATCACATGTTTTGGGTCAAAACTCAAAGAAAGAACTAATCACGATTCTCAAGATAAGTCACAGACAAAGGTCAATACAGACCTCGGTATAGATGAAGGAATGATGGTTATCACACCGTTTTAATAACAAAAATCAACATGGAAACAAATTACGATCGTAAGATTCGAGAAATCATATAAATAAGACACAGTCCAAGCATAGATACTATGGGAGTGTGGCTTACATATATGAAAACAAGTGCAACAATATCCTAAGAATTCCAAAAGGATATATTCCCAGAGTTATCTATGACAATCGACCTCATGGACCCAAACTGAGTTGGGTACCTAAAAATTTCTAATTTTCATTGCAGATATATGGTACTTTTGACAGCGGTTGCTCTAGACACATGACAAAGAGCAAAGACTGTCTCAGTAATTTCGTTGAAAAGAATGGACCAAAAGTTAATTTTGGAAGCAAAGATAAACTAGGTTACACCAGAGGCTTTGGCACCTTAATCAGAAATGGACTTACAATCAAGAATGTATCTTTTGTAGAGGGACTACACTACAACCTACTCAGCACAAGTCAATTTTGTGATATGGGATACAAAGTTACCTTTGATAAAGAATTATGTGTTATCATCAGCGAATCAGCTTATCAAGTTGTCCTAGCCGGAAGAAGAAAGGAAAACATGTATGTGGTAGATTGGACAACAGCCGTCGCTGAAGCTTGTTTGCTTGTTCATACCAAATCAGAGATCAGTTGGCTATGGCACAAGAAACTAAGTCATCTCAACTTTGATGACATCAATACACTTGTTAAGAAACAGCTAGTCATTGGACTACCAGAGATATCATATAAGAAGGACAGCTTATGTGATGCGTGTCAACAGGAAAACAAACAAAGGCAAGTTTCAAGACTAAGTCTCAAAGATTCAACAACCTGGACATCTAGAATTGCTACATATGGACTTATTTGGGCCTATTACACCAATTAGTATCGGTGGAAAGAAGTATACATTGGTGGTAGTAGATGATTTTTCAAGATATACTTGGGTAATCTTTCTAACCAAGAAAAGTGAAACCAAGCAAAAACTCACGTAACTTCTTAAAAGACTTTGAATCGAAAGGAGTTTGATTGTGAAGATAAGATCCGATAAAGGAACCGAATTCCTCAACGATTGTGATTATAGAATATTGTGAAGAAAATGGTGTTTTACACCAACTTGTCGCCACAGAACACCACAACAAAATGGTGTAGTGAAAGAAGAAACAGAACACTCAAAGAAGTTTGGAAGGACTATGATTTGTGAAGCTAAACTACGAAAGATATTGGGCGAAGCGATAAACACGGCTTGCTATACTCGTAAACAGAGCTCTCATGAACAAGAGAAATGAAAAGACTCCTTATGAAATTTGGAATGGAAGAAAACCAAATGTTTCATACTTTCATGCATTTGGAAGCAAATGTTTCATACACAATAATGGAAAAGATCAACTTCATGTTTTTCAACCCAAAGCTGATGAAGGAATTTTCCTAGGATATTCAAGTGTCGCAAAGCATTTGAGTATTGAATAAAAGGACACTCAAGCATGAAGAATCAATACATGTGGTATTTCATTAACCAAATTTTCTGGTGAAACAATCGAAGACCGACTGAACCAGTTCTCGGTCCCGATTTACCAATCATAGTAACCTGTTTTGATTGAAGTTGGAAGACTACAAATTTCGAGAATGTTGAGATCAAGATCACCTCGATTTCCAACTACTCAACAATTTGAACAACCTCAATCGATTCAAGTTGAACAAATTCAAGAACCGATTTTTGAAGAATCACATTGAACAATATACAAATCAGCAAATACAAACTCACACACATCAATGGATGAAAGATCATCCTGAAGAACAAGTTATTGGTGATACTCAAGCTGGAGTTCGAACAAGACATCAACTAGATGCGATGATAGCATGTTTTTTTATCTCAATCAGAACCTAAAGAACTTGAAGAAGCTTTAAAAGATCCAGATTGGATATTAGCTATGCAAGAAGAACTAAATGAATTTGAGAGAAATCAAGTATGGGAACTGGTAGATAAACCAGTTCATGTAAATATCATTGGAACCAAATGGGTTTTCAGAAATAAACTTGATGAAGATGGAAATGTCATTAGAAATAAATCCAGACTAGTAGCCAAAGGATACTCTCAAGCAGAAGGCATAGATTTTGATGAAACTTACACACCAGTCGCAAGACTAGAAGCAATCAGACTTTTTCTTGCTTATGCAGCTCATAAGAAATTCAAAGTTTATCAGATGGATGTCAAAAGTGCGTTTCTAAATGGAATTCTTGAAGAAGAAGTGTATGTTCAACAACCACCGGGATTTGAAATCAAGGATCAAACTGATAAAGTTTTCAGACTAAGGAAAGCTCTTTATGGACTTAAACAAGCACCAAGAGCTTGGTACGAAACCCTGTCTCAATTTTTGGTAGATAATGGATTTATCAAAGGAACAATCGACAAAACATTGTTCAGGATGAAGAATGGAGAAGATACTCTACTTGTTCAGATTTATGTTGATGATATCATCTTTGGATCAGAAAATGAACAGCTATGTGAGAAATTTGCAAGTTTGATGAAAAGCAAATTTCAAATGAGTATGATGGGGGAATTAAATTATTTCCTAGGTTTGCAAGTTAAGCAACTAGCTGATGGAATCTTCATTCATCAAACCAAATATACAAGAGAACTTATCAAAAAGTTTGGTATGGATAAATCCACTGGAATTTCTACACCAATGGGGACTAACATCAGATTAGATGAAGATAAAGAAGGTAAAGATGTTGATCAAACACTCTAAAGAAGGATGATTGGAAGCTTACTCTATCTTACAGCAAGTAGGCCAGACATATCCTTTACTATCGGTGTTTGTGCAAGATTTCAGTCAAGACCAAAGGAAAGCCATCTCACAGTTGTAAAAAGGACCTTGAAATATCTAAAAGATACAGATGGAGTTGGTATATGATATTCAAAAGAAGGAGAATTCAAGTGATTTCTTATTGATTCATTATCTTTGGATGCAAAGTGGACAGAAAAAGCACATCAGGCATATGTCGCTTATTAGAAATAGACTTGTGTCATGGTTTAGCAAGAAGCAAAACTCAATTTCAACTTCAACAAAGCAGGTTGAATATATAGCAATTTGGAAGTTGTTGTGCTCAAGTTTTATGGATCGACAAACAATTAAGAGACTATGGGATAGAAGAAGGAACAATTCCCATAATGTGTGATAACACAAGTGCAATTGCAATTATCGATAATCCGATTTCACATTCAAGAACAAAGCACATTGATGTACGTCACCACTTTATAAGAGATCATGCAGAGAAGAAGGATATAACAGATTCTTTATGTACCATCGAAGATCGGTTATGACATCTTCACTAAGCCCTTTGGACAAAGAGAGATTTGCAAAACTAAGAACTGAGTTAGGAATAATCAAAGTCAGTTAAGCCGTAGATTCATCAAGGGATTAATCTTTGTTATCTTCGAGTGCGCCACTTAATGAGACTAGTCATTGACATCAACAATCTCAAACTGACAAATTGGAAGATTTTGGCAAAACTGAAAATTTTGACAAGAACTGAATTATATTTGAAACTGACCTCAGCATCAGTTTTCATATTTGGTCAAAAGTTGATAAGATAGAATCAACAAGGGTTATATCGCATTAAATTGCCACAGTTCTTTTTGTCAGAACTTCGTGTGTACACCCCACGATTGTCAGAAAGCAGTACATGTATCGGTTATCAAAACCATCATGGAATTTGAAAAGTTGTACCATTCAACCGCCAGAATATCCCACCTATTTATTCAATCTCTTTTCACAATTTTTTTAAAAAAACAAACTCTTTTCAAACCTACCCTTCAAAATCAAATTTCTATGTGTTCACACTCAAACATGGACACCGCAATTGATTCGAAAGATAGTCGTTTAATCACAGAGCTGGATGAACTAACACTCGAAATGTATGAAGCTATGTGTCAAAACACTCATAGCTTGATTGCATACGAGATAAAATCGAAAAGCAACCAGGGTTGAACAACCTTCTCGAAGTTCGCTTCAAAGCAAGACGAGATGTGGAAGGAATTTTGCAGTTTTGGCAAAATATGCGATTGGTCAGGGACTCCTTAACTACTACAGTTCGTGGAGATCGTATTGTACTCAATGAAAGAGTCATGAGATCACTCTTTGGGTTCGCAAATACAGCAGCAACTTCAATAGAATTAGCAACCCTACCATTGGATAAAGAAGCCTTTCTCAGAATGATGACTTCGTCTACAGCACCAATCGTACCTGGAGTTCATGTCCACAAAATCAACCTAGAATTTGGACACCTCAGCAGATGGCTCAGCAAACACGTCATTGGAAAATCCAAAGGGATTAGTATACTTTCGGAAGAAAATATTTTGCTAATGAACATAATCTGGGAGAACATTGAATTCAATTGGGCAGGTTATGTTTTCAATCAATTCAAAAAGCAACATATTGCTGAATTAGAAAGTATGGCAAAAGCTCAAGCTGAAGGACAAGTAACTGATGGCAGATTTCGACTAAAGAAAACTCTTAGTGGAATCATTCAGTTTTATTTGGAAAGAATCAAGGAAGGAAAGGAAGCAAGGGAAACTGTGACATCAAAGGAACTCACAGAAACAACTTTCCAAGAGGAAGGAATACGGTCAACTGTGTCTCAGCAGCAAACTGAATACAGAGGGACCAAGCGAAAATCAGTATCCACAGAAGAAAGATCAGTTGTAAGATGCTTGTACCCTGAAATCTCAAGTGAGATAGCACCTACTGAGGGGGAACAACAATTGACAACTGAAGATACCGAAGAGAATGTCATTGGTAACCTCACTTCTCAAACACAACAGCAGTCAGTTCAACAATTGGCACCAGTCTTTGAAGCTGACAAAATCATAAAGCTGATGAAAATGAAACTTCAACCAGAAGACTCTCGTGATGCAAATTTATAGATTGAAGAAAAATCACTCTTGGAGAAATTGGAAGTAAGAAATCTTTACTCTCTGTTTCCTATTAAGGAATTTCTGGACAATTGTTTCAAAAGGTTTACTGAATTAGCAAAAAGAAGAGAATCAGGCACATCGTCTAAAGATAGTTCACAGAAAAAGGATGATGACGATCATGATAGGCCAAGAAACGAAGCTGATGATACTACAGTTTTGCAAGCAATCACTCAATCACAACATCCAGTAACGCAAACTGTACCACAGCAACAAGCATTGTCTGTTGAAAACCAGACAAATGTTATAGATACTCAGGACAAGGATCAAGTGGAAGCTACATATGATCCCTCTGATTTCCTATCTAAGGAAGAATTGGCCAAAGTTCATGACAACTTGAAAATAGTACTCAGTCTAAGAAATACACAGAATGGTCTCTTATCAAATATCTCTGAATATCTTGATTATAGAACTAGAACTGATGTTTCGGTTCATGCAAGACTAGAGATGATTCACAAAGCAAGTTCAAGTTCTGCCTCGGAAATTGTTTTACTCAAACAACAACTTGAAGATTCAACCGTTGTAGATAGAGAAACTCATGCTCAAGCTCATTGGCATATTAATCAGCATATCTACGGGTTAGAAACTCAACTCAAGGAAGTACTTGACTCTCAAAGAACAAATTTCGAGGAAGATCAAAAGGCAACCCATGCCCTGGTAGATCAGTTATATGATGCCAAAAAGGGGGAAGCTGAAGAAGAAAAGCTGAAATTACTCAAAGAAATGAAGAAACTTGAAGAAGAACTACAAAGATACAGATCAGATCCTAAGTTTTTGAAGAAAGAGTTAACTGAAGATCAACTCATTGCAAAATACAATCAACCTGGAGATAGAAGAGTTACTCTTACAAAGGATCTGTGGACGCAGTTTGTCAAAGACTACAATCCTATCAAAGCCAAGTACAAGGATAGAACATTCGAAGAATTCTTGAACTACTTTTTGTCTGATATTCACTCAAAGCAAAAGATTGCACAACATAAGAAGAATCGAAGGATTGAAGACAAACTAAAGATCAAAGATAAAGTTGAACAAATGAAAGCCGACATAACAGAATTTGAAAATAATATCTTGGAAGACTCAAGCTTACCCAAGCTAATTCAATGGAGAAGATGGAAAGAAAGTAGTCAAGTTGACTACAACAAGACCTTTTCAAAGGAAGACTCCAAAATTGAAGAAGATTTTCATCTGTATGACAAGACAAAAAGATATGATCTAGTTTTGCAAAAAGCTAAGAAGAAGCTCAGTCTTTAATCATAGACATTTGAACAAAATGCTTGTATCCAGTTTTTGCTCATCCTATTGAAAACCAGTTTCCAGTTTTATAGTTTTTATTATTGTATTGATCTTTAAGCTTTTCTTTTAGGGAGAGTTTTGGCATCATCAAAAAGGGGGAAATTGTTGGAAATAAAATTTATGTTTTGATGATAATTCATCTTATTTATTATAATGTTGTATTAACCCTATTTGATGAAGTGCTGAAGCCAGCTGTTATAGTGAAAAGCTAAAAGATGTCTAGAACTGAATGTATAAGTTTTATTAGAGTCTGATTTTTGTATAGGTTATATCAGACAAGCACTGTAATTATTAGTGTGTCGTAAAACTGAAAACTGGGAATCAATTAGAAAACTAGAATTCATCAAGACAAACAAACTGACTCAGATACACCTACTGAAGAAGGTAAGTTCGCTAAGAGTTACAGACTCAGTTGGCTTATCTAGAAGATGGAAGAACTGAGGGACACAGACTCAGTTATTGAAGAATGAAGAAGCGAGGATCAAACTCGATTATGAAGATTAAAAGTCGAGATCAGAAAGTTGGACTTGTGCAAGATTGTGGTAACTGAATCGACTTTATAGATCTTGTATGAAGACCTAAGAATCATAAGGTCAATGAATTCTTAGATGATAAATGTATCATGGTGTACTCGATTAAGTCAATTGTAATCGATGAAAACCGAATACCGATATTTGAAGAAGAATAAAATCTCGATTAATGCTCCAAGTCGATTAGAAAGCGATAAGTGAAAAAGCGACAAGGAAACTCGATTTTATAGGTCACCATCCAACAAACTGAAAGTACAATCGAACGTTGTAAAGAAAGAAATTTCATTGGATGAGTCACTGACACGGCAGGAGCGGTCAGAAAATATAACCGTTGCAAGATATACAATTCAAATAAAAGCCAGATGAACGTTGGACTTCACACTATAAATAGAAGACTTTGCACCTACAAAAATATATAGAGAACAAGAGCATATACAAGATTTAACAAGCAATTTGTGCACTCTATTTGAATTGTTATCATCACTGAACTACAACAAGATCACATCTAGTATTTCTTCAAGTGTTCAAAGCTACAAAGAATTTATCAAGGATTCAACACTTTGAAGAACCACAAACAAGAATCAATCTATTGATTCTCAGCCCAACTTTGATTCTATTTCAAAGGTTTAGGCGTGAAGCAAACCAGAAGATTTTGTCAAGGACAAGTTGTAATGCAATCGGGTAGACAAAGTGTTTGTGGTGGTAGTGGTGAAGAGGCAATCCTACCCTCTAAGGACCAAAGTGGTTCAAGCACTTGGAGAGCAAAGCAATTCTACATGTTCTACAATTGTTTAGATAGTGAAGCTAAGGATTAGCCAAGGACTATTGTTTAGGACTTTTTGTATGTGATTCACCTCAAGAAGTTCTAGTGGAATTTTCCTCCGCACCACATGGGAAGAGAGGGCGTCTGTGATTACACCACCGGAACCTCTATAACATCCGACTCATTTACTTTACGCATTTACTTATTTATTTAGCATTTACTTACAAGATTGTGATATTTGATTGTTATACATCTCACGGTCTGGCCGACATTCACGAGAATTCACAACACTCGGTTTTCATAATGTAATAACAAGATCACTTTAAAGGCTAAAATTATATCGGCGCGGTTGACTCGATTTAAACTTAAGTCGGTTTGATTTAATCTCACTTAGTCACTCAACTCCGCACAAGTTTTTATCTCGAACCATAATTTGTTTTAAACTCAGTTTTGGTGACAAGTTTATTCACCCCCTCTAAACTTGTGTTAGCCTTTCCAAGGACCAACAAATATTTTTTTTTAAAAGCGATCTGCTCTTATTTCCAAAACAAAAAAGTTACATCAAAATTCAGTGGGGTCAGAAACTACAATCCCCAAGAAACTTTCAAATTTTTAACTATATCAAAAATAGTAGAAATAAACATAAAGAAAGGTGGTTGATTCCCGCATCGGTGATGTACCACTTGGTTTCTCCAATGCCAAAAACTATTCACAGTTTTGCGAAAAGTATATGGCCAATCTCTCGTATGTGCATGTGTGGAAAGATTCGCCTTAATCCCCTCCCCAATGGTGGGTCTCGAAAAGAAGTCCATGTGAACCGATTCAGGTAGCAAGTGTCTTGAGACTCGACTTTCCCAATGGCAGTCTCGCAAAGCATGCAGGGTCGATTCTTCAGCCAGATTCCACAGGGCACAGATGGATGAATTACCAACCCGTCTCCTCCAAAGCAATTTGAACATAGGAAGGGCATCTGTTGTGTTTGACAAAGCATGAAATTAACTTATAAGGGCCCTTGAGCTCCTAAATGAGGTCCCAGCTGTCATCAGAAGAGGGGTCCGATCCAGAAGTGAGGAACTGATAGGCCGAAGCAACATAATACTTATTGTTTGGCTTTCCTTACCAATAAATCATGTCATTATCCGCAAAAAATCCATCATTCAGTAGAGATGCAGCCATGCAAATAGATTTCCAATTATGTGAATCAGCAGCAGAAGGTGCAGTAAAAGGGTTCCCATACTTCATAATGAGGGTTTTAACCCACAATGAGTGATCATCAGTGAGGATCTTCCAAACTTATTTTCCTAGTAAGGCAATGTTCATCATATGAGGGTTCTTAAATCCTAGTCCTCCCTGGTTCTTCGGTAGACAAAGACTCTGCCAAGAAATATAGTGCATTTTCCTGTCATTCTGTTCTTTCTCCCAAAAAAAATTCTGACAGATCTTATCAATCTCATTAAGCACACCGGTGGGAATCTTGGATGCTTGCATCACATAATAAGGGTGAGTGGCCAAGGAGGTCTTCAGCAGCAACATTCTGCCTACCTTCGAAAGGGATTTGATCTTCCAACTCCAAATCTTTGTTCTCGTCTTGTCCACAATGAAGCCATAAGACGCCATGGAATTTATATCATGAGCCAAAAGGATACCGAGGTACGTTCCTAGGTTCACTGCAACTTGCATCTCCAATGTCTGACTGATGGACAGTCTGGTCTGAGGGGTAGTGGTCTTAGAGAAAAAAACCCTCAATTTTTGGGAACTCAGCTTCTGACCAGATATAGCACAAAACTCCTCCAGAACATCTCTGATAGTAGCAGCTTGATTTACTGTAGCCGCCCCAAAGAGGATCAAATCATCAACAAAAAACAAATGACTCTGAGATGGACCAGATCTACTCACCTTGACTCCTTTCCATGTACCTGCCAGCACAGAGTTATCAATTTTCTGACTGTGACATTCCATGCATAAGACAAAAAGATATGGTGCTAGAGGGTCCCCTTGTCTAATCCCTCGTTTCGGTGTGAAAGGACCCAATTTATTGAAGGATGTAGGATCTTAGATCTAAACGAATTAGATCTATACGCAGCGGATGGATCACAATTCATATATCATAATACATAAATAAATGATTTAACTACTACAAGGGGGTTAAGATCATATTACCAATAGTGGGAAGAGAAGCCTTGATCTTCCAATGTGTTCTCCAAACGGTGGTTGGTGGACACCCTTCTTGATATGAGAACCTCCTTGATATGAAACACCAAGAAAAACTTGGAGTTTTTCTTCTTCTAAAAAACCCTAGACAAGGAAAAACAATTTTTCTCTCTTTTTATGTGGTGTGGTCGAATTTTTTCATCTTGCCATTACACTTGGAATAACTCTCCTTTTATAGGAGAGTAAATCCTTGGTCTCCAAGTGTTAAGGCCATATTTATATGATTATTAAGGGTTTATTTCATTATTATTTTCCCCACATTTGCATAATTTATATAAGAATTAAGGGTTTAAGTGTAATTATTAAGTAAATGTCATTTTAATATGGTTATTTGCAAAATTGGTTATTTTAAGTGTTTAATTGATTTAATTATGATTATTTGGATTTCACTACATTTTGCAATGTTTATTTATCTTTTAGGAGGCTTAATTTCGAGATGAGAGAGGATCAATCAAAGATATGGGAAAATAAAAGAGATAAGAAAAGAAATCAATTAAGATAAAGATGGAAATATCAAGAAATCCGTTCGCATCAATGTGGACGGGCGTGCAGTAATTCGGACGGCGCCCGAGGAAGAAAAGTTGAAGCAGAGAGTTTGGACGGAATCTGGACGAGCATCTTGATAGCGTCTAAGGCATCTGAGCGGGCGTCCATATAAGTGAACGAGCGTCCGCCGCCGACCTAAGGCTAACCGACTTAGCACTCTATAAATACAGCAGCTTTTAAACCCTAAACACATCATTGAGATCGCACTTTCACACCAAAAAGCTGCGGCCAGAACCCTAATTCCATAGAGATGAATTTCTCCAATACAACAATCATATTCAACATGATTGTTGGCTAGAAACCTTGCAGTAAGTCGACGGAGGAGGCTTATCAACAACAAGACCAACTAGAGGAGTTCGATACTTGATGTGTAGTGAGTTTATTTCATAGTTTTTCATTACTTTGGATCTGTTTTGTATTGTTTAAGTTTTATTGCATTAAGATCTGATGAAACGATCTCCGTTTATTTGTTGCTTGAATCAAATATATGAAAGTATGTTTATTTAAGTTCTCTTTTATTCAAAGTAATGCATCTAATCATGTTGTAAGAAATTAAGCATGCTTAGTTGAGTAAAAAGCTTGGAAACAATCTTGTGATTGAGTTTTGATTGCATGTTTAGTTTGTTTGAAAGGATAAACGAAACCTTAGAAATTTGATTGAAGATATTTGATTGAATTCGTGAAGAATCACTACTAAAAACTACGTCTTTAGATCACCATCTAGTTGGGATTGTTGGTTGATGGGTGGAATCTAGTTGCCTCGCTGTGTTTTCCTTTAATTGTTTTAATCAAATCGTTTAGATTAAGTTGAGTTTGAGTTCTAGTTTTATAAACCCTAATTTCTTGCTGTTTTCCTGCACTTTTCTGCTTCAATTCATAGTCAGACGCTCGTCCATTAGATTTAGTTTCCAGACGCTCGTTCATATAAGTGAACGCTCGTCCGTCTTTCTGTTTTCTTATTTTACGCTTGTTTTTATTCTGTTTTAGTTTCAATTCTTAGGTTTAGGTTTTAGTTAGTTTCAACCTTAGTTTAGATAGGTAATTGTGACATAATCGATATAGATTTTTACTTGAATTTGATAAACATTCCATTCCCTTAGGACGACCCGATAACATCCTTTACTACAAATCCTTATACTTGGGGTGTTCGGTATTATAAATTTTAAAACGTGTTTTTACCGAACAAGTTTTTGGCGCCGTTGCCGGGAATCGTGTGGTTGTCGGATTCTTTTAGGTATAAAATTTTATATCGATTCTAATTTTAATTCGTAGGTCTAAATTTTAGAATTACGTTTATTTTTGTTTTCGTTTTACCTTGTTTTATTTAATTTTATTTTCCTTCAATTATTTTCTTTAATTTTTTATAGTTATATTAGTTTCTATAATCTTAGATTTGTTTTTCGTAATTTTAGACTAGCCTTTATTTATTTCCTTACGTTCTTTTAGTTTCCTTAATTATTTCTATTTCGTTTTAAGTTTTAAGACTTAGTTTTAGATTTTTGAGTCCTGGACGAAGCGTTTAATAACTTGAACGCCCGTCCACTTCAATCCTGTTCTCTCAAAACGACCGTTCATTTAATTGAACGAGCGTTCATCTCTGAACGAACGTCCACTAACACTGGATGCCAGTTCAGTCTGTTCAATCAACACCTCTTTTCTATCTTCTCTTCTCTTTTCTTTTCTCCCTCTGAACCATCAAACCTTTTTCTAAACTCTGTTCTAATCAACCCTAAGGTTGATTTCTTCCTTTTCCTTTCTTCTGGTTTATGCAAACGAGACGTAAGAAGGGACTTCTAATCTTCGATCCCGAGCCTGAACGATCTATTTTTAGAAGGAGGCTTTTCCCTGATCTTGACGCCATGGCAAGATCAAGATCCAATTCCAAATCCTGATCCCTAAGCTCAGTTAAATTTAATCCTTCAGCAGATGCAAGCTCTGCAGCAACAACAGAATCAACAAGCTGGCATAAATCAACAACTTCAACAATTTAGACAAAACCAGCTTAATCAATTGAACCAGGACCCTTACACCCCATATCTTAATCAAGATTTTCTCGAGGGGCATAGACCTATTCGTCCTCCTGACATGGGAGGAGTGAATTTCGATCTTAAAAATGGAGTAGTCGCACTAGTCCAAAATAGTTCTTTCCATGGCACTGCTCAAGAAGACCCACATGACTTCTTGTCCACATTCGTACAAATCTGTGAAGCAGGCCATTACCCTGGTGTTGATTCTGAGATAGTGAAGTTAAAGCTATTTCCGTTTGCTTTAAAAGGTGAAGCAAGCCGGTGGTTTAAATCATTAGCTCACCATTCCCTCCATACATGGAATGATGTCAAAAGAGCCTTCGCTCTTAAGTGGGTTTCACCAGGCAAGATTATGGAGATGAAACGGAAAATAGCTACGTTTGAGCGGTTGGAGGATGAGGATCATTGGCAAAGCTTGGGAGAGATTGAATCTCTTGATGAGGAAATGCCCCAATCACGGATATGACAGACATGAGTTGCTGGAACTATTTTATAGAGGTGTCTCTCAACCTAATAGAGACTATCTTGACTCCACGGCTCATGGATCCTTCTTAGGGGGAGGTGATGAGGCCGCCTCTGAGTGGTGAGACCATCGCCAAGAACAATATGTGGTCGACCCCCAAGAAGACTAATGTCGTTAAGAAAGAAGGTACTGCAAGCAGTCCTGATACAAAGCTGTTGGTTGCTCAGATGGAATTGATAAGCAAGCAGCTGGCCAATCTTCAGACACAGCCTTCTGATCTTGGAATGCAGGTAGGAACGGAGATGATGGAGGAAATAAATTTAATGGATAATCAAAACCAACCCTTCCGAAACTTCAATCAAAGCCAGAACTACTCAGGATTTCAACAACAAAACTTCAATCAAGCCAAGTTACCACCCGGCCCTTCAAATTCGAATTCTTTCAACTCAAACTATCAAAGGACAGCTCCTAACTCCCAAAGGCCTCAAGGAGGATGGAACCAAACTCAAAATCATACCACCTCATGTGTCCCTCAACACAAATTTGATGAGCTGGTAGACATGGTGAAGACTCTGTCTACTAGTGTTAAAGCTATTGAGAGACAAGTTGGTCAGATGGCAGACCAGCAAGCAAGCAGACCTCATGGTAAACTTCCGAGTTATACCGAGAGAAATCCGAAAGCTGATGTGAATGTTTGCACTGCCATTACACCTCAGTGGGAGTATGGACAAGAAGAGGAGTTGAATGAAGTAACATTGAGAAGTGGTAAGAAGGCTGAATCCGGCAAGATGTCGGGAAACGAGTAGCCCCTCCTGACGCCATGAGTTCAGGAGGGGGAAATCAGAAATCACATGCCGAAGAAAGCAACGATGAGGAGCTTAGTGACAATTCTTCGGAGGATAAAAATAATTCTAATGATGAGGAAAGGAAGGAAAGTCAGAAAGCTGTACCCCTGACTAAGAAAAAGAAAGAAAAGTTCGTAAGATGGAAGGATAAGGAGGATGAGGCAATAAAGAATCAGGCCGCAGGGAATGGTAAAGCCCTGCCTTATCCCCCAAAAAGGAAAGAGAAAGCCCTCACTAATGACAAGCAATATGATGGAGTGAGGAGGATACTTAGAGACACTCAAGTTAGTATGCCCTTAGCCGAGGTATTAACTGAAATGCCTAAATGCTCTAAGTATCTTAAGAAATTCAGTGGGAGTAAGAGAAAGCTTGAGGATGGGTGAAGAAGTGCTATGCGAAGATTGCACGATGGTTTCGCTGAAAGTCATTTATTAAGCGAGGTGACCACTGGCGGACCTTCAATCTCCTATGAGATCGAAGGCCATTTGTTCGAAAATGTCTTATGCGACTGGGGGCCTCTATTAATGTGATGCCATTAAACGTATGCAAAAGCTCGGGTTAGATAAAAGAATGCGGAACGCCCGATTTCTCTTCGATGGTAGACAGATCTAGCGGTTCTGCGGCGGTTGTGTGTAGCTAATGTTCTCCTTCAAGTTGAACATTTAGTCTTCCCTACCGACTGGGTTATTCTAGACTATCCACCTGATAAGAAAATGCATCTAATTCAAGGCCGAACTTTTTTAGACACTTCTAACGCTCTCATTGACTTCTGCAAAGGACAGATTACTCTTAGAGTCGATGACACATCCGTCACCTTCACACGAGGGACATGTCCTGAAAGAACCACAACTGATGAAATATCGTTTGTTGAAGCAATTTACGAGGATGAAAAAGATGCCTACTCTGCAGAAGCCGAGGAGTTGACAGAGATAGGTGTTTTTGAAGTCATGGACATTGAAGATCAAGCTGACTGCGGACCATCTTCTAATTCATTTCAAGCCGTAGGCATTTGAGTCATCTTCACTCGCTCACACCGAGGCTGTTAGTGAGTTAGAAGTATGGAGATGCCCAAAGACAACAAACGATGATCTCAAAGAATCGAGTCGGAAGACTTCATCCCTGGTGAAGAAGAAGCTCGATGGGTAGTTGGGACGAGGTAGACTTTTGGAGAGAAGCTACTCATTGGGAAGTAGATGATTGGGAAGAAGAGTCGCGAAGAGCTTAAAGATGAAGAGTTAAGAAAAATGATCGATCACAAGAAAAGGAAGCAAGTGTTGACCGGAGGATTCCGATGGATGATTTGATCCAGTGCCTTTCGGGGTTGAGCCTCGGGAAGATGAGTTATTCTTTAGTCAACCACTCCAAGCTCATAAAGAGAAAGGTGGCCCGTTAAAGTCTAGTATTGAGCAACCACCCACCGATTTAGAGCTCAAACCGCTTCGAAACACCTTAAGTATATCTTTCTTAAGGATGGAGATACATTGCCTTTGATCATTTCTTCAAACTCGACCCTGAGCAAGAAGCACGGTGATAGAAGTGCTTAAAAAAGAATATCCTCGCGTTCGGATGGCAAGTGGGTGATATCCGAGGAATCAGCCCAGATGTATGCATGCATAAAATCCGAACGGAGGAGGGAGCTAAAAAGGTTAGACAACCTCAGAGAAGGCTGAATCCGCATATGCAGGAGGTTGTCAAGAAAGAAGTGATAAAGTGGCTTGACATGGGCATCATCTATGCAATCGCCGATAGCGAGTGGGTCAGCCCTACTCAAGTTGTGCCAAAGAAGGGCGGAATCACGGTCGAAAAGAATGAAAAAGGGGAGGAAGTTGCCTTACGACTCGTGACAGGCTACAAAGTCTGTATTGACTATCGTAGACTTAATGAGGTTACTGCCAAGGACCACTTTCCCCTACCCTTCATTGACCAGCTTATTGAACGACTAAGTGGTCATAAGTATTATTGTTTCCTTGATGGCTATTCGGCTACTTCGGATAGCCATTGATCCTAATGACCAAGAGAAGACAACTTTTACGTGTCCATCCGGTACTTTTGCTTTTCGCGAACGCCATTCGGCCTATGCAATGCACCCGCGACTTTTCAACGGTGCATGTTAGCCATTTTTTATGGAATTGTGGAGCAATGCATGGAGGTCTTCATGGATGACTTCTCGATCCACGGCGATAGCTTTGATGAAATCTTAAAGAATTTAGATATGGTACTCAGTGGTGTGTTGAGAAAAACTGGTGCTTAATCGGGAAAAATGCCATTTTCTAGTAGGCGAAGGAATCGTTTTGGGACATAAGGTGTCCAATCTTTGGTATTCAGGTTGATAAGGCTAAGGTCGAAGCCATTGAAAGGATGACGTACCTAAGGCGGTGAAAGAGGTACGAGGTTTTCTAGGTCATGTTGAAGCCTACAAAGCGTTTCATTAAAAAAATTTCTACCATCACCAAGCTTTTATCAAATCTTTTGAAAGATGATGTAGATTTCTTGTTCGATCACGAAGTGCAAAGAAGCTTTCAATTGTCTCGAAGACAAGCTTATCGATGCCCTATTTTAGTTGCACTATTTGGACCAAGCCTTTCGAGTTGATGTGCGATGCCTCTAATTACGCCGTGAAAGCGCAGATTTTAGGTCAAAGAGTTGATAAAAGGTTTAGGCCCATTTATTATGCGAGCCGCACCTTGAACCCGGCTCAATGCAATTATACCACAACTGAGAAGGAATTATTAGCCGTCGTTTTTGCTATTGACAAGTTTAGAAGTTATCTTCTAGGGTCTCAAGTTGTTGTATGGACAGACCATACAGCCCTACGCTACCTTATGGACAAAGTAGATGCAAAACCAAGGTTACTTGATGGATTCTGATTTTACAAGAGTTTGACCTTGTGATTAAAGATAAGAAAGGTAGTGAGAATATTGTGGCTGATCATTTATCTCACTTAGTAAATGAGGGTGCTGAGAGAATCACAATGATATAGGCATTGATTTTCCGACCGAGCAATTGATGAAGCTTGAAGCGGTTAGGCCGTGGTATGTCGACTACGTCAACTATTTAGCGAGTGGTCATTTAGAGGACATGACGTATCGGGAGAAGAAAAGTTCTTTTTCGATCTTAAATATCTCGTATGGGAAGATCCTTATTTGTTCGTGAGATGTAAAGACGGATTGCTTCGAAGGTGTGTTCGGAGCATGATCGAGTGGGATATCTAGAACAATGCCATAGCGGTCCTACCGGAGGTCACTATGGAACACCAAGACGGTTGCAAAGATCCTTCAAGCTGGATTCTCTTGGCCGACCGACTGTTTAAAGATCTGAAGCCTTTTGTAAAGGTTGTGATAGGTGCGAGAACCTGGACGGCGAGTAGTAGGATGGAAATGCCACTTAAGCCCATTCTTGAATGCGAAGTTTTCGACGTTTGGGGCATAGATTTTATGGGACCCTTTCCATCTTCGTATGCGGTAATAAATATATCCTAAATGCAGTAATCGACTATGTTTCCAAGTGGGTTGAAGCCATAGCTACCCAAACTAATGATCATAAAGTCGTGAAGAAATTCTTGCAAAAGAATATCTTTACGGTCGCCGTGTCGAGAGCACTCATTAGTGATGAGGGTACCCACTTTTGCAATGCGCCGCTTGATAAAATCCTTGAAAAATATGGTGTCAAACACAAAGTTGGTACACCATATCATCCCCAAACCAAGTGGCCAAGTCGACGTAAGCAAACAGAGCTTGAAAAGAATTTTAGAAGACCGTGAACAATAATCGATCTAATTGGAGTCTTAAGTTGGATGACGCGTTGTGGGCTTATCGTGATTGCATTTAAAACCCCGATGGGCACGTCACCCTTCCAAATGGTCTGCGTGGCAAAGCTTGTCATTTACCGTCGAACTTGAACACAGAGCTTTACGGGCAATTAAATTCTTAAATTTCGATAGCCAACTTTGTGGGGAGAAAGCGGTTGTTACAATTGAGCGAGCTCGACAATTCGGACTCAGAGCATATGAGAATGCTAAGCTTAGCAAGGAAAGAACGAAGATACTCCATGACGCTAAGATCAAGGACCGAGAATTCAAAGTTGGTGAAATGGCTTTTATTTCTATAATACTAGACTTCACTGTTTCCGGTAAACTCAAGTCTAGATGGTGCAGCCCCTTTGAGATTCTCGAGGTTAATCCAAGTGGAGTAATTACTTTGAACGGGTATGGTAATCAAGATTTTAAAGTGAATGGTCATCGACTTAAGAAATATTTTGGGCAACCAAAGGAAAAGCCTGAGACTCTTTATTTCCAAAGAAGAGATGAGAGTACAGATGTCCGATTTGTGAAGAGATTCCATCTTATTTCTTTGAGTCGATGATGACATTCCTACCTCTACTGTGAGGAACCTTCTCCCGAGACTCACGAGCATGTTAGCACACCTACGCCTATCATCCGCAAGAACACGAAGAAGAGAGTCAGTGTAGTTTGGAGAGAAAAATTTAATGATCTTATAGCACACTTGACTTGTTGTTGTGGTGAAAATCATTTCCACCCCAGTACTTCTGATTCAGATACTGAGGTGGCGGTAGTCAAACCAAAGTGGCCCGATCCTCGTTGATCTTTTGAAATCTGTGTCAAGCTATTGACATTAAAAGAGCGCTCCTAGGAGGCAACCTAGTTATTTGTTTTTTTTTCTTAGGTTGTTTTATTGTTTTAGAAGTAGTACTTTAGTTGATTATGTGTTGATGGTTATTCCTCCTACATTCATTGTAAGTTTTTGTGTTATGTGTTGCTCATATACCCTGTGTACCCGAGATTATATGGTATGTCGAGTGTGGCGGATATTTTGAGCGAGGTTTGCGAGCTTTTACTTTTAGTGTTGTCTGTCCCTGATACGAGTGCAGCGGTTCATTCATGCTACGGCCTGACCCCTGCCAACCTACAGCCCGACAACCACTGTTGAAACCAGCTAAGTATTCTTTTTCTTTTATTTGCACATTCTGCGGACATAATGTGATTTAAGTGTGGGGGGTAAATTGGGTATGTTTTCATGCTATATCCTTTGAAATATGAGTGAAATTTAAATTTCCACGAAATTTAAATTTTTTGTGAATCTCGAGCATATGATTGAAACTAAATGCTTGCTAGTTGTAGTTTTCTAACGATGATAGTATGTGACTTATTGAGATAATTATAGCATGTCTTTACTGTTATGGAGATAGTATTCATTTTTCACGTTCACGAGAGCCTTTGATATTGAAGCAAGATTTTTGAACTATATCCTTTCATGATTTTGATGAGTTATCTTAGGAAGGTCAGTATAGTAACACCTTAGTTAGACCGTGTGCTGTGAATATCATAAGGTTTGAATGTGATAAGTGAGATGTAACTTATGTCTCGAAAAAAAGAATGAATAAGCAGTCATAATAAATACGTTTGTCGAAAGCTGGTCGATGATTTGAGTGCGGTAGGGTATACCACGTATGTCCTATACCACTATGATGACCAAAAGCTCACGACAGTCAGGAGAAGCTACCTTATGATTTGAGTAGGTAGGGGATTATCATGAAATGTCCTACTCTACTATGACGGGTAAGAGCTCATTCTGATATGCGTCAAATTTGGAAATTTTTTAAAATGATGAATAAAAATAAAGTGAAGACTTTGTTATCATGGATCTTATACCCAGTAGAACCGCATGATATGCTGTAGGGATTATCCTACTGAGTGCGTGGGAAGGCTTGAGTGGAGCTATTACTGCCTATATCTGGGATAGTCATTGGATTTTTTGAGAGGATATTTCTTTGGAAGGCTTGTTAAATTTGAAAAGGGCTTGTCACACATACACTGAATCTATCTCTGTGATGGTATTGTTTGCTATAGTTGTTGTATCTTTTGTTACGTGAGTTAGAGATCTATGTGGATTACATGAAAAGTTGAGCTATAGTTTTGATTGTTTTGTCCGAGGACGTACAAAAAGCTAAGTGTGGGGGTGTTGTTAAGGCCATATTTATATGATTATTAAGGGTTTATTTCATTATTATTTTCCCCACATTTGCATAATTTATATAAGAATTAAGGGTTTAAGTGTAATTATTAAGTAAATGTCATTTTAATATGGTTATTTGCAAAATTGGTTATTTTAAGTGTTTAATTGATTTAATTATGATTATTTGGATTTCACTACATTTTGCAATGTTTATTTATCTTTTAGGAGGCTTAATTTCGAGATGAGAGAGGATCAATCAAAGATATGGGAAAATAAAAGAGATAAGAAAAGAAATCAATTAAGATAAAGATGGAAATATCAAGAAATCCGTTCTGCATCAATGTGGACGGGCGTCTGGTAATTCGGACGAGCGTCCAGGGAAGAAAAGTTGAATAGAGAGTTTGGACGGAATCTGGACGAGCGTCTTGATAGCGTCTAAGGCATCCTGAACGGGCGTCCATATAAGTGAACGAGCGTCCGCCGCCGACCTAAGGCTAACCGACTTAGCACTCTATAAATACAGCAGCTTTTAAACCCTAAACACATCATTGAGATCGCACTTTCACACCAAAAAGCTGCGGCCAGAACCCTAATTCCATAGAGATGAATTTCTTCAATACAACAATCATATTCAACATGATTGTTGGCTAGAAACCTTGCAGTAAGTCGACGGAGGAGGCTTATCAACAACAAGACCAACTAGAGGAGTTCGATACTTGATGTGTAGTGAGTTTATTTCATAGTTTTTCATTACTTTGGATCTGTTTTGTATTGTTTAAGTTTTATTGCATTAAGATCTGATGAAACGATCTCCGTTTATTTGATGCTTGAATCAAATATATGAAAGTATGTTTATTTAAGTTCTCTTTTATTCAAAGTAATGCATCTAATCATGTTGTAAGAAATTAAGCATGCTTAGTTGAGTAAAAAGCTTGGAAACAATCTTGTGATTGAGTTTTGATTGCATGTTTAGTTTGTTTGAAAGGATAAACGAAACCTTAGAAATTTGATTGAAGATATTTGATTGAATTCGTGAAGAATCACTACTAAAAACTACGTCTTTAGATCACCATCTAGTTGGGATTGTTGGTTGATGGGTGGAATCTAGTTGCCTCGCTGTGTTTTCCTTTAATTGTTTTAATCAAATCGTTTAGATTAAGTTTAGTTTGAGTTCTAGTTTTATAAACCCTAATTTCCTGCTGTTTTCCTGCACTTTTCTGCTTCAATTCATAGTCAGACGCTCGTCCTCAATAGCAGACGCTCGTCCATTAGATTTAGTTTCCAGACGCTCGTTCATATAAGTGAACGCTCGTCCGTCTTTCTGTTTTCTTATTTTCTGCTTGTTTTTATTCCTGTTTTAGTTTCAATTCTTAGGTTTAGGTTTTAGTTAGTTTCAACCTTAGTTTAGATAGGTAATTGTGACATAATCGATATAGATTTTTACTTGAATTCGATAAACATTCCATTCCCTTAGGACGACCCGATAACATCCTTTACTACAGATCCTTATACTTGGGGTGTTTCGGTATTATAAATTTTAAAACGTGTTTTTACCGAACACCAAGTTTTAATTAATTAAATGAATAATTAATTAAAGAAAATAAAAGAATATTTTCCTTAATGACTAATTGTGACATGTATTGACCATTAGGAAATCAAATAACAAGTCATTCAACCAATCATATAACAAGAATATCTTTTATTTTCCATAACACAAGAAAATTAATTCTTGTGATAATTAAAGACTTAATGGCGCCACCTAGGGTTTAAAAAGCCCACATAAAATATCTTTTATGTGTATTATATTATTTAGCCCAACCAAATAATATCCATGCATATCAATTAATTAGCTCAGCCAATTAATTATCACTGAGGCCCAAATAACAAGAATATCAGCCCGAATTATAGAAACGACATTGGGGACCATGGACCTATAACCAGTAGCTTCAATAATTAATTACTCATCGAACAGAATAAGTACATTAATTATTAATTCCGGGATTACGCCACCATAAACCCGAAACTGAACTCTACCGATTATAGATGTATACTTATACTCAACCCATAGAGTGAATAAGCGTCCATTGATATAATCACTACATACGTATTAACCCTCCACAGACTGTCCATTCTGAGTAGGAAGTCTCCGTGAACCCGACTCAGAATATCTCTTATCCTTATTTACCATTAACCCCCTGATGATCAATTAGTTCACATATCTGACTAGTGATCAATTAGTCTAATATGAACTCGGCCGATCGATCACTTTCTTAGGGTTAACAAACAAGGGGACTGTCTCTCTACTTCCCGCAGGAAGGAATGGATTCCATGTCTGTGAAAATCAGAACTACTCACTCATCAGGAGATAGTGCCAATGAGAAGTGGCTTGGAACACATATTTAAGTGAACTGTAACTAACACATCAAACACTACCCCGAGACAAGCAGCCCCCTATGATCACCTCAGGATTAAGGTTGATCCATATATGATCATCTAATGATTTAATAAGATTCCTCGATTACGGAAATATATCGAGAAATTCGGATTAAATCCGTCCAGTCCTATATGAATGCCATCATATATAAAAGCCCCACGTAGGTACCCTCTACCGATAGTCCGGATAAGACTATCACACCCTAAGGTGTTCTGGGCGCATTATTGGTGTTTTAATCAAGAGACCCTAAACTCTGATTAAGTTCACCACGGACTAACAGTTTAAGTATATCACCACTAACTCAATCATCACGTGCATGCCATACACTGAGTTAAGCGGTTACATACTGATGTACTTAGGGTTTGCAGCAGTGTATTACTTACAAGCACAAAGAAAGTAATAAGGTGAGATAAATTCTGTCACCAAAAACAATTACACAAATTGTCTTTCGGGCACTACACCTTACATTTATTACCATTCCAGAGGACTTCAAGCTGTGAGGTCTTAAGTCCAAACATCACCAAATTCACCAGATTGGTAGATAGGCCAATCTTCACCAGGATCTACTCCAACAAAATCCAGTTAACTCTGTTATAGGCCTTTTCCAGGTCGATCTTGAGCATCATATTTCCCTTTTTACCAGTTTTATGCTTTAGATGGTGTAAAACTTCCTAGGCCAACAAAATATTATCAACCCCCCCTCTGCCCGGGATAAAAGGTGCTTGTGTAAGGCTAACAATTCTTCCAATCACCACTTGAAGTCTATTGGCTAGCACTTTGGAGATAATCTTCACACAAACATTGGTCAAGGCGATTGCAAAAATTTACCCCTCAAAAATACATTTATAAAGACTCGCAACTGTGGGTAAACTAACTCTCTAACTGGCAGAGTACCAGGTCGATTGCTAGGATAGCTACAGGAGTACGAGGTCGTCCCAAGAGAAATGTGGTTGTGAGTACCAAAATGAACGTCGAACTTAGTCTAGGCGATCAAAGTTTAGGTGGAGTGTTTTATACTAATGCAAAAAGTAAAGTTTAACTAACGATTGTAGTTCTAGTGATTAAAAGGTATAGCGAATTATGATCCAACGAGTTATTTTTACCCCTAAGGAAGACTTGACATGGAGCGTGTTTTAACCAACCTACCTTTCCACGAGTATTTTAACGACATCCACGGGTGCCAAGCTGCTAATTACGGTGTTAAGATCTGAACAACTCTCACTCAACACCCTATGTGAAGTTAATTAATTTTCCCTTTAGAAAACCGATTAACCTAACATGATTACGCTCTTAGAGTCGCTCGAACAACGATGACAAACCTCTGTATTGGAAACGGTTCTAACAACTAGGCCGAATCTACGCAACGATCCCAAAACCCCTTTTCCCACATCTCACCGCAAAATACATTTATAGGTTCGATATGTGTGACAGTGAACTAAATGATCAGTTTAATTCAAAAACGTTCAGATTAAGTTTTAGGACGTGGATTACTCATTAAAACATTATTTTACGCGCTACACAACTCCCGTTTAATCCCCTTTAGGGCGTTTTTACTCGTTTTTACATAATTCGACTATACGTAGATTTAGCTACTCATGATGATACTGAAATGGAAATTAAAGCATATATATATACAAATACATATATATAGTATATACTATCGTAATTAATATTTATATATATATAAGTACTAGATAATTTACATATATATATATATATATATAAGTGCGTAAAAGTAAATGCGGAAAAAAAAATAAATGCGTAAAAGTAAATGCGTTAAGTAAATAAAAGCTCGAAAACAACAAACTATTGATAATTATCCCATTACAACGGTATTTTAGCTAATTTATATAAAAACATATACATATATATATATATATATATATATATATATACACATATAGATCTACTTATATATAACCCAAAAGATGAAAATAAAAAGAGAAAAAATGATGATCTTCTTGATGGCTGATGAAGGAAAAGAAGATGATGAAAGATGGGAGATCTATGTATATATATATATCAACAAAACAAAAACAAGATGATGATGATGATGATGATCACGATGAAGGAGATGAAGGTAAAAAAATGGTGAAGAGAAAAAGAAATAGAAAAATGGAGAAGAAGAGAAGAAAGCTCTCAACTCTCTTTGATGTCTAAAATAAAAACAAAACAAAGAAAATGATGATGATGATCATCAACGTTGAAGAAAAAAAATTGGAGAAGATGAAGATGGAGAAGAAGAGAAGATGGAGAAGAGAAGAGAGCTATTCCCTCTCCCAACTCAAACTCTCTTTGATGCAATTGAGGGGGTATATATAGGAGAATTATATGTATATATAGATATATATATATATGTATATATGCATATCTATGGATATCTCCCCGTATCTATGAGAAATCTGATGAAGATCTGCTGCAAAATACGGTCCGGATCGATCCTGAAAAGTCCCGGATCGATCCGGGTACTGTTCACTTGATCCGAATTGTCAAAATTCGTCTACACAGTATCGCAGTTCAGTAAAATGGCCATAACTTGAGTTGTAGATATCCGATTGACGTGATTCAAAGTGCGTTGGAAAGCTCTTTCAAAGATCTACAACTTTCATGAAGGACACTTCTTCAGAAAATGCGTTTTTGATGGGCCATTTGTTCGTCGAAGATATAATTCGATAGTGGTACTACGAACCACTGATCCACTTGACCTTTTAAGCTTGTGGCACACTCTTATATCCCTAAAAACACCTATTTTAGGCCTCAAAACGTGTCATTACTCGGGATTTTGGTCAACCTATAATTCTGCAATAAACCACCAAAATACCAAACGTAAATCCGACACGACACTCGGTTACTAAACCGGTACAAAAACTAATAAAAACTTCTAAAAACACGATATTTTACATAATAGTTACTACTTATATATTTTTATGAAACTTAGGAATTAAAGACTCGAAATGATACAAAAGTGCTCAAAATGATATCAGAAACGGGTGAAAAGTTATAAAAATAGCTGTGAATTTTTCCGTTATCACAACCCCCCACTTAGCTTTTGGTCGTCCTCGAACAAAATAAGTGATAAAATAAAATGAATGAGGAAAAATTCCTGAAGATAAGATATGAATGACAATCAGATGATGCAACCATTCGAATCATAACTACACGTTAACCGCAATATAAATGTATAACAGAGTGAGTGTGTGACAAGCCTTTTCAATTTCCACTATCCTCTCTTGAATAATTCAAGCAAACGCACAAATATCCATTCAGACAGTCCTAATGATTTTCCTAGGTATAGGCAGTAACAGCTCCACACAAAGTCTTCCCGTGTACTTATTAGGATAATCCCTAAAGCATATCATTCAGTTTATACTGGGGATAGTCCGAAGATAACTAAGTTGTTGTTGTTGTTTTTTTTTTTTTTTCCATAGGACACTAACATATCCGAACTCATTGCCAAAATCGACTATCTTTCAAGCGTCATGAGGTGAGATCGAATACATTAATACGTATCTAACCTTTTTTTTTTCACATGTGTAGCTTATGCCCTCATTCCCAAAGCAATAGGATGTTTCGTGATAACACCTAGTGGACTACTATCATCGAGCGATCGGGAGCTTTTAATCCTCATAGTGGTATAGGACGTATCGTGATAACACCCTACCGCACTCAAATCATTGGTAGCTACAACCGACATATATATAATTTATCTTATTTTGACATTCTTTCTATCACATTCAAACCTTCAGATATTCACAAGTACATGTTCGAAGTTAGGTACTAAGTTCTTTGCAATTTCTAGGATAAATCACTAGAATCTTGAATGGAGTGCAGATTTAAAATTTTCGCTTCAATATCAAAGGCTTATGTGAAGGAATTCATGTTACACAAATAAATTTAGGGTTAAAATGCACTTACGGTTCAAATTAGTTATACATATCAAATTGATCATTACATCTTTAGATCCATGAAATATATACCTTATACAGATTATTTTAATCAACTAAATAATGCTTGAAAAAAAATCAAAAACTAAGGGTTTAAACACTTACTGCCATTGCTAAACCAACCACGAATCTACCCCCCACTTAAGATTTTGCATTATTCCCAGAGATAGAGAGAAAGACTTAGCTGATAAATCTGGCAGAAAGGTGCTATCGAATCCCGTAACAGCCATGAGAAAGCACGTCCCGAATCCCTGTACCAAAACAACCAAAACAAAGCCAACACGGGACATGGTCCTCGTGCCAAAATATTGAACAGGGATATGGGAATAATGAGATAATGGCCCTGTCATGTCAGAAAATTCGATAGGCAATATAATAGCTTTAGATGGAAAAATAACCATACTGGTAAAGCACAAAACACCTAAGCATATACGTATCATAGAGAGCATCAATTCATAGTCCACTATTCCTAGACTCATTTTTTATTACACATAGTTTTATTAAAGCGGGAATACTCACCACTATACTACAACGACCAGAAATTTGAAATAGACTAGATCATAAAATGAAATGTGGTGAAAGAGTATTGAGTCTTTTATACCCAGATCCTCAAGGGTTCAATAACCTAAGTCCAAGAAATGATACATTTGAATTTTTATCTTTTTTTCTCCATCGGGATTTTCGGATAACCACCTAATCATTCCCTCTTAATGAAATTCAAACATTCATCCTGAGACTTGGTTGTGCTTTGTGTTCATCTTTCATATAGATTCTACATTTCATTAAGACTAGTCTTATTCAAATTATTATTATTATCGGGCTGCCTCCCGGTAGCGCTTTTGTTTAACGTCGTTTGCTCGACAGGGTGACTTTAAACAGACTCAATCAACCAAAATCCGAACTCAAGAAGATCAATAGCTTAAGAAAAATTAACAAAGCGAGAACCATCGAAATTAAATTGTCTAGAAATGTACCTCGTTTGGCTCTCGATGCTACCTCCTCCCAGCCGTCGAACCTTCTTTTATCAGCCTGTCGAACCATCTTCTTTTGAAAATCACCATAAAGCTCATCCATTGGGGAGTATACAAACTGGACCGCAGAAAATTCATCCTCACAGAGTGGACGAATGTAGTAATCCGGGACCAACATATCTACTATTACCAACTCTCCTAGTGGCTTTACTAAAGATGGCCGATCAATCTCTTGCTCCTCTAACTCTGAAATCTCATTATAGCAAAGCCGAATCTTCAACCTTTTCTCGACTGAACTTCTTCGGTGATAACATCATCATCCTTAACCACCTCACATGTCTCGCCTCTTTCACATACCTCACTAATTCAATCAATCCCCCACCTTGTCTTGAAGATTTCTTATGGCGGAGTCAAGTACTTACCTTGAACTCTGCATGTCCAGCGATCGCTCTTGCAAGATCTGGTCCAATCGCTCTAGTTGCTCTATTTGACTGTCGGTGAAGTCTTCTTGTGGCATGGGGGAAAATTGATCATATTGACTTTGATTCATCGGAGGTGAGTAGCAGTCTTCTTGCCATTCCGATAACGATCGGTGGGTGAATGCAGTTGAAGCTATCAACGCATTGAGCATGAATACCGTAATCTGATAAGCACCGGGTTAGGACAACCCTCGTAATATTGTGGCTCATAACTCGAATAACCATAATTACGGTCTTGGTATGCATTAGGGCAGCGATAATCCCATGAACCTTGGTTATTCTGCTGTTGATACTGAGGCTGAGGCACGAACTGTTGTTGATAACATTGTTCGGTGCCTGAGGTTGGTAGGAGTATTGTTGTTCGGTGAGTAGTATTGATTGAAAAATCCATCCATTTAAGCTCAATCTGCAAGATCTCAGAAAACATCAAGAAAACAATAAAATTTTTATTTTTTTTTTTCTTCTTTTTTTTCGTTTTTTTTTATTATATAAATATGGTAGCCGAAGGCCCTGAGCCCCAGTTCTAGCCGGACTTACAAGATATCAACATAATATAACAATCCCGTAAAGAGATTGGGTTGAGTACCAAAGTCATATTCAAACCAAGTTCAGGACAATATCACTTCAGCATCCCAAGACTCTTATCGAAAGTAAAATAAAAATAAAAACCTAGGCCCAAGCCTTCGGTTCACTTACAAGATATCACAACAATATCACACATTTCCCCGGCAACGGCGCCAATTTTGATGAGCGAAAATTTACCCCTCAAAAATACATTTATAAAGACTCAGAATGTGGGTAAACTAACTCTCTAGCTGGCGAGTACCAGGTCGATTGCTAGGATAGCTCTGAGGAGTACGAGGTCGTCCCAAGAGAAATGTGGTTGTGAGTACCAAAATGAACGTCGAACTTAGTCTAGGCGATCAAAGTTTAGGTGGAGTGTTTTATACTAATGCAAAAGTAAAGTTTAACTAACGATTGTAGTTCTAGTGATTAAAAGGTATAGCGAATTATGATCCAACGAGTTATTTTTACCCCTAAGGAAGACTTGACATGGGGCGTGTTTTAACCAACCTACCTTTCCACAGTATTTTAACGACATCCACGGGTGCCAACTCCTAATTCTGGTGTTAAGATCTGAACAACTCTCACTCAACACCCTATGTGAAGTTAATTAATTTTCCCTTTAGAAAACCGATTAACCTAACATGATTACGCTCTTTAGAGTCGCTCGAACAACGATGACAAACCTCTGTATTGGAAGCGGTTCTAACAACTAGGCGAATCTACATAGCGATCCCAAAACCCCTTTTCCCACATCTCACCGCAAAATACATTTATAGGTTCGATATGTGTGATGATGAACTAAATGATCGAGTTTAATTCAAAAGCGTTGATTAAGTTTTAGGACGTGGATTACTCATTAAAACATTATTTTACGCGCTACACAACTCCCGTTTAATCCCCTTTGAGGCGTTTTACTCGTTTTACATAATTCGACTATACGTAGATTTAGCTACTTATGATGATCTTGAAATGGAAATTAAAGCATATATATATACATATACATATATATAGTATATACTATCGTAATTAATATTTATATATATATAAGTACTAGATAATTTACATATATATATATATAAGTGCGTAAAAGTAAATGCGGAAAAAAAAATAAATGCGTAAAAGTAAATGCGTTAAGTAAATAAAAGCTCGAAAACAACAAACTATTGATAATTATCCCATTACAACGGTATTTTAGCTAATTTATATAAAAACATATACATATATATATATATATATATATATATACATATAGATCTACTTATATATAACCCAAAAGATGAAAATAAAAAGAGAAAAAAATGATGCTGCTGATGGACGATGAAGGAAAAGAAGATGATGAAAGATGGGAGATCTATGTATATATATATCAACAAAACAAAAACAAGATGATGATGATGATGATGATCACGATGAAGGAGATGAAGGTAAAAAAAATGGTGAAGAGAAAAAGAAATAGAAAAATGGAGAAGAAGAGAAGAAAGCTCTCAACTCTCTTTGATGTCTAAAATAAAAACAAAACAAAGAAAATGATGATGATGATCATCAACGTTGAAGAAAAAAAATTGGAGAAGATGAAGATGGAGAAGAAGAGAAGATGGAGAAGAGAAGAGAGCTATTCCCTCTCCCAACTCAAACTCTCTTTGATGCAATTGAGGGGGTATATATAGGAGAATTATATGTATATATAGATATATATATATATATGTATATATGCATATCTATGGATATCTCCCCGTATCTATGAGAAATCTGATGAAGATCTTCTGCAAAATACGGTCCGGATCGATCCTGAAAAGTCCCGGATCGATCCGGGTACTGTTCACTTGATCCGAATTGTCAAAATTCGTCTACACAGTATCGCAGTTCAGTAAAATGGCCATAACTTGAGTTGTAGATATCCGATTGACGTGATTCAAAGTGCGTTGGAAAGCTCTTTCAAAGATCTACAACTTTCATGAAGGACACTTCTTCAGAAAATGCGTTTTTGATGGGCCATTTGTTCGTCGAAGATATAATTCGATAGTGGTACTACGAACCACTGATCCACTTGACCTTTTAAGCTTGTGGCACACTCTTATATCCCTAAAAACAACTCTTTTAGGCCTCAAAACGTGTCATTACTCGGGATTTTGGTCAACCTATAATTCTGCAATAAACCACCAAAATACCAAACGTAAATCCGACACGACACTCCGGTTACTAAACCGGTACAAAAACTAATAAAAACTTCTAAAAACACGATATTTTACATAATAGTTACTACTTATATATTTTTATGAAACTTAGGAATTAAAGACTCGAAATGATACAAAAGTGCTCAAAATGATATCAGAAACGGGGTGAAAAGTTATAAAAATAACTGTGAATTTTTCCGTTATCATCATGCATCAAAAGACCCACATTCAAAAGCATAAAAAATAAATATTAAAATTGATGAGCTCACATAGCTACAGGTTTTCTGGTAGAAGCAAGCTGGTACCCCATCCGGGCCTGGTGCTTTAAAATTATCCATCTGAAATAACGCATCTTCGACTTGCTTCTCGGATACCTGTCTATTCAGAAATTGGATATCCAAAGTATCCAGGAGAGGGAGAGAAATATCATCCAGAAGAGACACATCAATTGGGTCTTTTTGGTATAAGTCCTTATAAAAGCTCAGAACCATGTCTTCAATCACGTCCAGATTATCCGTCCACTGACCCTGGGCATCCTTAAGACAAGTGACTCTACGCTTCTGCTACCTCTTAATGGTAGTCAAATGGTAAAAATGTGTATTCCGTTCCCCTTCAGCTAGCCACTGTAGTTGGTATCTTTGAAGCCAGTAAGTCTCTTCCTGAATCATGATGTTATTCAGCTCCTGATTTAAGTCTGCATGTATTTGTGCCAAAAACTAAAAGGGCCCTCTCTCTCCATCCCTTTTTCCACACCTTCCAGACGTTTCTGACAATCCAACTTTCTTTGAAAAAAGTAACCAAAAAGGTTCTTATTCCACAGTTTCGTCTTGGTAGCAAACCTTTTTATTGCAGAAAAATGATCAACAGTGGAGTCCTAGGTTACATTCACATGGTCTTCAAACTGTACATGGTCCATCCATGCCCGTTGAAAGAAGAAAGAATTTGGGTTGAAAACCTTAGGCTGAACATGTTCTGTTGAGAGGCACAACGGGTTGTGATCCGAGTGCTCCCTAGGTAAATGTCAAACCGAGCCTTCAATAAATTTATCTGTCCAATCCATATTGCACCATGTCTGATCCAATCTCTATTGAATTCGAACATTCCCACGACTAATACCAGTCCACGTGAATCTCGGTCCATGGAAGGGTAGTTCCATGAGCTCCAATTGCTAAGTCATCATCCATAATTAAATTCGATTAATAACTCCCACACTGTGAAGTAAAGAATCTGGTTGAAGTCCCCCATAATAAGCCAAGGATGTTTAATCACACCACCAAGCCATTCCAAATATCCTCAAAACTCATTTATAGCACTCCCAATAGGACTAGCATAATTCATGGTAAAGACCCAGTAAATGTCTGAACCCTTCATCGCAGCCATGGAAAAGCTTTGATTAGTACTTGTAAAGTAATGCATGTTGACTTGATCCTCTTTCCAAAAGCACCATATCCCACATGCGTATCCCCTAGCCTCAACCACACACGCATTTGTGAAAT
The DNA here is from genome assembly GCA_026214975.1 of Gentiana macrophylla. Taxonomy (NCBI): domain Eukaryota; kingdom Viridiplantae; phylum Streptophyta; class Magnoliopsida; order Gentianales; family Gentianaceae; genus Gentiana; species Gentiana macrophylla. The sequence goes on along the minus strand of CM047807.1, from coordinate 52,933,382 downwards.
TAGTATGGTTAAGGATATATTCTGCCCGTTCACTGGAACTACGAGTTTACAAAAGAAATAAAACGTCAGGCCTTTGCTGACTGAGAATGGACTTGAGGTGTATGAGAAACTCGCTAGAAGCAACTCCTCTACAATTCTAGCCCAATATCTTTATTAACAAAAAATTAAAGAGAGGTGTTTGTGGTAGTACCCACCACATCTGCAACATAGAGAGGGTTATCATTGCTTAAGTCAACCCTCAAATGAACTGAAGATTTTCCTTGGCTGTTGTTGGGAGGATTAGCCTTGAAGGCTTCAGCATCCTCATGTGGAGCCGAGGTTTGTCTATGATTGTTAGAAACATCACCTAAGGCACCTTGAGTATAGAACATGACTTCTGTTACAGTATATAGGCTGATGTGAATGTTGAGTGTAGTCAGCTGATAATATGAAGATGACGATACGGGATTTCACCCCTCCACATGGAATTATCTAGTTGGTCCAGTTGGCATGTGGAAAAGTCTAAGTTTATCATCTACATCGAGTCGAATATGAGACGAGTCAGTGAAGTCCGCAACAATCGGCAGATTCGGCAAGTGTCCCATCTCGAACACCCATGTCGGTGTTATATGAGTCGAGACATGGGTCCCAGCCCAGTTTCCTAAGACCAACATCCAGAGGGTTACTTGGGCAAGGGGCAACGCCCAGTTAGGGTTAATTATGTCAATAGACCAAACCGCCCTAAGTTTAGGGCAGAAGAAGGACATGTGCCTATATATACACAGCTCCAGGAACTACGTAAGGCTTATTCCTGGACATGAGACAGGATACGTAGGCAATCCAAAATACATTCTTGGACTCAGCCATAACACACCCATAAACACCATCTTTACTACAGTTCTAGCCATTCGATCCCTCTTTAGCTCACCCTTAGATTACATGTGGCCCTGTTAAACCGGTGGTGCATTATTTAGCATCGTCATTTCGCGCTAGAAGGAGGGTCTTCTACCGGTGAGTTTGTAAAGATATCGCAATGGCACCACCTGCAAGAAGACAGAAACCAATGAGCAGCAAGAACCCACAGATCGAAGAGCACACGGATTTAGATCCAGCAGGGGTACAAGTACCTGAAATCCCCACTGGATCTAGGCCCGCAGTTGCACAACCACCAAAGCCCCAACTTCCCCCACAGTTACAAGATATGGCCGATCACTTGGCGTCTTTGGATGAAGATGTCCTGAAACGAGTCGTGGCATCTATGTTCATAGATAAAGGGATATATAACATCCCTGAGGAGCACAACCTATTAGACCCACAAGGTCGAAAGGAGATGGAGAATAGAAGGGGAAAGAAGCCTGTCGATTCCCGGGGAGAGTGCGAAGACGAAGTAGTAATCAGCACAACCAACGCCAAAAAACGTCCTGGACACAAAAAGCAACAAAGGCAAGTCGAGGATAGCATTCGAAACGAGTTCAACCGCATCATGGGAAAAGATCAGGTCACAGAGTGGCTCAAGTCCCCATTCAGTCCCGAGATAGAGGTATACACGATCCCCGAGTCCTTCAAGCCACCGAAGATGGAACCTTATGATGTTACTATGGACCCAGAGGACCACCTGTATCGATATTTATCACTGATGAGGTTAAGAAATGCCAACGATGCCATGAAGTGTCGTGCCTTCGATACCTTGCTTACGGGTCGAGCTCGGGAGTGGTTTCATAAGCTATGACCTGGGTCGATCTCAAGTTTTCTACAGTTGGGGCAGAAATTTCGAGATGCGTTCATCGGGAACAAGAAGTTCCACCTCAGTGCCACTCATCTCATGAACATCAAACAAGAAAAGGGAGAATCAACTATTGATTTCATGAGGTGTTTTAATCTCGAGGCTAGAAAGTGCATAACGCCAGTGACGCACTTTAGGTTAATTCCTTTGTCGGAGGCCTGCGTAACATGAAGATATACGACAAGTTGTCTAAGAAGATGCCCAATGACATGGACGAATGTGTGAACATAGTCCACAAATTTTGCCAAGGTGAAGAGGCAGTGCGCTTGCACACCATTTCACTTGGCCTCAACTCGAGGAATGACACCCGAGGCCAGACCAAGGGTCAGCCTAAGGGTCGGAATAATGAAGGAAAGTCAAATGTGTTCGATCGATTGACCGCACCAATCACGGATCGGCTCGGAAAGAAGGGAAATTTGAAAGATCGAGATTTTATCCCTCTCAACCGATCTCGGCGGGAGGTGCTGGCCATCATGACCAAGAAAAACATTGCACGAACACCGAAACCGATGTCCAAAGATCCTGAGAAGAGAAAGAATACCCATAAGTACTGTGACTATCATAAGGATGTGGGGCATGACACGGAAGAATGTTTTGATTTGAAGAGGGATATCGACCCCTGTATTCAAGAGGGTCGGTTGGATGAGGTGGTCGATAGATCAGAGAAGGAAAGCCCAAGGGTCGTCGAAAATATAAGAGAAAGAGTTACAATGGGGGAAGAGACCGATCGCCACGTCGAGATAATCAGAGACGTAGGGTTAGATCTCCCGGGCCGACTCGTAGAGATAACCGTAGGCACGATCATAGGGAAGATCATAGTCGAGACCCCCACAGAGATAATCGCGTCGGATATGATGTCAACACAATTTTTTGCCAAGCATGAGTCAAATCGACCCCGATCCAGTCGACAACCTACAGACAGATCGAGGTAATCGATGAAACTCAGGTTCACAACAGAGGTGGGTTATGGACCCAAGGATGATATTCCAAGCTCCCGCAGTCACAGTGAAGGATTGGTGATCGAAGCAGTGATAAGCCGAGGACGGATAAAGATGGTTTGTGTTGATAGCGGAAGTGCAGTCAATATACTCTACTACGCAGCCTTCAAAGCCATGAAGTTGAGAGATGAGGATGTCGTGCCGTTATCGACTCCTTTGTTTGGATTCACGGGGAAGGCCATCCACCCTTTCGGATCGATAAACTTACTAACGACAGTTGGAGATTGAGAGAAGGGGCGAACAATGGAAATGACTTATGTCGTGGTTCAGGCCCCATCGGGTTACAACGCGATATTAGGTCGACCTGCCATATACGACCTAAGAGCCATCATTTCTACCTTCCATAACAGCATGAAATTTCCCACCTAGTATGGTACCCATGAAGTGAAAGGAGACGTTGAGGTAGCCAGGAATTGTAGTTTGGTCACAATTAAAGGGAAAGGTGTCGGGCATGTGTTGGTCGAAGAGTTAATTCCTGAAGAGGAAGAGGTTAAGAGCTGGGTCTCGGTCGATCCGACAGAGGAAATTCATGTATGGAAAGAGGAAGAAGGCCAAGGGGTCCAGATCGGGAAGTGGATACCACACCCCGACATGCAAGCCTTGGTTTACCTACTGGTCGAGTATCGAAATGTGTTCGCTTGGAAGGCAGATGATATGCCAGGCTTATCAGCAGAGATAGCAGTACATCGGCTAAATGTCGACCCAAAGAAGAAGCCGATACGGCAGAAGAAGCGAAATCTAGCCCCTGAGAGGAAAGAAGCAGTAAAGAAAGAGGTTGATAAATTGTTAGTTGCTGGAATCGTCAAGGAGGTATTTTACCCAGATTGGTTGGCTAATCCAGTTCTAGTTAAGAAGCCAGACAAGAGCTGGCGAATGTGTGTTGATTTTACGGATCTTAACAAGGCATGTCCTAAAGACTCGTATCCACTTCCTAAAATTGATCAGCTAGTCGATTCGACGTTGGGTTTCGAGGTCTTCGGGTTCCTAGATGCATACAGGGGATATTATCAGATCTTCATAGACCCTCCGGACTCGGAGAAGACTGCTTTTATCACAGAGTTCGGCACATTCTGTTTCCTGATGATGCCATTTGGCCTAAAGAACGCGGGAGCAACTTATCAGAGAGCGGTTAACAGGATATTCGAGAAGCAGATAGGTTGTAATATGGAAGTTTATGTCGATGATTTGTTGATCAAGAGCAAGTCCACGGGACAGTTTCTTGTCGATACCAGAGAAGTTTTCGAGGTGCTCCGAGCTGCGAGTATGAATCTCAATCCAAAAAAGTGCACTTTTGGGGTTCGATCTGGGAAGTTTCTAGGCTATATGATATCGAAAGATGGAATTTGAGCTAACCCGGACAAGATCGATGTCCTCAAAAATATGCCCGCACCTCGTAACGTCAAAAAAGTACAATGGCTGAAAGGTCGGATGGCAGCCCTCAACCGTTTTTTGCCGATATCAGCGCAAAGAGCCCTACCCTTTTTTAAGATTTTGAAGAAGGCAAGTCCGTTTCAATAGGATGACAACTGTCAGAAAGCATTCGACGACCTGAAGGAATATTTATCTGATCTACCAACACTTTCCTCACCCTGGGAAGGAGAGAAACTCCTAGTTTACCTAGCAATCTGTGAAGAGGCAGTGAGTGCAGTGTTAGTCTGAGAAGGAGAACACGGGCAGGTTCCAATGTATTTTGTGAGTAAGGCCCTACATGGGGCTGAGATCATGTACACCCCCGCAGAAAAATTAGTATTGGGTTTGGTTAACGCATCGAGGAAATTGAAGCCGTATTTTCAAGCACACCATATTGCCGTAATAACGGACCAACCTCTGAAACACATTATAGCCAAGCCCGAGACATCGGGTCGGTTAGCTAAGTGGGTTGTCGAATTAGCCGAGTACGACATCGAATTCCTACCACGTACTGCTGTTAAAGGCCAATCTCTGGCAGACTTCATTGCCGAGGGTCTATCTATCCAGCTAGAGCAAGAGAAACAGACACCAGAAGAACAGTGGACCATCCATATTAATGGTGCGTCCAGTAAAGATGTAGCAGGAGCTGGTTTACTTTTTGTCAGTCCAAAAGGAGAGGAATTCCCTTATGCACTTCGATTCGAATTTAAAGCCACCAACAACGAGGCAGAGTATGAAGCTATGATTACGGGTCTGAAGTTGGCGTCCAAATTGGGGGTCAAGAATCTCCTAGTATACAGTGACTCTCAACTCGTATTCAATCACATACGAGGTGAGTATGAAGCCAAAGAGGAAGGTATGAAAAATTATTTGAAAGTGGTCCAAGGGTTGATATCGAAGTTCAAAACGGTTCGCATCGAACAGGTACCTCGGAGTGAAAACAAAAGGTCCAATGCGTTGTCCAAACTCGCATCGAATTTCAAATCAAAGAGGAAGGTTCTGGTCGAAATGTTAGCAGAACGAAGCTACAATGAGGTCGATGTGAAACCAGTTAATCAGGGATCGACATGGATGGATCCGATAGCACTATACTTGAAGGACAGAATTCTCCCTTCTGACAAGGCCCAAGCCAGAAAGATTCGACTGCAAACGTCCAGGTATGCTCTGTTTGATTACGTTCTTTATCGAAAATCTTTTGTAACCCCCTGGATCAGATGTGCCTCGGAAGACGAAGGAGAATATCTGCTCGAAGAAATACATCGAGGAGTGGGTGGCAATCATTGTGGAGCTCGAATGCTAGCAAGAAAGTGCAAACTAGCAGGTTACTTTTGGCCTTCGATGCAAAAAGATGATAATCGATTGGTGATGAGATGCAGAGCTTGTCAAGTGCATGATGTGGTGACACACCAACAAGCACAGGAAATGAATGCCATCGAGTCGGTATGGCCGTTCGATGAGTGGGGAGTTGACATAGTTGGGCCTTTACCTCGAGCTCTTGGCAATTTCAAATTTGTAGTGGTGGCAGTTGATTATTTCACAAAATGGGTCGAGGCCAAAGCTCTTACCGACATCAGGGCCCAGACCATCAAAAAATTTCTATGGGAAAACATTTTATGCAGGTTCGGGATTCCTAAGTATCTGATATCAGACAATGGAACCCAGTTTCTAGATGAAAGGGTGCAGAGTTGGCTTTAAGAGTACAAGATTGAACACAGAACAACCACAGTGGCCCGACCTCAGTCCAATGGACAGGTCGAACAGACAAACAGGCAGATAAAATTTGGCTTGAAGAAACGGCTGGAGGACGAAGGTCGAGATTGGGCAGCTCAGCTACCTAGCATTCTATGGTCGTATCGAACACCACCCAATGCGGCCACGCAGGAGACTCCCTTTGCCATGACTTATGGATGCGAAGCGGTAATACCAGTGGAGATCGGGCTAGCATCGCCTCGAGTTTTAGCCTATAACGTTCTGACAAACGCCACCGATCTACTTCAAGAGAAAGATAACGTCGAAGAAAAGATAGAAGTTGCAGCACATCGAATGGCCAACTACAAAAGAAAGATCTCACAGTATTACAATGCAAGGGTGAAGTATAAGTACTTCCAAGTAGGGGATCTCGTGTTGAGGAAGAACGAAGCAAGCAGGCAGGACCCAATAGGCAAATTCGAGCCGAATTGGGAAGGTCCATACAAGATTCTAAAAGTTCATCCTAAGGGATCGTATCAGCTAGGTAGATCGGATGGAAGTACAGTGCCTCGAACTTGGCATGCCACCAACCTCAAAAATATTATGTTTAAACTCTTTGTTCATTTTATGACATTTTCAATTTTATGTTTAAACTCTTTCTTCATTCCTAAGTCCCTTGTAACAAGTCGATTCGACAGTTAATCTCGATGTCTTTTATTTAAGTAATTTTCTTTTTTAAATTACGACTTATGAATTCATGTAAAAAAGAAAAGGCGGCTGGAAGAAAAGCGAGCAAAATCCGACATCAACAGAAACTCCTCGACACTATGCAAAAATAGTGAATAAAGCCAAGTAACTGACAGTGCTTACATCACTCCCGACCTGCCAATAAGCCACGATGCGAGGCGGTCGGAAGATCCCACCATGGATATCTTATTCGACCAGTTCATAAGCACCACGAAGTGCGACAGTCGAATAAGGAGTATTCAATTCGACCAAGTCAAAAGCCTGACGAGGCACGACGGTCGACTCGAGCTCCGACCAAATAGCCAAGTCAAGCCGATAAGGCAGTACAATGCTAGGTCGACTCATACTCAAGTGTAACATGAGTCATGTACTCATACTACACTTCGAGGGGCCACAGGGGAATTAAGTCCAAAGGACTACACCCCACAAGGCAGCATTTGCAAGGGAATTAAGTCGAAAACGACTATACCCTAGACAAATAATCAACAACGAGAAAGACATTCAATGGAAAAGCATATATTGAAATTCAAAAATCAAAATACAAAATAAAAGTTATACAACCAGATCGAATCAAACGATCAATAAATGTTGTTACAGCCAAATCGAATGAAGTTATTTAAAAACGATAACAAGAAATGATGTCAAGCAGCAGGCTGATGGGCATTGGGGTCGACCGGATCTCCCGACCCGAGGTCCTCCTCTCCGTCCCCCTCCATGGCAGGGGCTACATACTTGTCGTAAAGAGACACGCCAGCCTTAAATTCTGTAAAGTATCGCCCATATCGAGGGATGGCCTCAGAATCGTATAAATGAGCCTTCTCGATGCTCGAAACGTCAAAGTCAGTGATAACCATCTTGACCTGATCCAAGGAATTTGTGAATCCCCCCATCATAGTCTGACTCATTAGCAACGTCAGGTCGTTCTCGAGCTCCGCAGAAGCCAGGAATTCCTTTTTGGCCGCCTCTAGACGAGTTGTGAAGCTATCGACCTCAAACTGAAGGTCGTCTCAAACCTTGAGGGATTTCACCAGCTCAGCCCTCGCTTCCTCAAGATCCGACTTCATCTTAGAAAGCTCAGATAAATCTTTACGCGCTACGGACAACTCATCCTGAGCTGTGGCCAAGTCAGATTCCAGTCTAAGGCATCGGCCATCTAACTTCTTGACTGCCGACTTCTGCTTTTTGATCTCAGAGGTCAACCGGTCGATGGTCTCCCTTTGTTCCTCAAAGGCTGTTGACGGAGGTTCAATTCTGGTCATGGCTACTTTAGCTGCTAGCCGAGCCTGCAGAGGAGAATATTGTTAATACCAGAAATAGACAAAAGTCCCAAATTAAAGGAATATACATACAGCTTGATTTCTTTTCAGGAAGAAGTCATGCAGCTCTTCCCGAGACATGGCTTCCATCTCTGTAACACTCAGTCCAGGGATCGGGTCGGTAGAATTCGAGCTAGGAGGAGCGAGGTTACGAGTTTCTTTCCCGACTCTGTGCCTCACCTCGGTTGTCTTTTGGCGTTTCCTCGGGACGAGATGTCACTCAGCCTGCTCAGTCACCCGAGGCTCATTAGGTTGGTCTCTCAATATGTCAGATGTCGAAGCTGGGGTAGCAGATCAAGCCGGGGTCCTTTGACCCCCAAAAACTATTGAACCGGACACAGGCTTTTTCGACCTGATGCCAGCCAGTTCTTGAATCTTCTTGGGGTCCATCTTTTTAGGGTCGGGCATTTTACCCACAACTTCCAACTTTGCAAAGAATTCCACTACAAACACATAAAAATCGACATTAATACACTGACAAAACAGAAACAAGTGTAGAAGAATGATAAAATGCAAAAGTATAACAGCTCGACATAGTAAATAAAAGTCCTACACAAAACTCGAACGTCCTCATCGAGTTCCAAATAAGCACCCGGACCAGCCGTCTCGACATCAGCAAAAGGGTATAGAGAGTGAAGGTTTCGAGTCGTGATATCGGGGCAAATCCTCTCGAGAACTCGACCCACGTCGGGGGCATCAGTATCGAGCTTGTCATGCCATTTTGTAGGCCTCTTATGCCAAGTGTGAATATCGATATCCTCTAACCCGTGTCGGATGAAGAAAAATGGGGCTTCCACTCGCCCTGGGACGAAGTAGCTCTCCTCACGAATTCCGAGACCAGGGGACGCCTCTGGAAAGTATACCATCCCACGTCTTGCAGACCTTGGATCGCATAATATCGTCAGAATAGAGGAACTGTGAATTCGATCTTTCATATTCGACACGCCAGAACGAAACCCATGATGCTCCTAATTCCATTCGGAGCGAGCTGGGTGATGCTGATCTGATAGTGTCGGAGAACTTCTATGAGGGACGGGTCGAAGGACAACCTTAACCCCTCTTTCAGTTGCGCCTCGTAAATGGCACAGAACCCATGAGGAGGATCACAAGCATATTGATGACTACCGTGAGACACTTTGATGTTCCCGGAAGAGTATGGAATGCCATATCTTAAACAGATGGCTTTAGCCTTTTCCTGAGTTAGATCGGATATGCAACCGTATGGTCCTTGACCCTTCATCCTCGTCTGGCATTTGGCAGCAGGCCGAGAAGACGATTCTTCTTCTCCTTCTTCCTCTTCTTCTCCGGCAACCTTCCTACCGGAAGCAAGTGGTTGTTCAGAAATCGTCCTCTCCGCCGATTCCTCTTCTACCACAACAAGTTCCTCCCTATTTTGAGAGTCACTCTCACTACTAGACATGGAATTAGGGAAGATACAAGAAATAAAAGACAAAGAAAGAATTTCTGTAAGATTAGGGCTTACTTGCGTTTGGGAGTAGAGCACAGGCAAAGAATGGCAAATGAGAGGCTTCGTTTTCTTGGACTCCTTTTATGCTTTGTAATCTCCAAATGATGTGAAAGGGAAGGATTTGGGGGCAGTTATAGAATTTGAAACGCAATAATCAAGGGCAGTATCCCCGCGTGGACCAATAAAAAAACGCTTCGTTTCCTGCACCCATTAATACAGACACAGTATGACTTTATCCTACGACAGCCTACATCGACTAGAGGGACAGCTGTATTCCCGCCTAAAGAGGACCACGCATCGAAGAGATAATTTAAAATTTTAGATCCGAGATCAGCATTCGAGATGGGCTTCTCTCCGATCTGGGGGGCTTATGACGATACGGGATTTCACCCCTCCACATGGAATTATCTAGTTGGTCCAGTTGGCATGTGGAAAAGTCTAAGTTTATCATCTACTTCGAGTCGAATACGAGACGAGTCAGTGAAGTCCGCAGCAATCAGCATATTCGGCAAGTGTCCCATCTCGAACACCCATGTCGGTGTTATATGAGTCGAGACATGGGTCCCAGCCCAGTTTCCTATGCCCAACATCCAGAGGGTTACTTGTTCAAGGGGCAAGGCCCAGTTAGGGTTAATTATGTCAATAGACCAAACCGCCCTAAGTTTAGGGCAGAAGATGGACATGTGCCCATAAATACACAGCTCCAGGAACTACGTAAGGCTTGATTCCTGGACATGAGACATGATACGTAGGCAATCCAAAATACATTCTTGGACTCAGCCATAACACACCCATAAACACCATCTTTACTACAGTTCTAGCCATTCGATCCCTCTTTAGCTCACCCTTAGATTACACGTGGCCCTGATAAACTGGCGGTGCATTATTTAGCATCGTCAGTAGACCTCAACAGCCAGTTGACAGAAAGTCCCAGTAGCCTATTGATTAGTTTAGTATGATGTAATGGAGAAACCGGTTATTCAGTTACAGTCTGTTGTAACCGTTTGTAACTTCTAACTTATTCATGAGGTGTATGAAGCTATAAATTCCCCATGATCAGCTGCATTGTAACTTTACTTGTAACTTTCAATTCATCAATAATAATTCCACATTTTATTTTGTGTTTGTAATACTACAAACTTCATCATGGTATCAGAGCATAAATTTGAGAATTTCTAAATGCTTTTCTACATTTTCTCTCTAATTTTTTGTAGAATCTTGAGAGTGATCTTCATATTTTCTGTGATTTAAGTTTCTTGAGAGTAAACTGTCGTCATTTTCTTGAAATTTCTGATCATTTCTTTATCTTTTTTCTGTAATTTCACTTTCATTGTTGATTTGTGATCAATTATGGAGTTCTTGGTAGCCATGGCAGCAAAGAAAAAATAAATAAGTCCCTCCAGTCCATTCTATGTTCATCCTAATGAGAATCCATCTTTGGTTCTTGTTCATCCATTGATGAATGGCAACAACCATAATCCATGGAAAATGTCAATGGAGATGGTGCTAATCACCAAGAATAAAATTGGCTTCGTAGACGGCACAATCAAGAGGCCAGAAGTAGATTCAGCATATTTCCATGCATGGAGACAGTGTGATACAATGGGGAGATCATGGATCCTGAATTCTGTAGAGAACACCATTGCCCAGAGTTTGATGTACTTCAAGAGTGCACATGCAGTTTGAAAGAATCTTGCAGCTAGATTTTCTAATGTTGATGCATTGAGGCTCTCAGATCTTCTTGAAGAGATACATCTGCTGAAGCAAGGTACTGATTTTGTCAATCAATATTTCACAAAATTGATGGTGCTCTGGGAAGAAATCAAGATTATCAGGCATGTATCAGTTTGTTCTTGTGATCCACAATGTCACTGTAATGCAATTAGCACACTAATGGATCATATGGATGCTGAACATGTAATGAAATTCTTAAAAGGTTTAAGGGATCAATTTGAGCCAATGGTTTCACGGGCAATGTTGATGGTGCCTTTTCTAGAAATCCATGATGCCTTTGCAATGGCCATTAAATTTGAAAGACGGAAGTTGTATTTAGTTAATAGGGCGAAGAATCAAGATTCTATGGTTCTCTTGTCTCTGAAAAATGGACAAGGTCAAAATCAGACTGTAAGCAAACCTAATTCCGCATCTACTACAAATCCAAGACAAAAATCCCAAGAAAATGCAATGTAGTTTTTGTTGATTTAATGGTTATACTAAGGAGACTTGATATGATAAACATGGCTATCATCCTGGTTTCAAGTCAAAAAGGGCTAATTTGGTAGAGGAAGAACATTCAGCAGAAGAAGATCAGGCCCACAACAAGTCTGCTGGACCAGGGTTTCCAAATCTTACTGCACATCGACTTGACAAGTTGATGGCTCATTTGAGTTCTGATCATCCTAGACATGCATGATTTTCCATTGGACAACCTGCTGAGATTGTGACACACTACTCACATGCCACAAGGACATGTTATCTAAATTTAGTAAGATCTATACAATGGATCTTGGACTCTGGTGCCACAGATCACATTGTAGGATCATTAGATCTGTTAAGAAATCCCAAACCTTCATCTGGTATAAAGATGGAATTACCTAATGGAAATAATGTTTTTGTCGCACATATAGGACAAGTAAGGGTAAGCCCTCAGCTGGTCCTACATGATGTGTTTTGCATTCTTGGTTTAAGTATAACCTTTTCTCTTTACCTGCCTTTATTAACAATACAAAAGGTGCAGCTAATTTTTCTGCTAACAAGTGTGTTTTGCAGGACAAGGACAAGAAAGTGATTGGTTCAACTGAGTTACACAAAGGACTATATGTCATGGGTCAACGAATAAGACTATTTGTTGCCAATGCGGTAGAAAACCACACATTGTCTGATAGATTAGATGATGCTCTTTTATGGCATTACTGACTAAGACACTTACCAGATAAAAGACTACATGTCATTAGTTCATAGTCTGCTGATGTCAAATTTTGTGATCATGACCTCTGTTATGTTTGTCCCATGGAAAAACTAAAGAAAAAACCTTTTCCATTAAGTACTACTGTTGTACATTCTGTTTTTGATCTCGTTCATACGGATATTTGAGGTCCTTTAAGACAACATACTTTGAATGGACAACAATATTTTCTTACTGTTGTAGATGATTATTCTAGATTCACTTGGGTATTCTTATGAGGCACAAATCTGAAGCTTCTGACCTTGTTAAATCTTTTATTAAATTTGTTTCTACATAGTTTCACAAATTTATCAAGTTTGATAATGAAGCTGAGTTCCAGCTCACTAATTTTTATGCTCAGCAGGGCATCATACATCAGACATCCTGTGTCAGCACACCTAAATAGAATGGTGTTGTTGAAAGAAAACATCAGCATCTACTGAATGTTTCTAGGGGACTAAGGTTCCAGAGTAATTTACCAATTGAATATTGGGGTTTCTATCTTTTACATGCTTTAAAATTAATTAATGCTACACCTACACCATACTGAAAGAAAGCACTCCACATGAGGTGCTTTATGGCACTAAACCAGACTATTCTGTGTTTATGGTTTTTTGGTTTCTTTGTTTTCTCTTGTACACTTCAGCAGTACAAGACAAAATTTGACTCAAGATGTGGGACTTGTGTCTATCTTGGGAATTCAAATACATCCAAGGGTGCTATTCTTTTAGATATTGCCAACAAAGACATCTTTATTGCTAGAAATACTCAATTCCATTAAAATTATTTCCCTCTATTTCAAAAGGTATTAGGAAGGGCTAGATATCTTGCTGACATGCCTATTCCTTTACTAGTAATGGATAGTCTTGATGATATGCTGAATGACTCAGCAGACTAGCCAGACACAGGATCAGCTGCAGCCGAGGCATCCAATGAAGGGCATGCACCAGTTAATCAGTCACCTGAACCCACACAATTAAGAAGGTCCAAAAGACCAAGGAAATCACCAACCTTTTATCAAGGAGGTGCTCATACTGTTCAGTAGACCCCACACCTGCTGAGTGAGGTCATGAACCTGGACAAACTGTCAGCAGACTATGCCAGATTCATTAATGCTATTGATGCTATTAAAGAGCATAAGACTTACAATCAAGCTATCAAGCATGATAAATGGAAGGAAGCAGTGCAAAAGGAAATTGAAGCTCTACAAAAGACACATACTTGGGAAATAGTTGATCTGCCCCCAGGCAAGAAACCCATTGGGTGCAAATGGGTGTACAGAATCAAATATAACCTCGATGGTTCAGTAGAGAGATATAAAGCTAGAATAGTAGCAAAAGGCTACACTCAAACATATGGGATTGACTATCAAGAAACATTCTCTCCTATTTTCAGGATCACTACAGCTAGAGCCATACTTACAGCAGCAACAGCAAATAATTGGCACCTACATCAGATGGATGTCAAAACTGTCTTTCTACATGGAGATTTGCATGAAGAAGTATACATGCGGTTACCTCCAGGTTGTGCAGCAACTAAACCAAATAAACTTTTCAGACTTACTAAGTCAATGTATGGCCTAAAGCAAGCCAGCAAATAATGGAATTGCAAGTTGACTGAATCTTTGGAGGCTCAAGGATTCATTGAATCCATAAATGACCACAGTTTATTTACAAAAGGGTCATGACAGTCCATTATTGCTTTGCTGGTCTATGTTGATGACATCATAGAAACAAACCCCAATGAGAAGTTAATTCAGCAGGTCAAGGATGCCTTACACCAGGAATTCACTATTAAGGATCTTGGAAAATTGAGATATTTCCTAGGCATTGAAGCTGTTAGGACACCTGCTGGCATATCAGTTTCTCAAAGAAAAACACTCTTAATCTCCAAGAAGAAAATGAATTTTTGGGAGCAAACCTGCTATGACACCTATGGAGTAAAAGAAAACTTTACAACATGGTGATTCACCCCTTTTGGAGGATAATACTGCTTACAGATCCTTAGTGGGCAAACTCATCTATCTTACCTTCACCAAACCAGATATTGCCTTTGCAGTTCAGTAGCTAAGTCAATTTTTAGACACTCCTACTGAAAATCATATGAAGGCAGCTTATAGACTGCTGAGGTATATGAAGACTAATCCCGGTCAAAGAATCTTATTCCCAGAAGACAACAACTATGTACTTAAAGGTTTTACAGGCAGTGATTGGGCCGGTTGTCCTGAAACAAGAAGATCAGTATCAGGTTATATGATGTTTCTAGGAGATGCTCCAATCTCTTGGAAGGCCAAAAAACAAACAACTATAGCTAGAAGCTCATCAGAGGCTAAGTACAGGGCTATGGCAAATGCGATTTATAAATCCAATGGGCGATCTATATACTACATGATTTCTGAGTTCCGATTCGGTTATCTCGATGTGTTGTTTTATGAGAATGCCAGTGCAATGCACATTGCTCATAACCGAATCTTTCATGAAAGAACAAAACATATTGAAATTGACTGCCATGTTGTGAGAGGTAAAGTCAAATCAGGACTTGTCAAACATTTTCAAGTCAACACAAAAAAACAAGTAGCTGACATCCTCACCAAGGCCTTGGATGCACCTGTTTTTTCCTATCTCCTAGACAAATTGGGAATATCAAAGATATTTCAGAATTCAAGTAGCTGATGGGAATGCTGAGTGCAAGCTGTTCATGTACCACTCTCAACTTGAGGGGGTGTTACCGTATATAGGCTGATGGGAATGCTGAGTGTAGTCAGCTGATAATATGAAGACCTCAACAGCCTGCTGACAGAGAGTCCCAACAGCCTACTTATTAGTTTAATATGATGTAATGGAGAAAATGGTTATTCAGTTATAGTATGTTGTAACCGTTTGTAACTTACTTCTAACTTATTCATGAGGTGTATGAAGCTATAAATACCCCATGATCAGCTGCATTGTAACTTAACTTGTAACTTTCAATTCAACAATAACAATTCCACATTTTATTTTGTGTTTGTAATACTACAAACTTCATCAACTTCGAACTAGAGTTCTTCTTGATTTGAACACTTTGGGACGAGATGCCTGATAGCAAAATACTTATCCGCTAACCTTAACCGACAGAGTATCGGGTCAACGGTAGTATAGTGGTTTCAAGGTCGAATCCACAGGGAATAATACTGAAGTACCAAAGTCGACGTCTAAACTTGGTTCAGGTCAATATTAGGTGAAAAGTATTATAGCTAATGCAGAAAATAAATATTATTCTAACGGATTTATCTAAGTGATTAAAAGGCATAGCCGAACTACGATCCAACAGGTTACTTTTACCCCATAGACTTAACAAGGAGTGTGTCTTAACCGACCTACCTATCCAATTCAGTTTATATGACATCCACGGGTGTCAACTCCTTATTCTTGCGTTAAGGTCTGAACAACTCTCGCTTAAACCCCTATACTAGGGTTATTAACCCTCCCTTCAGAAAGCTAACTCGCCTAACATGGTTGACCAGAATAATGAGCCGCTCGGGAAACTGATACAAACCTCACATAGGCATAGTCCTAACGTCTAACTAGGTTGTCAATCTAACAATCAAGGCTATGTCTAGTGATTCTAATACCCGTATCCCACACCTCGCCACAAAATACATATATAAGCTCGATGTGTGTGTAACAGTGAACAAGGTTGTCAATCTCATTCAAATCTATTAAAACAATCAAAACAAGTTTTAGGACATGAATTCATCATACAAACGTTTAATTAAGCGCTACACAACTCCCATCTCATCCCCCTTTGGGATTTTACCCGTTTTCACATAATTCGGCTACACAACTACTTTAGCTACTCATAATCATACTAACAATGAAGTAATTAAAGGAAATTATACTAAGAACAATAATAAACGAAAGCATAATCATCATAAAAATCAAACCTTGAATATTGAGTAAAGGTACTGCGCTAAAAGTCGAATCTTTGGTGTTGAAACAGAAATTTAATCTAATAAAAAGTATGTAGAATCAATGGAATTAATCTATGGAATATGGG
Source organism: Gentiana macrophylla (assembly GCA_026214975.1). Classification (NCBI taxonomy): domain Eukaryota; kingdom Viridiplantae; phylum Streptophyta; class Magnoliopsida; order Gentianales; family Gentianaceae; genus Gentiana; species Gentiana macrophylla. Next base: position 52,917,013 of record CM047807.1, on the reverse strand, counting down.
GATCAAAGGGTGTTTAAACTACTCAAAAACCGCCCTAAAATCGCCCCTAAGATGCCCAAAGTCGTCCAGGATGAAATAGGGGCTGAAAGAGCTGCGTATTTATAGTGTAGGTCGAAAATCTGATGCTATCGGTCTTGAACGCCCGTTTGTGCCTTGGCAAACGCTAGTTTGTCTCCTGTCTTCAGTACATCAGCAATAAACTTTTTTGTATAGCTCTGATTTGGACAATTCAAGATGCGTTGGAAAGCTCGTTCAATTCCCTACATGTAACGCCCCGTTCCCGGACACCGAGTCCTTATCCGGAAATCGAAACGTTCGGCACGCATAACATTAAATGAATAATATTACACGTAAGCCTCTACTACGTCGTATCAAATAAAAGCAAACGGAAGCAAAGACTCGGGTAAATTTTTTCCCCAAACATTAAAGAATAGAAACCACTAAAGATAGAATAAATGTAATACTTATTACATTCAAAGAAACCAACGAAATCCAATGATACTAAGATAACTATTACATCCAACTAATCCAAGTCTATGAAATAGCATAAATGAAAGAACCAAAATAAATAAGAGTCTTCAACTCCGGCGTCTTCAAACGTCGTCATCAAAGTCCTCCTCGAAACCTTCACCAACCTGTTCGTCTTCTCTCCCCCAAACACATAAATAAACATGCATTTGAGGTAAGTACAATGTACATAGTAAGAAGTAGAAGATACAATTTAATTAAGGTTATTATTAAAAGCTTATCTTGGCGAGAACGACTCAATCTAGGGTTCACTTCATGCCCATCGACACGTCGTGACTATACGTTTCTACTTAGCTTATCTTTGTTACATCACTACCCAAGGACACTCGCGCATGGCGCTCATCACCGACTGATGATATACTTGCTAACTAACGGTGATTAGCACCGATTAGCTCCGGGGTCTCCCCGGTATGCGTATACGTCCGATGGATTTCCTCCACTACCCTTCAGCCGTTTAAGGCCAGCAGTGTTGTCCACCTTTTATGGCCGTATCACATCGCCGATATGAAATAGTGTCTAACCGAGAATAGATGATGTTTTATCTTTTACTACACATATGTATGTATTGATGTGAATTAACTAGCCATCCCTAGTGTTTTCAAGTAAGCTCCCTCACATCTCCTACTCTCGTACTTAGACCACTAGACGCGGACAAGTCCTAGCAAATACACCGACATTGATGAACCCTAGTTCACCAAAGCACAAGCCCTTTCATGCCCTTCCGACGGATCCGAACTTCAACTCCCTTTAAGAGTACATTCGGTGTTTTAACTGAACGCATCAGAAGTACAATCGAAGCTTGTTTATGTTTAATTAATCTTAATATATCGTGATTAAGAGTTTAAAACAATAAAGGACATGATGATCAAGCTTGAAACAATTAAAGTAATAGAAATAAGGTAACAAATCCAAACGCTCGTTTAAACCTTATGGACGCCCGTCCACTAATACCGGACGCTCGTCCACTTAAAATCGCTACAACTGTATGTAAATCACCCCTCAAACGCCCGTCCGCTTAAAGCAAACGCCCGTTTGGCGACGCCGCCCGTCCACTAATCCCGGACGCCCGTCCTCCTAAGAACGCTACAATCACGAATCAAAAATCATCGCCAGACGCCCGTCCGGCTAGTCCGGACGCCCGTCCGAACTACCAAAATCACGAGGCGCCCGTCGACTAGTTCGAGACGCCCGTGCGCTGGGTTTACCCAAAACCTAAAATCTTCAAATACGATTTTCAATCTGTTTTAACCTAAATAACAAAGCAATTTCAACACATAAAAATCACACAGGAAACATATCTAACTATACCATGGCATCTAGGACCATTAACCAACTAAAAAGCCATAACCTTCTTACATCTAAACACTTAAAACCTTAATCTAAACCTTAATTAGATTGTAGGAAGAGCTTCTTACTTGTCTTGCGAGCAAAAAAAACCAGTCGATCACCTTGAAATCTGCAGCCTTTCCAACAAAGTCGCTATCCAACGATGCTCTTCTCACGACGATTCCGGCGTTCGAAACTGATCTGAAAACGATTGAGATTTGCTTAAGATTTTGGTGAAACTGTTCCAACCCTTTTTTTTTTCTCCCAAGTCGACGGCAAGAAGAAAAGGGCGGCTGCTCTCTCTTTTTTTGACTAATGATTTAGGTTAGGGGATTAATGTGTATAATAGATCCCTTATATAGTTAATCCCAATTAAATCATTTTTTCCATAAAAAAAAAACAGAAAATCTCTTTTATTATATACATAATTATCTTGAAAATTACATATATAAATATCCAATTATTTAAACTCCAAATAAAAGGAACCGAACCCAATATTTCGTTTTCGCAAAATGACACGTCTCGCCTTTCCGAAAATCGGAATATTACATTCTCCCCCTTAAAGGAGTTTCGTCCTCGAAACTTAGAACATACTGGTAAGTCCATTAAATCGGGAACTCGTGATCATCTCATCCTCGACTTCCCACGTAGCTTCTTCCGGTGAATGATTGCTCCATTGCACCAAAATCAAGGGAATCATTCTTCTCTTAACCATCTTTTCCGTCCCGTCCAAAATTACGATCGGTTTCTCATCATACGAAAGGTTATCTTGAAGGATCTCCGGATCAACCGTAGTCTCAACATCCGTCTTGGTCAAACACCTTTTCAACATCGATCGTGGAACACGTTGTGGACTCTTGACATGGATTACGGTAGCTCAAGCTTATAAGCCAACGGTCCAATCCTTTCCGAGAATCTCAAAGGTCCAACATACCTCGGACTCAACTTTCCTTTTTGTCCAAAACGTCTCACTTCCTTCATTGGTGAAGCTCGTAGATACACTCTTTCACCAACTTCAAACTCTAAGGGCCTTCTTCTAACATCGCCCAACTCTTACGTCTATCTTGAGTCGCCTTGATTCTTCTTAACCAACTGAACTCTTTCCTTAGCCTGCTCAACCAATTCCGGCCCGGTGATTTGTCTTTCTCCGACTTCATCCCAAAATAGCGGCGTTCTACACCTTCTTCCATACAACGCTTCAAATGGCGGCATGCCTATACTTGCATGATAACTGTTGTTGTAGGCAAACTCCGCTACCGGTAGGTAATCATCCCATGATCCGCCTACTTCCAAAACACAAGCTCTCAACATATCTTCAAGTGTTTGGATGGTTCTCTCAGATTGTCCGTCTGCGAGGTTGAAAGGCCGTACTCAAATCTAACTTGGTTCGAAAAAGTTGTTTGTAAACCTTTCCAAAATCGACTGACGAACCTCGAATCACGATCCGAGACTATCGATATAGGAACTCCATGTAACTTCACTATGTTATCCAAGTATAGTGTCGTCATCTTCTTCAAGGGCATATCAACCTTATACGGTAAGAAATGGCGGATTTGGTCAATCTATCTACAATCACCCAAATTGCATCATGACCGCCTCTTGTCTTAGGTAAGCCGGTAATGAAATCCATCGTAATCTTATCCCACTTCCATTCGGGGATATCCAATGGCTTAAGCATTCCTCCTGGTCGCTTTATGCTCGCTTTTACCTTCTTCGGCGAGATATCACACTCGCCACGAACTTGGCTATTTCGGTTTCATCGAGGCCACCAAAACTTTTCCTTCAAGTCTCTGTACACTTTAGTGGATCTGGATGAACCGAGAATGCAATCCTATGTGCCTCTTCCATGACTCTTTGCCTCAAATCCCCAATATTAGGCACACTGGCGATCCTCGGTACCAAAGGTTTCCGTTCTTGTCTAGCACGTAACCCCTTTGTAGGCTTTTCTCTTGCAACTCGCTTTAAATCAACCAAAGCGGGTCTTCATCCTGCTTTTCCCGAATATCATCCATCAACTCAGACCTTGCTAACAACGGCGCCACAACCTCGCCGATCTTCAATCGATCAAAACTTCGGATTTGCAGCCCGTCTAGCCTTTTCGCCACAACTTCAACACTTGAAACCGCGAACACGGGTTTTCTACTCAAAGCATCGCCACTATGTTGGCTTTACCGGATGATATTGAATATCTAGGTCGTAATCCTTTACGAACTCTAGCCATCTCCTTTGTCTCATATTCAGATTCTCTTCGGTAAAGAAGTACTTCAAGCTCTTGTGATCAGTGAAGATCCTCGCCTTAACTCCGTATAAGTAGTGCCTCCAAGTCTTTAGGGCAAACACTACTGCCGCCAACTCTAAGTCATGTGTTGGGTAATTCTTCTCATGCACCTTCAACTGTCTAGATGCATAAGCAATTACCTTTCCTCCTTGCATCACACACAACCCAAACCCTGTCCCGAAGCATCCGTAAACGCGTCATAATTATCAAAGATCTCGGGCGCCAAAACCGGGGTGTAGTCAACTTCTTTTTCAACGTCTGAAAGGCCTCTTCTCACTCTTTGGTCCACTCAAACTTCACATTCTTACGAGTGAGCCGGGTAAGTGGTGTAGCTATCCTTGAGAAGTCTTGAACAAACTTCCTATGTGCTTGGCCAGGACCAAGGAAACTTCTAACCTCTCAAAGCGTAGTCGGTCCGGACCACTTCTCAAGCTGCTTCAACCTTCGAGGATCAACTTTAATGCCATCTCCAGAAATGACATGACCCAAGAAACTCACTTGATTCAACCAAAAGTCACATTTGGAAAACTTAGCATACAACCGATTCTCTTCAAAGTCTCCAACACTATCCTTAAGTGTTCTTCATGTTCTTTCTCATCCTTGGAATATACTAGGATATCGTCTATGAAGACTATCACAAACTTATCTAAGTATGGCATGAAAACACGCTGCATTAAGTCCATAAATGCAGATGGTGCATTAGTGAGTCCAAAAGGCATAACTAAGAACTCATAATGTCCATACCTCGTCTTGAATGCCGTCTTGGTATATCTCGCTACCTTGATTTTCAATCGGTGATATCCCGACCTAAGATCAATCTTAGAGAACACGCTCCTTCCTTGCAACCGATTAAACAAGTCATCAATTCTTGGCAAAGGATATTTGTTCTTGATGGTGAGATTATTCAACGCTCGTAGTCGATGCACATCCTCATGCTACCGTCTTTCTTCTTGACAAACAATCTTGGGGCTCCCAAGGCGAAGTACTAGGTTGAATTATATTCCTCTCGAGCATGTCCTTAAGGTGAGCTTTCAACTCTTTCAACTCAGCCGGCGCCATTCGTAAGGTGCCTTGGCAACCTGGTGTCGCCCGGTATCAACTTGATCTCGATTCGATCTCTCTATCCGGCATGTTTCCCGGTAACTCTTCCGGAAACACTGAGGATACTCCTTGACCACGAGGGGTCTCCCTTAACTCGGGCTTTACTTGTTCCACATCCACTTTGCATACAACAAGTAGCCTTCACGGCCCTTCGACAAGCCCCTTATAGCCTTAACCGCTGATATTATCGGATGTCGCTTCTTGCTAGGCTTGTACACATTGCCTTGATAAGTCTTATCAGATTTCCCAGGTACCTTAAAGATCACTTTCTTTCCTCGGCAATCTAGATGGACGAAGTTCTCGGATAGCCAATCTATTCCAAGAATCACATCGAAATCCGAAAAGTCTAAAACCGTGAAGTCGCTTTTGCATCGATAAGATCCAACTTGGACTTCCACTTGTGGTATCATCTTAGTTACTTTCGTTACCTTCCCTAACGGTGTGGTTATCTCCAACGTATTCCTTAAAGGTTCCAAAGGTAGACTCAATTTCTTAGCTACTTTAGTCGACACGAAAGTATTAGACGCTCCCGTATCGAACAAAGCTCTGACCATAAAATTATTTAACATTATCGTACCTAATATAACGTCATCCTCAGGTTCTGCCTCTCTAGCATCAGCTGCAAAAACACGAACTGGGCGACTTGGGCCGCTTCTACCACTTCCTTGCTTCTGGTTACCCGTTGGACCCTTGGTCGGAAAGTTCTTGGCAAAGTGTCCCGTTTCTCCACAGAGATAACATCCGTTTGTATGAACTCGGCACTCACCTGAGTGATTCCTGTTGCACTTAGGGCAAAGGGGTGCTCCGGTAGGTGGTTTACTTGCTGCAGGGGCAGTGGTCTTCTTGAAACTCTGATGTGGTGCTCCTCGGTTATTACCCTGGCTCGTTCCAAAGCTCCTCTTATTCCCAACAACCACGGTGGCCTTCTTCCTGAAGGTCTCAACTTCCAAAGCTTTATTCAACAACTCCGCCATATTCTTAGCCGAGAAACCTAGCATGCCAGACTGTATATGATATGCTAACCCTTCCTTGTATAGGGCCATTTTCCTCTCTTCTACCTTCATTAGCTCAGGATAGAATCTTCCAAACTCGTTAAACTTGTTGGTGTACTGCGAAACTGTCGTAGTCAAACCCTGCGTAAGCTTTAGAAACTGTCTTGCCATATCTCGCCTTGCTCAGTAGCCGGGAAGTACTCATTGTAGAACATGGTCTTGAAACCTTCCCAATCTGTCACCTTACCACTGCTACTCTGTATCGAATCAATCCAAGCTTCAGCTGCACCCAAAAGAAAACTGACCGCCAACTGTGCCATCTCAGTCTCAGGGACATGTATGTTCCTACATGCCTTCTCAAAACTCCTAATCCATTCTTCAGCCTTCGAGTGCTCAACATTTCCAAAGAAATCCTGGACTTTGTTCCTTCTCAACCTGGTATACCAGTCAACTGATGGTGCTTGCTCGAAAACCGGTCTAGGGTGGTGAGTGCGCGGGTAAATTGGAGGTGTGCGTAAGGCACTTCTTTGGTGATCTTGGGGTTCTTTGAAACCGTAGGGTGGGTAGCCAAAACCTTCTTTGAAAGTCGGCGGGGTGACGGTGGTGTCAGAGGTCGTGGAGTAGGACCTACCGGAGGTGGATAGGGGACTGTTGTTCTTTGGTGGAACACAATGGGTGAGGTGTGGCTCACTGGTGGAGGGTAAAAGATTTGCGGCTGCGGAGGGTAGCTCACTGGCGGTGGTATCGAACTTCATTGGAACTTCACCGACCGGAGAAAATGGAACCGAACTTCCCACATGCCACCGTGGGGTTCTTTGAGGTCGTGGTGGCGAATTCATTTGAGAAACCGGTGAGGGGTTCTTTGTATGTGGTGGTGGTGACAAACTCTTTGAGGTGGATGACTTGGCCTCACAACACCTCCTCCTACGACCCGGTGTTGGACTCTCCCATCGAACTCCCGACGATTACGCACGGCTCCAGTTCGTGAACACCATCCTCGATGATCAAAGAAAACCGAGCGTTACTAATAGATCTAGAGAAAACTTATCTTAAAAGAATAGAAGCCTAAAAGGCGCTTTTCTCTCGATACCAACTATAACGCCCGTTCCCGGACACGAGTCCTTATCCGAAATCGAAGCGTTCGCACGCATAACATTAAATGAATAATATTACACGTAAGCCTCTACTACGTCGTATCAAATAAAAGCAAACGGAAGCAAAGACTCAAAAATTTTTCCCCAAACATTAAAGAATAGAAACCACTAAAGATAGAATAAATGTAATACTTATTACATTCAAAGAAACCAACGAAATCCAATGATACTAAGATAACTATTACATCCAACTAATCCAAGTCTATGAAATAGCATAAATGAAAGAACCAAAATAAATAAGAGTCTTCAACTCCGGCGTCTTCAAACGTCGTCATCAAAGTCCTCCTCGAAACCTTCACCAACCTTGTTCGTCTTCTCTCCCCAAACACATAAATAAACATGCATTTGAGGTAAGTACAATGTACATAGTAAGAAGTAGAAGATACAATTTAATTAAGGTTATTATTAAAAGCTTATCTTGGCGAGAACGACTCAATCTAGGGTTCACTTCATGCCCATCGACACGTCGTGACTATACGTTTCTACTTAGCTTATCTTTGTTACATCACTACCCAAGGACACTGCGCATGGCGTTCATCAGCCTGAAGATATACTTGCTAACTAACGTTGATTAGCACCGATTAGCTCCGGGCTCTCCCCGGTATGCGTATACGTCCGATGGATTTCCTCCACTACCCTTCAGCCGTTTAAGGCCAGCAGTGTTGTCCACCTTTTATGGCCGTATCACATCGCCGATATGAAATAGTGTCTAACCGAGAATAGATGATGTTTTATCTTTTACTACACATATGTATGTATTGATGTGAATTAACTAGCCATCCCTAGTGTTTTCAAGTAAGCTCCCTCACATCTCCTACTCTCGTACTTAGACCACTAGACGCGGACAAGTCCTAGCAAATACACCGACATTGATGAACCCTAGTTCACCAAAGCACAAGCCCTTTCATGCCCTTCCGACGGATCCGAACTTCAACTCCCTTTAAGAGTACATTCGGTGTTTTAACTGAACGCATCAGAAGTACAATCGAAGCTTGTTTATGTTTAATTAATCTTAATATATCGTGATTAAGAGTTTAAAACAATAAAGGACATGATGCTCAAGCTTGAAACAATTAAAGTAATAGAAATAAGGTAACAAATCCAAACGCTCGTTTAAACCTTATGGACGCCCGTCCACTAATACCGGACGCTCGTCCACTTAAAATCGCTACAACCTGTATGTAAAATCACCCCTCAAACGCCCGTCCACTTAAAGCAACGCCCGTTTGGCGGGCGCCCGTCCACTAATCCCGGACGCCCGTCCTCCTAAGAACGCTACAATCCTGAATCAAAAATCTACTGTCAGACGCCCGTCCAGCTAGTCCGGACGCCCGTCCGAACTACCAAAATCACAGACGCCCGTCTGACTAGTTCGAGACGCCCGCTGCACTGGGTTTACCCAAAACCTAAAATCTTCAAAAACGATTTTCAATCCGTTTCTAACCTAAATAACAAGCAATTTCAACACATAAAAATCACAGGGAAACATATCTAACTATACCATGGCATCTAGGACCATTAACCAACTAAAAGCCATAACCTTCTTACATCTAAACACTTAAAACCTTAATCTAAACCTTAATTAGATTGTAGGAAGAGCTTCTTACTTGTCTTGCGACCAAAAAAACCGGTCGATCGGCCTTGAAATCTGCAGCCTTTCCAACAAAGTCGCTATCCAACGATGCTCTTCTCACGACGATTCCGGCGTCAAATCGATCTCAAAACGATTGAGATTTGCTTAAGATTTTGGTGGCTGTTCAACCCTTTTTTTTTTTTCTCCCAAGTCGACGGCAAGAAGAAAAGGCGTTTGCTCTCTCTTTTTGACTAATGATTTAGGTTAGGGGATTAATGTGTATAATAGATCCCTTAATGTGTCCACTGTGACCAACTGTGACCACTGTGACCAACTTTCATCCAGATAACTCTTCCTGAAAATGTGTCCACTGTGACCAAAATGCCCCTGAATTGACTGGTTGAGATTTCGTCAATGATTCTTCACTCTTTTCTCCTCCTTGGCCCCAAATCTCGTTCTTTCTCGAGACTCTCTACCTTATTCTCAACCTTATACATCAATATAAGCCTAAAAACAAAGACACGAACACCAAGGCATAATATACATTGACGGAAACGTAATGAAATCCACATAAAACACGAGTTTTTAGGACGAAAACGCCTTTAGTCTCGAAACATGCATATAAGTGAATATCGTTCATATCCTACCCATAATAGCCCAAAATAACCATGAATAACTCATAAAAGGAGGCAATCTCATATAAGAAATACACTACAATTTGACTCCCATCAACTACCCCCCAATTAGCTTTTGCTCAACCTCGAGCAAACAAAGCGACTCTAAAATGTAACATAGAGTCAACATTGTAGTCATACACGGGATCATAATATGCAAAGGGTAAGTGAAAACAACCAGGCAAATGCACTTGAGTCTAATCCTCCATTATTACAAAGACGGAATGTCAGTGTGTGCATAGCTTCTCATTCATTCATCACAGTTAACCGGTTCAGATTATAGATGCATGACTAATGTTGTTACACCATAGTCTTATACTTCATAAACATCTCCACTAATCGAGGTCAAAAAAAGGCTAACTGAGGTCAGGCAGGACTTGCACGGTTGTAACATTAGGCTTGGGACGGGGCTAAACGAAAGGTTAAAAAGAGTATCAAAAGAGAAAAACGAGTGAGCTTAATCAAAACATCTTGAAATCGCCTCATAACTCACCTCCTTAGCTTGATTCGAGAAATTTTTCTCCTTCTTTATTCTAAAATTCAAACATAATTCAATGAAAACTCGTCCACCAACGCCACTTTGCAAGAATTAATACATAGCCATCATCAAACATTCTTTGACTCAACTTTTTCCAAACACTTCGTTCCATTTTTTTGACTGATTTTGATTTTTTTCTTTTTCTTTTTTTTTTTTCATAAACCAAACACCAACACTTTTTCTATCCCATCTCATTCGTAGTACAAAAGATTTACCAACACCATACATTGATACACATCTTCACCACCCCACACTTGTGCTAGCAAGTGTGCCCAAAATAAGATTAAAACTCACTCGTAGTGTGCCAAAGAAATGTAGACCACAAATAAAGGCTAAGGGTCGGTTATTATAGGCTCAATCACGAATGGCTAAAGTTCGGGTGGGGGTCTAACCACCCTACAAAGGCTCGGAGGGGCTTCTGTGGAAATTATGTACAGGGTTGGCTATTTGGCTCTAGTCGGGTCAAAGAAATGCCAGGACCGTCATCCCTTAATCTACCAAGATTGAACTTTCTATTTCGCCTCGAAGTTAATCATATAAGTTCTAGGTAACAGAATAGACTATGACAACTATAAGCATCACTAATTACCATAACTCATGATATTGAAGCTATTAAGTGCGTGTGTAGTCCTTTTTTATAACATGATCACGACTTAACTCGCACGCATTTACTCAATTGTAAAACACTTAAACTAAGGATATCATGATTCAACATATAACACAACATCAATCCATGAAAAAATTTAAAATATGGCCCAAATTCACACGATATAGCAAAAACTAAGACTACAAATCATTCAAGTACATGAAAACATGGCATTAAAATTTATCAACAAAAACAGTGAAGCTAAGTCTCCTACGCCCCACTTAAATGAAGCACTGTCCTCAGTGTGTGAGTGAGAAAGGGAAAAAAAATGTAGCTGAACTGTTGGCAAAGCTCATCCAATGCAATGCAACAACTGCAAATGTATCTCCCAGGGTGCCTGTGCTACAAAGTAATCACAAAGAATTCTTTACAACGAAAGGCCGAAACCTTAAGTGTAGGTAACACAAACATGGAGATGTATCTATAAAGAAAATATCGGCTATAGCATGCAAAAAAAAAACAAGAATCCCGTGACAGCCTCGTGTAAGCACGACCCGAATCCCTAGATCAAAATAGATACAACCACAGCAAAGCATGCACGGGACATGGTCCTCGTGCCAAAACATCAAATACGGATATGGGGGTACGCAATATGTAACGCACAAAATGGATCGCTATAGATGGAAAAATAACCCCTACGGGTAAACTACAGAACATTTAAGCATGATAGAAAGGCCACAGAGGCACACTCATCATAGAAAGCATCACACTTGCATACATATCATAGTCAAGGCATAAATTCACGTAAGAGCACATAGGCAGATATTCCACACTGTTTTATTTATGGCTGGGTTGCCTCCCCCAAGCGCCTTTGTTTTACGTCGTTGGCTCGACCTGGTGACGCTTAACAAACTCAAAACATAAACGACTCAAACAACTCAAATAGACACTCATCACATATCATGTAAGCTCATAGCAAGTCAACCAAATTCTGCATTCATCAGTTTAAACATGCTCGTAGATATCCCAAGGGCAATCATAAAAATAGTCGAGCTAGTGAGCGGCTTACCTCGTGCCACTTGTGCTGCTTTCACTTGCCATCTCACACTCTCTTTCCTCTCCGGCTTTGGCGATGGCTTCCTCTTAGACTTCTTGTAATTAGGCGGTTTATCAATCCGCACTTTTCCCAGCTTGGGGAGCACCGGTGCAACGGGCGATCCTGATTTATTATGTGCATCGATCTTGCCTCGATCGACGACATCTCATAAGCGCACCGCATCTCTTTTTTACAATCTTTTTCCTTCATGCACGTTAGTACACACCACACCACAAGAAATCAAAGATTCTGTATATAAACATTCATCATTTATAGCATTTGGACCTCTATCCTTGTAAACATTTAACCGCTCTCTCTCGCCCCCAACACCAAAAGAAATATCTCCACTCTTAACTCCTATCTAAGCGTCACTGGTGGTCAAAAAAGGGCGACCTAACAAAACAGAGGTCTTGGAATCCATCTCCATGTCAAGAATCACAAAATCCACGAGGAACACAAACATTCCAACTTGCACTAAGACATCCTCCGCTACCCCCAAAGGTTTCCTCACTGACCTATCAGCCATCTGTAGGGTCATTCCCGTAGGTTCCAATTCACCTAGCCCTAATTTTTCATATAAAGCCTTAGGCATCAAGCTCACAGAAGCTCCTAAATCACATAAAACATTTTCAATTATAGTATTGCCTATTGTGATAGGAATGGTGAAACCTCCTCTATCTCTCTTCTTAGGGGGTATCTTACTATCATAAACCGCTGAACACTCCTCCCTCATCTTAACTATCTTACCCATTTTCTCTCGACTTGTCAACATCCCTTTCAAACATTTAAAATACTCAGGCACACTAGCAATTGCCTCGAATAAGGGAACATTCATCTCTACCTTCTTAAGAATGTCGAGGAATCTACTCTGACACTCAGTAAGGACCGGCTTCGTAGGACCCTTAGGTGGGTAAGGCAACGGCGCCAAAATTCTTGATAGCAAAATACTTAACCGCTAACCTTAACCGACAGAGTATCGGGTCAATGGTAGTATAGTGGTTTCAAGGTCGAATCCATAGGGAATAATAGTGAAGTACCAAAGTCGACGTCTAAACATGGTTCTGGTCAATATTAAGTGAAAATTATTATAGCTAATGCAGAAAATAAATATTATTCTAACGGATTTATCTAGGTGATTAAAAGGCATAGACGAACTACGATCCAACAGGTTACTTTTACCCCACAGGAAAGACTTGACAAGGACGGTGTCTTAACCGACCTACCTATCCAATTCAGTTTATATGACATCCACGGGTGTCAACTCCTTATTCTTGCGTTAAGGTACGAACAACTCTCGCCTAACATGGTTGACCAGAATAATGAGCTGCTCGGGAACCTGATAAGAACCTCACATAGGCATAGTCCTAACGTCGATCTAGGTTGTCAATCTAACAATCAAGGCTATGTCTAGTGATTCTAATACCCGTATCCCACACCTCGCCGCAAAATACATATATAAGCTCAATGTGTGTGTAACAGTGAACAAGGTTGTCAATCTCATTCAAAGCTATTAAAACAATCAAAACAAGTTTAAGAACATGAATTCATCATACAAATGTTTAATTAAGCGCTACGCAACTCCCATCTCATCCCCCTTTCGGATTTTCACCCGTTTTCACATAATTTGGCAACACAACTACTTTAGCTACTCATAATCATACTAACAACGAAGTAATTAAAGGAAATTATACTAAGAACAATAATAAACGAAAGCATAATCATCATAAAAATCAAACCTTGAATATTGAGTAAAGGTCCTGCGCTAAAAGTCGAATCTTTGGTGTTGAAACAGAAATTTAATCTAATAAAAAGTATGTAGAATCAATGGAATTAATCTATGGAATATGGGGATCAAAGGGTGTTTAAACTACTCAAAAACCGCCTTAAAATCGCCCCTAAGATGCCCAAAGTCGTCCAGGATGAAATAGGGGCTGAATGAGCTGCGTATTTATAGTGTAGGTCGAAAATCTGATTCTGTCGGTCTTGAACGCCCGTTTGTGCCTTGGCAAACGCTAGTTTGTCTCCTGTCTTCAGTAAATCGGAAATAACCTTTTTGTGTAGAGCTCCGATTTGGACGATTCAAGATGCGTTAGAAAGCACGTTCAATTCCCTACAACTTTTATGCAGACGACTTGGCCAGAAAATGCCACCAAGATGGGTCAAAATAAATATTAATGGACAGGTACGGCGAATCTGATGTTGTCAGGGCCAAACGCCAGTTTGCATCCTCGCAAACGCCAGTTTTCCTTATACGAATCGGGCCAAAACCATCCAAACGTGCGTTTGAGGTGATTTGGACACTAGTTTTCCTGAAAACCCAACTTTCAGTATCATGTGAATGCCAGTTTGAGCTGGTCAAACGCTAGTTTGGGGTAGGCTTCAATATTTTCATCATAACTTCACTTCTATGCCTCCAAATGAGATGAATCATAATGCGTTGGAAAGCTAATTCAACGCTCTAAAACTTTCATCAGGACAACGCTACCTGAAAATGTCTCCAAGTGTGACCAAAATGCCCCTGAAGTGACTGGTTTAGATTTCTTTAATGATTCTTCACTCTTTTCTCCTCCTTGGCCCCAAATCTCGTTCTTTTCGAGACTCTCTTCCTTATTCTCGACCTTATACATCAATATAAGCCTGAAAACAACGACACGAACACCAAGGCATAATATACATTGATGGAAACGTAATGAAATCCACATAAAACACGAATTTTTAGGAAGAAAACGCCTTTAGTCTCAAAACATGCATATAAGTGAATATCGTTCATATCCTACCCATAATAGCCCAAAATAACCATGAATAACTCGTAAAAGGACGAAATCTCATATAAGAAATACACTTCAATTTGACTCCCATCAATGCCACCAACCACTTCCTCCCTCTTGCTAGCTTCAATTCTCGTTCTTACTGATCCACTAGAATTGCCAGTTTTATGGTGTTCAGGTTTATGTCCCTTAGGACCATCATCCTTCTTTTGTTTTCCTGAATTTTGCTTCTGACCTTGTTGCTGATGGGAGTCAACTTCACTGCACTTTTGTATGTGATCTAGCCCCCGTTTATCACTTTATTGGTATGTTCTGGGTAGATATAGACTGTTTCGAGAGTAATATCGAGAGTTATACGCACGGGGAGTTAAAATGTCATATTTATAGTAAACTCTGCCCTTTTGACGATATTTACTTCTTTTCCGAGCACTTTTGTCTTGCGGAATTACACGTGGAGTTTTGTTCGTATATGTTATTGCAGGACCTAGGTGGGTCGAGGGCCTGGAAGGTGATATTTTGGAATGAGAAACATGTTCAAGGCACGAAAGTAGCATTGAAATGGAGAAAATGCAAGTTTGGAAGGAAATTGGGTCGAACAAGCGTTTGGCTTACTCCAAACGAGCGTTTACAGCAAGCTCCAGTTAAATAATGTGATATCAGCATAAACTGGCATTTAGCCAGTCCAAACGAGCGTCTGTCAAGTTAGCATTCGATAGTGAAAGTTGGGTTAGAAGACGAACAAGCGGCCAAATTACCCCCAAACTGGCGTTTGGATGGGTTCAGCTCGAATACTGAGCTCAGATTCAGCAAACGGGCGTTCAAGACAATCCAAATGGGCGTTTGCCCTCAAGTCATAATCCACCAACCGAGCGTTCAAAGAATCCAAATGCTGGTTCACTGAAGAACAAGCCCTAATCAAGAATCAGATTTCCAGGAAAACGGGCGTTCACCATGAGGCAAACGGGTGTTTGCCATCGACAACAGTAGATTTTGACCTAGCACTATAAATACGCAGCCCTATTCTTTCATTCAGCAGTTTTTATACCTTAGGAATATTTTGGGCGATTTTGGTGCGGTTTTAGTGTAGGTTGATCATACTTTGATCCTTTGGTTCCTTAGTTCACATCCTTTGATTCTACACTGTTAGGAACATTTTTATTATGTTTTGATGATGACCATACTAGCTGTTATAGCAAGCCTGAAATAAGTTAGAATTCTCTGTATAAGTCCTTACTTAGAGTCTGACATATTGTATAAGTTAAGTCAGACAAGTATTGTACTAGTTGGTAGGACGGCAAAGTAAAACAGACATTCGACAGAGTGAAGCCAGCCAAGCACCAGCAGAAAAGCAGTGAAGACTTAATGGTATGACTTATAACCAAGGAAGTCTGTGATGACCTTGGATAAGTCTATGTATGTTTCATGTGATGAAATTCAATGTTCAAATATGGTGTACACTGATCTCACCCAAATCAATGATCAGTGAAGTAAAAAGATTCTCCTTAAACTGGAGTGATGAAGGAAACAGTGAATCGGTAGAGTAAACTGACTTTCGGCAAAGTGAAGGAAAAACAGTGAAGGAAGATCTAAACGGCAAAGTCAGATGGATCACTTGACCGTTCAAAGAACGGTGAAGTAATCCTTATCAGAACAGAATTGAAATATGATGAAGATTCAGAGGATCATGCATTTAATTCACAATCAATAGAGGATCAATCAAGGACGGATTTTCTGCTAAACATTTGCAGGAAAAATCCGATCACTGAAATCAAGGAGAATATAATTAAGGGGGAATCAAGAATAAAATCAAGGATTATTCCCCTCATAAATAAAGCCAACGGACGGAATTTCAAATCAAGGATACTCAAGAAAAAGAAAACTAAGCAGAAACTTTGTCACTTTGACAGACAGATAAAAACAACAATAAGAAAAAGAAAACTAAGCAGAAACTTTGTCACTTTGAAAAGCCTTCTCTCTGAACTTACAAGGATTTTATCTACAGATCAACTCAGACATCAGAACTACAATTTCATATTCAGCACTAAGATTGATCAATCAAGTTTGTGAATCTCATTCATAATAAACTGAAGCAACTGAATCAGAAGTCATCTGAGAAGGAGTTATGCTTGGGATAGCTGCTGAAGGATTTGATCTCAGGAGCGGTGAAAGAAAGAGAATCAATCATCAAGCCATTGCAGTCAAGGAGTGATAGTCTTGTAGATTGTGAAGCTTGGGAAGTCAAGGACAATCATACTATTGTATCTCTGTGAAAACAATAGTGAATTCCTCCAATCATCACAGAGAAGAGTGGATTAAGGGATTACACCACCCCGAACCACTATAAGCCTTGTGTCAATTTACTTTCGCAATCTAATTTCTGCATTCATTTAAATTGCCTAAATTATAATCTATATCTGTGATTGTCCAAACTACTTTGAAACAACATAGTAAGAAGGACTTATCCATTTGCCCAAAAACTTTTAAATACAAGAAATTTTTTGAAACTCCACTATAGTCATTCACCCCCTCTCGACTATTGTTTTACCCTTCCTGGGACCAACAATTGGTATCGGAGCAAAGTGTTCCTAGTATCGTAACACATTCGGATCTAATTTACAGTAACAAGGAGATCACATATTTTCAAAGTAGTTTTCAAATCTGAGTTGTCTACTCATTCACATTTAAATCTATTATTTGTACTTATGGATTCCTCAAACTTTATGTCAAAAGTACATGTTTTCAATGTTAATAATTTTGATGACTATAAAATAAGAATGCTATCTCATCTTGCAGCAACTCATGAGGAGATGCTGGACGTAATCAACGATGGACCAATCATGATCATGACTGTGGTATCTATAGGAGCAGATCAAGGAAATGAAATAGAGAAACCCAAGAAATATTGGACCAAGGATGACAGGAGAAGAGCAAATCTAGACTTTGTTGCAAAAGATATGATTTTGAAGACTCTAGATAGCAACATGTTCATGAGAATCAAAGATTGCAAAACAGCAAAGGAGATGTGGGACAACCTAGCATTGATAAATGAAGGATCTGAAGCAGTTAAAGAAAACAAATTATCTGTTGCAAAACAGAAATTTCAAAATTTCAAAATGAAGACTGGTGAATCCAATGATCAAATGGAAAACAGATTCTCTAGCATCATCAGTGAACTGCAACAGCTTGGACACATATCCCCAGAAAGAAGTATGCTTAAAGGTCTTGAGAGGCTTACCTGAAAGATGGAAGATCATAACATCAGTAATCAGAGGAACCACAAACCTTGCAAGAACTGACACTCTGACACTGATGTCCCAACTTAAGGCTCATGAATTCGAACTGAACGGTGAAGATGGTGCCCCGGCAGAGACACAAAAAGCCACTGCATTGATTGCACCCCAGCAAAGTTACTTTGCCGATTGTATCAGCAAAGAGACTCATGAACTTAAAGAACATGTAGCTTTATTAGTTAAACGTTTTGAGAGGTTTAGCAAAAAGAAGCCATTCAAAGGAAACTCATCATCAAACAAGAGGTCAAGCTCAAACAAAGACATGAAGAAGAAAGATGATGAATATAGATGCTTCAACTGCAACAAGAAAGGTCACTTCAAGGCTGATTGTCCTGAAGAAAATGATAAAGATGATGAAAAGAAGAAATACAAAGCATCCGAAAAGAGGAAAGGCATGAAAGCACTCAAGGCTGAATCTAGCAGTGAAAATAATGAAGAATCATCTGATAATAACTTCGGAACAATGAGTTGATGAAGAAGACAGCTCAGACAATGAAAAAGCATGTCTATGCCTCATGACCAAAGAATTAGATGAAGATGAACGTGATAGCTCAGACATTGAGAAAACAAGCCTATGTCTAATGGCCAAAGAATCAGATGAAACTGAGGTAACATCTAGCTCTTACTCTTCACCAAATGCGTCCACATCTAACACTACACAATCTTCTATTCTCCATTTAGATCCAGCAGACCTAGTCCAAAATCTCATGACTAAATTTGATGAAATTGAAATGAATCATGAAATTCTGGAAAAGGAATGCAAGGATCTAAGAAAGGAAAATAAAAGATTAAAGAAAGAACTGGATAAATCAAAAGCTGAACTAACTAGTAAGGAGATCTACCCAAATGATCAACAAACAGCAGAGGTTCATACATCTGCTGTTGACAGATCAGTTGAGAAAATCCCCCTACCAGTTAAGATAACAAATGAACCAATTTACAAACCCTCAAAAATGTTTGGATCCAGATCTGGTCTTGACTACAACAGTCAGGATGAGAGTAGAAACAATGGTCAACACAATTCTAATTCCAGGATCAACATTGAACCAAAATTTAGAAAGGGACAGACCAAGGTCTCAACCCTCATCCTGTACCGGTGAAGTCAAAACCCAGTGCAGTAAAATAGTAGACTAAATCATCAATCAAGTCAATCAAAAGCAAGGACTTTCTGAAAGGTAAAGAAAGACTTTATCCTTCAGAGGATGATTGGAATGTTGCACCTCCAAAATACAAGAAGAAACCATTCCGTAATATGCATCATGTGCTTAAGAAAAATCAAACTAGGTATACTCCTAGACACATGAAGCAAGTCAGGTTTCCCACTGCATATTGGAGAGTGAAGAAGGATACAAATGCACCAAAAAGTAGAGAAAAGTATCAGAATAACTTCAGTAGAAATACTAGAAGCTATTCTGCCATGCCTTATATATATGAAGTTGATGACTTTAACTATCCAAAAAGAAGAACATTTGGATATACACTTGGAGTAGGAGGCATGACTGCTAACAGGTATGGACCCAAAAAGTGTTGGGTACCTAAAATTAATTAAATTGTTTTGTAGGATGTCTGGTACATAGACAGTGGATGTTCCAGACACATGACAGGAAACAAGATATGGATCACTGACTTCAAAGCTTTTGATGGACCCAAAGTCGCATTTGGAGGCAAAGAAAACCCTGGCAAGATTAAGGGGGAAGTCAAAATGCTCAAGAACAATCTGAAGATTCAAAATGTGGCATATGTCAAGGGACTTAATTTCAATGTGATGAGCATTCGTCAATTTTGTGACAAAGGCTATACTGTGCACTTAAGCAAGGAATGATGCAAAGTCATTCACAGCCAAACCAACACAGTAGTATTTGTAGGAAAAAGAAAATATAACAAGTATGTGCTGGATTGGAAAACAGCCAAGGCAGAAACATGTTTGTTTGTCAAAAACAAACAGTCAACTAGCTGGTTATGGCATAGAAGACTAAATCACCTGAATCTAACGACCATCAACAAATTATCAAAGAACAAGTTAGTTGAAGGCCTGCCAGAGATCACATTCAAGAAAGAAAGTCTATGTGATGCATGTCAGAAAGGGAAACAAATCAAAAGTTCTTTCAAGTCAAAACCCTATCAATCAACAACAAGAATTCTACATCTGTTGCATATGGATCTGTTTGGACCAGTCACACCAATAAGTGTAAGTGGTAAGAAATACACCCTGGTAGTGGTGGATGACTACTCAAAATACACCTGGACCATCTTCATGAACAAGAAGAATGAGACACTCAAAAAGCTACCAGATTTGTTAAGAAGACTCCAAAATGAGAAAGAACTGAAAATCATCAAGATTAGATCAGATAGAGGCACTGAATTTCTTAATGAAATTATTAGAACCTATTGTGAAGAAAATGGAGTACTGCATCAATTATCTGCAGCAGGAACCCCACAACAAAATGGTGTAGCAGAAAGAAGAAAGCAGAACTCTCTCATAGAAGCAAATGAACAATGATTGCGAAGCATGCTTGCCAAAGAGATTTTAAATTGAAGCAAAGCAAACACAAAGATGCCATACACAAAACAGATCAATTATCAACAAACATCATGGAAAGACTCCATATGAAATATGGAATGGTAGAAAACCTAATATCTCATATTTACATATGTTTGGATCAAAATGTTTTGTTTTGAGCAGAATCATTGCATGCCTTTGATGAAAAGGTCGATGAAGCAATCTTTATGGGATACTTAGACACCAGCAAAGCATTCTGAGTACTCAACAAAAGAACATTGGTGATTGAAGAATCAATAAATGTAGTCTTTGATGAACCAAATACAAATGGTGAAAGTCTTCAAGAACAAGAAGAAGAAGCAACACAAAGACAAGTGTATATGAATAAAACAGTACCAGCAACTATTCTGCATCACAATTTTGGAAATCAAGATGAGCCACAAGTCAATACAATAGAAGAAGCACCAGAACTTGAAGCTCGTGCACAACATGAAATTACAGAAGCACCAAGTGAAGAACAACTTCAACCAGACCTAAATTGGCTAAGAGATCATCCTGAAGAACAAGTTATTGGAGATATCCACATAGGAGTAAGAACCAGAAGACAACTGGAGCATATGTTAACATGTTTTCTATCGCAAGTGGAACCCAAGACAATAGATGATGCAATTCAAGATGCAGATTGGATCATAGACATGCAAGAAGAACTAAATGAATTTGAAAGAAATGAAGTCTGGGAACTTGTTGACAGACCAGATATGGCCAACATCATTGGAACAAAATGGGTATTCAGAAACAAGATGGATGAGCAAGGAATTGTTGTCAGAAACAAAGCAAGGCTAGTTGCAGAAGGAATAGATTATGATGAAACATTTGCACCAGTAGCAAGATTGGAGGCAATCAGACTTTTTCTAGCTTTTGCTGCACACAAAGATTTCAAAGTCTATCAAATGGATGTCAAGAGTGCATTTCTGAATGAACTTTTGGAAGAAGAAGTATATGTGGAACAACCCCTTGGTTTCCAACTCAAAGGAAAAGAAGACAAAGTATACAAACTAAAGAAAGCTCTGTATGGACTCAAACAGGCACCCAGAGCCTGGTATGAAACACTATCACAATTTCTGATCAAGAATG
The DNA here is from genome assembly GCA_026214975.1 of Gentiana macrophylla. NCBI lineage: Eukaryota > Viridiplantae > Streptophyta > Magnoliopsida > Gentianales > Gentianaceae > Gentiana > Gentiana macrophylla. The sequence goes on along the minus strand of CM047807.1, from coordinate 52,895,475 downwards.
GATTCAACAAGGGAACTATAGATAAGACTCTATTCAAACTAAAGGAAGGAACAAGCACATTGCTAGTACAAATCTATGTTGATGACATCATCTTTGGATCAGAGGATGAAAAGTTATGTGAGAAATCTGCAAATCTGATGAAGAGCAAATTTCAGATGAGCATGATGGGAGAACTGAATTATTTTCTTGGCCTTCAAATAATGCAAATGAAGGATGGAATTTTTATTAGTCAAGCCAAGTATACAGAAGACTTAATACACAAGTATGGTATGGATACAAGTGGCACAGCAGATACACCAATGTGTGCAAGAGTCATTCTTGGAAATGATGAAACTAGAAAGGATGTTGATCAGAAAATGTATAGAGGAATCATTGATCCCTACTATACTTAACTGCAAGCAGACCTGATATAGCATTTGCAGTAAGAGTATGTGCAAGATTTCAAGCTCAACCAAAAGAATCACATCTTCTAGCAGCCAAAAGAATAATCAAATACCTGAAAAACACTATCAATGTAGGGATTTGGTATCCAAAAGATGGAGGATTCAAGTTGATATCATATTCAGACTCTGACTATGCTGGATGCAAAATAGATAGAAAAAGCACATCTAGAACTTGTCAAATGCTAGGCAGCAGACTAATTTCATGGTTTAGCAAAAAGCAAAACTCCATTTTACATCATCAACACCAAGCGAGAATATATAGCAAAGAAAGTGGTTGTTGTGCACAAGTACTTTGGATTAGACAACGACTAAGGGATTATGGAGTGGAGGAGAAAACAATTCCAATCATGTGTGATAACACAAGTGCAATATCTATTACTGAAAATCCAGTGTTGCATTCAAGAACAAAGCACATTGATGTAAGACATCATTTTATCAGAGATCATTTTGAAAAAGGAGATATCATTCTAAAATACATACCCACTGAAGATCAATTGGCTGACATCTTCACTAAACCACTCAGTCATGAAAGATTTAGCATGTTGAGAACTGAGTTAGGAATGATTGAAATCGACTAAGTTCCAAAGAGCGGCTAACTGGAGTAATCGGCTAAGTAACTTAATTAGCTGTTCAAACCTTTGCCGTTACAGGAGATGTAGCAAGTAAGGCATAGGTATCCAGCAAAGTTGACTTAACTGATTGTTAGGAACAGGAAAGAAAAGCGGCTCAGTGAAAGAGTCACCACACCGACTAAGTGGCCAGCCAAGGCACTTCACCGAAATAAAGATTGGAATCATGGGTAAAATAACAGTGTGAACAAAATCTACTTTTTTACACGTGGAGAATAAGGGAGTTATGGAAGATTATATTAGAAGATGATTTCACACGTGGAGATCAATTTATAATTATGGAGGTAATTATATTATTTTCTTTGAATTACAAACGCCTCGATTCCCGGGCTCTATCATTACTTACCACAATCCACTCCCCCATTTCACTCGAATATCGCGATTTATATACACAAAATCACGCCATTATGTCATAAAATCCTTCCACATTTAAACCACGTTCACACTACCCAAATCATCCTATATAAACTACACTTAGAAATTTTCTGAAATTTTTACACTCCCTTGCATATCATCATTCCTCTGTAAATTCACATTTCACTCTCAAAAATTCTTTTAACATCCAAAAATGGCTTCATCCTCCTCAACCACCGAAACTGGGTATGAAAAATCGATTGCCACTGGATCATTCTTCCAAGAAGAACACTACTTAAAGCTTTGTGGAGATGATGATGAAGCAAAACGACTGGCAGCTGGATGCAAAAACCTAAAATTATCAACCTTTTTCAATCCCCTAGTAACCGAAGTCTGCTATGAAAGTCTAATTTCTTTCTGGAAATCTGCAAAATACATCTCTGGGCTACTTGCAGCAGAAGGTGACGATTGGGAAGAAGATAAGATCGTTGCATCTGTCAACGGAAAAGACATAGTGATTACAGAAAAGGTAATCCGAAAACATCTTAAACTTTCAAATAAGGGTCAAGCAAAAGTAACCTTGGTACCACAAAACCTGGATGATTTATGGGTAACCATCTCCAAACAGGCAAACCCAGGATCAAAGAAAGTCAATTGTCTTATATCCGCTTTAAAGAAGCCATTCAGTGAATTCAGTGCCCTAATTGGCAAAACCATCGAAGGAAAGCTGGGAGCAAATAATGCCATGACAGAAATCAGAATGCGATTAATGGGAATCATCTACAACAATCTGGAGTTCAATTGGGCAAAATACTTCTTTTTAAGACTCAAAGAACAAATTCAAGGTGAAGTTAAAGCAGCCAACAAGGGAACAACAGAAGGAAAGACGAAGAAAGGACAATTCTGGGTAAAAAAAAGTCATATGGGATTCAGTTACACTAGCTGATGCAATGTCTCAAAGTCCCTGTTGTACAACTTCACAAACTGCATGAGTCTAAGGTCATGTTTACTTATGTTAAACAGCAAAAACAAGCAGGAGGAGGGAAGAGAAAGAAAACAACAACTCATCCCTCCGGTCAAAGAAAGAAACAAAAGGTTCAACGCAATTTTGACAAGACAGCCTTTGGAAAATTAATCGATGAAGAAGAAGAAGAAGAGGACACTGATGTTGAGGCAGAACAACATGGAGAAGAAAATGAAAGTGAGGATGAACAACCTCTAAATGAGGAAATCATAGGAGACAAAGGAGATGATGAGGAATCTCCAGAAGAACCTGCACAATTGTCTGCAAACGATATTGATGATCAAATTGCAGAATATCTTGAATGGAAAGAAGGCGATTCCAGAAAGCAGATTCAAGATTCAGAACGCATGCTTGCGGAGGAAGCATGGCTCTTCAATTTTCTGGGAATCACCACTCTGTTTGGTGTACTTGATGAATCTCCTCTTTGGGACATGGTAGATGCAGCAAAGGCAAAAATGCCCCAGATCTCTAACAGCCACAATGATGACTCAGAAGATGGTAGAGATGATGATGATAACACTGATCAAGATGACGGAGATGATTAGGATGACAATGATAATGATGACCATCATGCTGATTATCATGACAAACAAGGAGAAGAGGTTACTCCTACACCGGATGCAATTGATGATGACATTCTTCTAAGCACTTTCCTACAGCACATGCATCCCATAAGTCAACAACACCAGCTAAGACAACCACTCAACCACTATCTGTTGCAACTCCGGCTGACAGCATAAACATAGTGGACACTGGCTCAGCTGCTACCACTCCAGCCAAGACAATCACCAGCACAGAGCAAGGGGAACAGCAGCTCAAGCCACACCAGCATACACATCTACACAAATTCTTGAAGACTTGGATGCCCATGTAGATGTAACTCAGCACCAAGACAAAGGACAGCAAACAGACCCAGAACCAGCTGACATCCGGCACAAACTCTCTATGTTGGCCACTGGTATCTCAAATGAAACCTTTGAAAAAGCAACAGATCTACTGGCAGAAGAACTAGAGCAGCAAGCCATGTATCATAGATCTATGACCTCGGCATTCAATGACAAAAGCTACTCCATTGAGCAAAAATTTGAGGCCATTGCTGAATACATCGAGGCACAGAACATTGTTGTTCAACGCCAAGGAGACATGATGAGACAACTCAACATTAACATCACAAACAATCTTGCAGATTCATATCCATCGAATCAAAGCTGGACTCTCTGATTGGAACGGCAGAGGCAACAAAAAGCATCTTACTCCAGCAGAGGGATGATGCTGCCAAAAAGGGTGGAAATCAGGATAAGCCTGAAGGATCAACTATTAGACCCCCAAACTTCACTGAAGAACAACTGAGAGCAAGGGACAGAGAAATAAGGATCAGAAATGAAGCAGAAGAACAGCAAATGAGGGCTAGATAAGAAAGAGAAAGAGCCCTAAATGAACCCTACACTGGATTTCCTTTTCCAATGCAAAGAAGAGATGATGACAGAGACAGATCCGGCAAACAGCAAAGGCAAGGATCTAGTCAACCAAGAGGATCAGCAAGTCAACACGGACTCAAGCACGGAGAAACACCACAGAGGCGGCAGCAGCTCCCGATACACTGGTGGGCACAGAACATACACTGGTCACAAAAGCAAAGCAGAATATGAAGCAGATGTACTGGACCATGTAAGAGAATTTTTCAGAGTACAGGAAGGACTTTATCCTCATCTCTCACAAGATAAAGCATGGGCTGATTGGCTAAGCTATCAAGATGAAAGGATGAGAACTGATATGGCCATACTCTACAATGATGTCAAGAGAGAGTTTGCACTTCTAAAACAATCCAACAAACAAACCAAGCTCAGCCATACCACTTTCAAAGAAAAGGACCGGAAGACTTGCCAACCGAACAACAAGAAGACTTCAACTATATGGCAAAATTCTTCAACCCTATTGGTAGAATGGACAAACAGGAGCAGTGGAGTCTCTACAAAAGTCTCAAGTTTGCTGACTCACATGTTGTTGAAGCTAGGGAGAGACTTGAGAAGTACTTTGAAGAACCTAGGGCAAATGAGACCATGCCAGATTTCAATGAGACTCTTTGCCAAGAAAGTATTCAAGGAGTATCGAATACTTTGCTATGGCATCTTGGAAGTGGAAGTTTCAGAAATTGATTGGAAAGACATTGAAGAGGTTCAGACTACAAATTCAAAAGGTACAAGGCTGAATTAAGCAAAATGTAGTTTGTAACACTTGAATAAATTTTTGAACTTATTACCTGGATGAATAAAATTGTTGAATTTTTGTTCTGTTGATTATTATGAAAAATTGGCTTACTTATGTTCAGGCTTATGAGGGTTTTGGCATCATCAAAAAGGGGGAAATTGTTTGGAACATTTTTATTATGTTTTGATGATGGCCATACTAGCTGTTATAGAAAGCCTGAAATAAGTTAGAATTCTCTGTATAAGTCCTTACTTAGAGTCAGACATATTGTATAAGTTAAGTCAGACAAGTATTGTACTAGTTGGTAGGACGGCAAAGTAAAACGGACTTTCGACAGAGTGAAGCCAGCCAAGCACCAGCAGAAAAGCAGTGAAGACTTAATGGTATGACTTATAACCAAGGATGTCTGTGATGACCTTGGATAAGTCTAAGTATGTTTCAAGTGATGAAATTCATTGTTCAAATATGGTGTACACTGATCTCACCCAAATCAATGATCAGTGAAGTACAAAGATTCTCCTTAAACTGAAGTGATGAAGGAAACAGTGAATTGGCAGAGTAAACTGACTTTCGGCAAAGTGAAGGAAAAACAGTGAAGGAAGATCTAAACGGCAAAGTCAGATGGATCACTTGACTGTTCAAAGAACAGCGAAGTAATCCTTATCAGAACAGAATTGAAATATGATGAAGATTCAGAGGATCATGCATTTAATGCACAATCAATAGAGGATCAATCAAGGACGGATTTTCTGCTAAACATTTGAAGGAAAAATCCGATCACTGAAATCAAGGAGAATATAATTAAGGGGGAATCAAGAATAAAATCAAGGATTATTCCCCTCATAAATATAGCCAACGGACGGAATTTCAAATCAAGGATACTCAAGGCTATAAATAGAAGGCATTGACGGACAGATAAAAACAACGATAAGAAAAAGAAAACTAAGCAAAAACTCTGTCACTTTGAAAAGCCTTCTCTCTGAACATACAAGGATTTTATCTACAGATCAACTCAGACATCCGAACTATAATTTCATATTCAGCACTGAGATTGATCAATCAAGTGTGTGAATCTCATTCACAATAAACTGGAGCAACTGAATCAGAAGTCATCTGAGAAGGAGTTGTGCTTGTGTTAGCTGCTGAAGGATTTGATCTCAAGGAGCAGTGAAAGAGACTGAATCACTGAAGCTGTTGCAGTCAAGGAGTGATAGTCTTATATATGGTGAAGCTTGGGAAGTCAAGGACAATCATACTATTGTATCTGTGAAAACAATAGTGAATTCCTCCAATCATCACAGGAGAAGAGTGGATTAAGGGATTACACCACCCTGAACCACTATAAGCCTTATGTCAATTTACTTTCTGCAATCTACTTTACTGCATTCATTTAAATTGCATAAATTATAATCTATATCTATGATTGTCCAAACTACTTTGAAACAACATAGTAAGAAGGGACTTATCCGCTGCCCAAAAACTTTTAAATACAAGAAAATTTTTTGAAACTCCACTATCGTCATTCACCCCCCCTCTGACTATAGTTTTTCCCTTCTCTGGGACCAACAATCACACTTCCTATAGCTTATATTTACGTTTCAAGATCAACGATTCGAATTTTTAGAGCAATTATTTCTTCAATACTTTGTGGATCAGATTTTCGTCAGTTATATGGTAATGAATTATTCTTCTTTTATTATTTCTAGCATGATTTCAATCTCTATTCTGTTTGTTAGCATAATTAGGAGTAGCTAATTGCATGTGTAGCCGAATTATGTGAAAGCGAGTGAAAACCCGAAGGGGACAAGATTGGGAGCTGTGTAGTGCGTAATTGAATGTTTTAATGATTAATCCACGTCCTAAAACTTAATATAACGTCTTTGAATTTGATTGATCACCTGGTTCACTGTCACACACATCGAACTTATAGATGTATTTTTCGGTGAGATGTTGGAAAAGGGGTTTTGGGATCGTTGCGTAGATTTGGCCTAGTTGTTAGGACCGTTTCCAATACAGAGGTTTGTCATTGTTGTTCGAGCAACTCTAGACCTTAATCATGTTAGGATAATCGGTTTTCTAAAGGGAGAGTTGGTTAGCTTCACATTGGGTGGTTAGATCGAGTTGTTCAGTCTAATCACTAGAATTAGGAGTTGGCACCCGTGGATGTCATTAAACTACTTAGGATAGGTAGGTTGGTTAAGGAACGCTCCCTGTCAAGTCTTTCCTTAGGGGTAAAAGTAGCTCGTGGGATCATAGTTTGGCTATGCCTTCTAAGAACTAGAAGCCAAACCGGTAGTTTAATCTTTATTTCTGCACTAGTATAAGATCTTTCCACCTTTGATTGACTGGAACTAAGTTCTACGTCAGCTTTGGTACTTAGACATTACACCTTGTGGATACGACCTTGTGACCACTATACTCCCGTTGACCCGATACCCTATCGGTGAAAGTCAGCAGTTAAGTATTTTGCTCTCAAGAATTTTGGCACCGTTGTCGGGGAGTAACGTCTGAAATCTTTTAAGTTGCCCGAAAGGTTGGGCTTAGGTCATTTTTATTTTGTTTTCTTGTTGTTTCCTATATTACAGTGCATGACCCGATCTTCAAAACAACCTCTTATCGAGCTGATTGAAGAGATTGAAACTTTTGCACGCCACAGAAACAGTCAACGCCAACAAGAAATTCTGATTGCTAGTCCGAACCCTCTGTTTGAAGAAAAAGGGGTAGTAGAAAGCTCTATCTCAGATTCCTCTGAAGGAAGGGAGGACATAATGAATGGTAGAGATACCAGTGATCCCTACAATGAACATAATGCACCAGGGCAAACATCGAGCACTACTGGTGGTAATGCAACACTGCCGTTGCAAACTCCACCGAGGGACCCTCGTGTAGAACAGTTAAAAGGGAACGATACAGTGTTACAACAGTTGATTACCCCACAATTCAATCAGAGAACATGGATTGGACAGACCAGGAGAGGACAGAATTCCCAGAACTTCCAGCCAGAACTCGATCAAGCTACTGTAAACTGAGTACTACAGATGCTAAGGAATCAAGGAAACCAACAGGGGTTCCAAAACCCATATGCTCGGCAACCACCTATGTAGCAGTTTAATCAACAGCAACCACAGCAGAATTACCAGCCGCAGAGGGCTTAGCAGGTAAAGGGACCGAGAGTCTGCCGAGATTACGTGACTACCCCACAGGAAGTTACAGGGAACAATTCAATTAGAGTGCCCCCTATCAATGCCAACCACATGGACATAAATCAGAATATCTTGAACATGTTGGGGGAACACGCCTTGTTCCACAGGAAGTCAACTGAGAACCCGAATAGTTTTTTGGATCACTTCCTTCAGATTTGTAGGACAATAAAGTATAATAGGGTAAGTGACGAGGCGATAAAGCAGATAGTTTTCCCGTTTGCACTTTGAGAGGATGCTAAGGATTGGTACGATTCATTGCCTAATGATTCGTTACATACATGGGTGGATGTGGTTATAGTGTTTCTGAGGAAGTACTTTCCACCAGCTAAGATTTTTCGATTTGAAAGAAGAAATCTCTTCGTTTGATGGTCCCGAGGGAGAGACACTGAAGGAAACATATGAGAGGTTTAGGGGTCTGCTAAAGAGATGCCCTCCACACGGTTTTTCCACATTTGAGCAGGAAATTGTATTGTTTAGAGCCTTAGAGCTAGTGGACCAGAACAAGCTGAACGCCGGATCAAGCTATGAGACAGATTGAGAATATGGCTTATGGAGAAGGGAAATGGGGGTCATCTAGGAAAAAGAAGAAGGCTCTAATGGAAAGTGTAAAGTCATTGAAAGAAGAGTTGGATAGAGAGACAGCCATGCATGATAAGATGCAAGAAATGGTACTGAAGATGGACCAAATGGAGCTGGATAGAAAGAAGGCACAGCAATGCCAACTCTGTGGGGGTGGACACTCAGCAATGGAGTGTACATCGTCAAAAAAATTCACTTACCCACAACAGTTGACATCTACCCCAGCACAACAACAGTTGGGAAGCCAGAATGATCAGCAGAAGATGAATATGTATGCAATAGGGCAGATGAATACAAATCAGCAAGAGTTTGGTCAGCAACAGTAGTGGAATCAGAATTTCGACAATCAGCAAGGGTCGCCAATAGAGTATGGTATGGGTGATGATTCATAGAAATATGATGTGAGTTATGTTGGACAAGGTAGTGGGGGCCAGTGGAATCAGAATCAGCATGGTCAAGGTTAGAATCAGGGGCAGAATCAAAACTGGAATCGTAACAATAATCAAAGCCAAGGTTTTAGACAAAACCAAAGCTCATATAACCGACCTTGGAACCAAGACCCCCAGAGTCAAAATTCCTACCAGAATCAGAACCAGGGCAACTATCAGAATAACCAGAATCAGCAATCTCAATCACAAGGCCAACAAAGACAACAAGCAAGGTCGAGTGGGGCCGAATCAAGGATGGAGTCAGAATCTGATCGGGGTCAATCAGGTTATAATATACTTGACCACCATAAACCAATACTAGCAAGAGGACTAGGCCCATCGTAGTATAGCTATAGTGAATCAAGGTCGATCCCACAGGGAACCAATTGTGGATCATCTTATATACAAACAATTAATTAAACATGTCAAGGACATAAAGCGGTCTACGACCAACATAAGACAAGAAAGGTAAAGACACGACTCGACACAACGTAATTAACCTCCCTAATTATAGTCTTTATCGTTTGGACCGAGATAATTTATATAATAAATTGAACTTATTAACTGTCAATCCGTTTGTATCTATCTTAGATTGGCTACGGGAGTCATCCTCTTTAACATGACTTAGCACCGGTTAGGTTGCTAGATCACTGTGCTACATTACGTGACTTCACCTTTTGGGTATCCATCTCATATAACTTGCACGCTTACGACACTAAGGATGCCGATATTAATCGTACACCTCGTCTAGGCAACATTCCTATGGTTAGGCGTACTTCCTAAGCGATTACTCAAGCTCTCGTCCAACTAGCAATTACCAAGTTATAGTCTCATGCTAATCTACAACGTACGTATAAGCAGGTGCATGCAATTACTGAATATAAACCTACCTAGATAACGCTGAATGTCCGTGAAGAGCAATTCATAAGCCTACCTCAGAGTTTTATATTGGCATTTCCTTTTTACACGTTTTAATTAAACTAAGCGAGTAACGTAACCATAGTCATACCTACTGAGATAATAAATTCAACTAGGCTAAACCTACCATAAAGACGTGGCAGAAATAACTGATGAAAAAGGGCTCGGTCGACCGAGTGTAAGGCCTCGGTCGACCGAATGACACCTTTCGGTCACCCGAACGATTTCAACCCAGAATACATCTTAGAATATATCTCTCGGTGTTTCATCATACGTAAGCAGATTAAACAAGAATTTACAGTATTCATATAAACTAACATAGATACGCATTAATTAAATCAAGTATATTCATGAATAAATACTAAGTGTATGACGTAGGTTATTGGATCCTCATAGACAAGGTATCGCCACCTTCCCAACGTCATAGCCTAGATCTACATCATCTAGCTATGATTAACTAACTCAAACGATAAAGCATAATTGGGGAGGGATTAATTACTTAAAAGAAAGAAACAAAAAATAAAGGCTTACATATTTGCAGCCATAATAAACTGCTGGACAGCTACATTGTAATGTACCAAAGCTATGAATGTAATTGATAAAAAGGTATAAGGTATTGTATGTATGTCTAAGGTGTGTGTTTACAAATTTCGTAGTCGCTTTGCTTATATAGAGGTCAGAACCGACCCTAGGAGGATCTAGAAGATATACACGCGAAAATCCCGTGAGTGACCGAACCGACATACTCGGTCGAACGAATGATAGGGCTCGGTCAACCGAGCCTCCTCTGCGCCGTGTTAAACGCGCTTTGCGTCTATCTTGTTCCCCGCCGCATCCTTCCCGCGATCGATCCGATTCCTCCGATTTATCTCTTGATTAATGCTCCGATTTTCTTCCTTATTATCTCGAGATTTCTTGATTCAATGACATTTATCCTCTCGATTTGTCGTGATCTCGCAAAATCAGCATTTATCGCACAATAAATCGGTCTTTTAATAATAAAACGACTAAATACCAAATATCATATTAATAATCACTTAACATTAAATAATAAATATAAACGAGTGATTTAATATGAAATATACATTATTAATCTCGATTTAAGGTCAATGTTGATGACTTTTACGGGTATAATTTGACCGTCATCAGAATCAGGGCCAGGAGAACAATAATAATCAGCAAGCAAGCCTGCCGCCCAGGAATAACAAGTCTGGCACCTATCAACACCCGAATTCTCATCTCCACCAGAACAATCAGAACAATCAGCAATCGAACAATTCTGGTGCTCAGAAGACTCCCACTGAGATGCTCTTGGAAATATTGGATAGGAGTGTTTCTGAGTTGAACAAGAACACTGTGGAACAGAAAGTAGCAACCCATTCTGCTATTCGGAACTTGGAGACCCAAGTAGGGCAAATAACTGACACTTTAAAGACAAATCTGAGTGGTGGGCTCCTGAGCAATACTGAGAGAAACCCGAAGGCTGTGAATGTTGTGTTCACACGAAGTGGTAAAGTGGTTGGGCCAAGTGATAAGAAGAAAGAACTGTGGGCAGAGAAAGTGGAAACTGAGAGAGCCGAGAAAGATAGGATAGTTGACCGTGAATGGGCCATGTATGGTGAAGTCGAGATTGAAGATTTGAAAATTGGCAGTGTTGAGAAGGAAATGGCTGCAATGAGGAAAGAGTTGGATGCCACAAAGAAAGCATTGGCGGAGGCAAAGAAGAAGGCGTCAGAATAGGCAAAACCGAAGAAAGACTATGTGGTCTTGGATATCAAAGAAGAAGAGCCCTCGCCGCATAAAGCAAAAGGTAAACAAAATAGAATTCCTCCTCCTCCCCCTGATTTTGATGTTAATACTTTACCCTACCCTCCTAAGGGACCAAGAAAGGACATAATGACCCAAGGTCAGGCGAAATTTCTAAATCTCCTAAGAATGTAGAGGTGAACATTCCCCTAATAGAGGCTATTTCGAGCATTCCCCTATATTTTAAATTTTTGAAAGGAATGTTGTCGAATAAGGAGAAGATGCAACAGATGGTGCATCTAAGTGAGGAGTGTTCTGCGATTTTTGAGAATAGGATACCCCTAAGTTGCAGGATAGAGGTAGCTTTACCATCCCAATTACCATTTGAGAGACAATGTTTAAGAATGTGTTGTGTGATCTAGGAGCTTCTGAGAGCCTAATGCCTAGAGGAATTTATGAGAAGTTGGGATTGGGTAAGTTAGAACCGACAGGGATGACCCTACAGATGGCAGATAGGTCTGTTAGGACACCTATGGGGGTAGCTGAAGATGTGTTAGTACAGGTTGACAAGTTTGTTTTTCCTGTTGATTCGTAGTTTTAGATATGGACATGGATGCAAAAAATCCTCTTTTGTTAGGTCGGCCGTTCTTGAATACAGGAGAGACCTTGATAGACGTTAAGAAGGGGGAAATCATACTACGAGTCAGGAAAGAGAGTGTCTCCATTAATGTGTATAATGCAATGAAACATCCTGAGGTGAAGAGAGTGATTGTTTTTCTATTGATGCTATACATCCTTGTATTTTGGAGCACACAAACCTACAGGGATACCAAGAGCCGATGGAGGAATGCTTGATGAAGTCAAGCACCGCGGATGATGATGATCCGAGAATGAGAACTCAGGTATATCATTTGGAGGCAACTGCCTAGTCGACGCGGGATGGAACAAGAAGTTAGATCTCGGTTTGAATGGCAAGCTACCAAAGCCATCAATCGAGGAACCACCAACTGATCTCGAGTTGAAGCCACTTACTGAGCATTTAAAGTACGTATTTTTAGAACCTAATAAATTACTTCCTCTTATTATTTCGTCTGCAGTAACCGTTTTGCAGGAAGCCAAGTTGATTCATGTTCTCAAGAAACACAAGAAGGCCTTCGGATGGAAGATGGTTGATATCAAGGGGATTAGTGCTGATATTTGCAAGCATAAAATAATCCTTGAAGAGGGCGCCAAGCCGGTCCGGCAGTTTCAAAGACGGCTGAACCCATATTTGCAAGAAGTTGTAAGGAAAGACGTGGTGAAGATGCTGGAACTTGGGATAATCTACGCGATATCCGATAGTGAGTGGGTCAGCCCCATGCAAGTTGTGCCCAAGAAAGGAGGCATCACTGTTGAGCTGAATGATAAAGGTGAGCCCATTCCGACTCGTTTAGTTACTGGTCATTGGGTGTGTATTGACTTTCGCATGCTTAAAGATAAAAGTAGGAAAGGTCATTTCCCCCTCCCTTTTACTGATCAAATGCTAGAGCGTCTAAGTGGTCATGTGTTTTAATGCTTTTTAGATGGTTTTAGTGGATACTATCATATCCACATTGATATACATGACCAGGATAAGACTACCTTTACGTGTCCATATGGCACTTTCGCATTCAAAAGAATGTCGTTCGGGTTGTGTAATGCACCCACGAAGTTCCAACGATGCATGGTCGCCATTTTTGTTGATATGATAGAACGGTTTATGGAAGTCTTTATGGATGACTTTAGTGTTTTTGGTGACACTTTTGATGAGTGTTTGTCTAACATTGATAAGGTGCTTGAGCGTTGTGGAGAGACAAACCTAGTTCTAAATTGGGAGAAGTGTCATTTCATGCTCACTGAGGGAATTGTGTTAGGACAAAAAGTGTCGGGGAAGGGAATAGAGGTAGATAAAGCTAAGATAGAGGCAATAGCTAAGTTTCCTCTGCCCACAAATCTGAAGACCCTAAGATCATTCTTGGGTCATGCAGGTTTTTATCGTAGGTTCATCCCGGGGTTTTCCTAAATTGCTAGACCTCTTACCCTTCAGTTGATGAAGGGAGCTCCCGGTGTTTTTGATGCGGCATGTTTAGATGCCTTTAGAACACTTATGAAACTTCTTACTTCAGCTCCTATCTTAGTGGCACCTGACTGGTCCAAGGAGTTTGAAGTCATGTGCGATGCGAGTGACTATGCTGTAGGAGTGGTCCTAGGTCAGAAGGTCGATAAGTTGTTTCGACCTATCTACTATGCGAGTCACGCCCTAAATCCAGCTCAACAAAAGTATGCTACCACTGAAAAGTAACTTCTAGCCATCGTTTTTGCTTTCGATAAGTTCCGGTCGTACTTAGTTGGGTCGAAAGTCATAGTTCATACAGACCATGCTGCGTTGCAATATCTGTTCGCTAAGAAGGACGCAAAACCACGCTTGTTGAGGTGGATCTTGCTACTTCAAGAATTCAACGTAGAGATTAAGAATGGGAAGGGATGTGAGAATGTGTTAGCTGACCACCTGAGTAGGATGGAACCGGGTGAGGAGAGATACCTTACTAACGTTGACATAGATGACCGCTTTCGGGATGAGCAGTTGTTCGTAGTGGATACGATGCTCCCGGTTAAGCAAGGAAATTTTATGCAGAGAGGGAAGAAAGGGAACCCGTGGTATGCACCATTTGTCAACTATCATGAGTATGGGTTCGTAGATCCCGAGTTTGATGAGAACCAGAAAAAGAAATTCTATAGTGAGGTGAACCGTTATGTGTGGGAGGACCCCTTACTTTTTAGGTTATGCGCGGATGGTATTCTGAGGAGATGTGTTGATGACAGTGAGATAGTGAGTATTCTCTCATTCTTCTATGATAAAGAGGCTGGTGGCCACTTCTAGGGCGAGAGAACAGCGTTGAAAGTGCTACAAAGTGGGTTCTACTGGCCCACGATCTTCAAAGATGCACATGCGTATGTAAAGACGTGTGATGCCTATCAACACTCAGGATGGATCTCAAAGAGAAATGAGATCCCCAGAAACCGATAATAGTGTGTGAAGTTTTTGATATATGGGGAATAGACTTCATGGGACCATATCCGTCTTCTTTCCGGAATAAGTACATTCTTGTTGCCTGTGATTACGTGTCGAATTGGGTTGAGGCAATCGCCTCGCCTACTAATGACAAACATGTAGTCATAAGGTTTCTTAAGAAACATATTATGTCCCGGTTTGGAGTACCTCAAGCGCTAATCAGTGATAATGGAAGTCACTTTGCGAATAGAGAGTTTGATGAGCTGCTAGTGAAGTATTGAGGGCTCACAAGTTAGGCACCGCCTATCACCCCCAGACTAGTGGACAAGTTGAGGTAACTAATTTAGGAATTAAGAGAATCCTAGAGAAGACCGTCAATTCAAACCTAAAAGATTGGTCTAAGAAGTTAGATGATGCGCTTTGGGCACACCGAACCTTGTTCAAGACACCCATAGGCATGTCTCCCTACATGATTGTCTTTGGAAAGGTTTGCCATCTTCCCGTAGAGGAAGAGCATAAGGCCTATTGGGCAATTAAGAATCTGAATATGGTTGACGCGTTAATCGGTGAGAGAAGGATGGCCTAAGTAAATGAGCTAGATGAGTTTCGCCTGCAAGCTTATGATTGTTCGGCGAAGTATAAAGAGAAAACGAAGATGCTTCATGACAAGTTGAAATTGAGGTGACTCATCCAAAGCACGGGATGTTTATCATGAATGGCCATCGTCTAAAGAAGTATAAAAAGTTACCTTTCGATGAAGCTCTCGAGGTTGTGCATTTAACTGATCCCGAACCTTGATCGTTCTATTCTGAGTCTCGTCATGGACTTAACATCTTGACATTTATGATCTTGATAATCCACCATCCTATCTTTCTATCCTCGCTTCCTCGTTCGTGCCAGTAGTATAACTTTGAAACAACCGGTACAATATAAGTCATATGTCGAGCCAACGACGTAAAACAAAGGCGCTTGGTGAGAGGCAACCCACCATTCTCAAAGTTTTCTAAATGTTTTTGGTCAGTAAAGTGTTAGAACAGCGGTTGAAATCGAATCGAGGATGAACTTTTGAGTTTTGAACCCTTTGCCCTCAAACGAGCGTCTGGTTACACTGTGAACGCCCGTTCATTTATCTTCAAAGCCCAACGAGCATTTAACCACATGTAACCGCTCGTTCATCAAAAAGGGACACACTCTGTATCAATTTGTCTCACAAGAAAACGAGCGTTCATGTTCATGAGAACGCTCGTTCAGTTCATCTAAGCCCAGGAAACCGAGCGTTCGAGACAGGCAAACGCTCGTTTTCCCATCTTCTATAAAAGCCCTCCCCCTGGCTGTTCATTATGCCAAACCCACCAAATATTCAAAATACGGCAAACCCTTCGCCTTTTCACCTAAATTCTTCGTTTTTAACCCGATCGGAGCGATTTCAAGTCCCACAAACACCTCTTGATCCCCTCTTTTCATTTCACTAACCCAAATCCATCAACAATCCTGATTTGGCCATATTCGAGGCCCTATCTAAGGTGGTTTTCAAAGTCGAAAAGGTTCAAATTTTGGCTGATTCGTGCTTCATCTGGACGTTTCATCAACTCCATCATCATCCTAGCATCCTTCTTGGTAAGAATAGCTAAGCTTTTCACGCTTTAATTCACTTTTTTCTGAGGTTCAATTTTCGGCACGAACATTAAATGAACTATCACTGATTAGGCTTTTTATTCTTTGTTTTGTTTTGTTTGTGCTATGGTGATGCTCTGTGGATGGTTTTTATTGGGTTGTGACGTCTGCATTACGGTTTTGGTTTGGTTTTTGTAGGTGTTGTTGGAAAATACCGATTGGATGATAATCGGGTTGTTGTATGATTGTTGTTGCTTTGGGGTTGGTTTGGCTATCAGTGTGAGATACTATGGTGCGTGTTGGGGGTAAGGAGGGGGCCTCGGGACAGAAACGGTATGGTAAGGAGATCACTAGAGATGCGGGAAAGAAGAAGAAGGTAGTGAACCCAAGGCTGGTAAACCCCAACCAAGGGATTGAGATTAGAGAGCGACATAACCCTGCTAGGGCAACTCAGGCTCATGCTAGAGCCTCATTGAGAGATGAATCAGATTCCGAGACTGATCACGAGGATATTCCCCCTTTGGTACGAAAGAAGACAGTTGAGCCGGTGGTTAGGGAGAGCAGCCAGTTAGGGTTGAACCAGTAGTGCCGACACCTAGAGCTGAGGGAGGTGAGCCATTAGAGGAGGATGTTAGGCTACCGTTGGTAACCCCGATAAAAGAGACTCAAGCCCCCCCCCCCCCGATCCCGTTTGATAAGAGGTTTATGAACACTAAAGCACGGGATATGTATACCCGACATTATTCACACCGCTCGATGCTGATAGAGAGAGCTTTCCACGACTACGATAACGACAAGGAATTCCGGAAGGGTTTGACTGAACGCAAGTGGAAGGCATTGATGACAACTCCGGAGTGCAACGTGAATGCTACTTTGGTGCATGATTTTTACGCAAATGATTTTGAGTCGAGCCTAGCATCGGGGATAGTGAAGGTTCGGGGAGTGAAAGTGCCGTTAACGGCTAAGGCAATTAATAAGAAGTATGGGTTGCAACCGTTTGAGGGGCTCGATTACAAAGAGGAAATCAAGGCTCGGAAGGATGCCGGTGGGGATCCGTTGGAGGACCTCCGGTTGGTGGTATGTCCAGATGTGCAGTGGACCCTTGGAGATGGTGGGGTAAGGAAACAGTTGGTCACCTCGTCTTGGGGTGAAGATTGGAAGGTTCAGTGCCGGTACATCCAAAACCGGCTTCTACCCAAGAACAACTTGTCCCATTTCCATATTGCCGATCTTGGGATGTTGTATGCCCTAAATTATAAACTAAATGTGGATGTGGGCCAGGCAATTTATGACGAGTTTGCAGTCAATCAAAAGGTCTACTCCCGCAGTTTGATTTGTCCCCATCTCATCTACAGCTTGTGTAAGGATGCGAAGGTACCGGAGTACACGGAGGACCATAAGCCCAAGAACCCTCTGGTGTTGAAGAGAGAAAAGCCGAAGACTCCAGCTCAGTTACGACGTATGGCGTCGGGGCAGCCTAGTTCATCTTCTGCACTTGCTCAGGCACCACCAGTTCTCACTTTTTCTCCCTCAGTTTGTTAGAGGTTGAGTATGGTCTATAGTTTTCGGAACTAGATGGAGGATCAGAAGCAGACACAAGATAATATTCTGACTCTCCTCCTACTGCAGAGTCAAGGTAGAATGCCAATGGATCCTAAAGCGTTCTCCCCGAGCACCATTGACTATCATTTTTCAGACGATATTGAGCGAGCTATTACACAGATTGCAGCTGAGGATGCTTCTTCACAATCTGATTCTGAGGATGGAACATCAGCCGACGAGGAGACTGAGGGGGTGAAGGCAGGAGCTACCACTGATTCTCCTACTACTGCTGTTGATGATGACGTACCCGGATAGACGTGATTTTATTTTCATATATGTTGTTTCTTTTGTCGTCTGTGTCCGGTGTTAGGGTTGATTAGGGGCTATCTAGCCAGTTTGCTACATTTGTGCTATTTTTATGATACTTTCAATTTTTGGATGCTATTATTTGAATTTGGATGGTTTTGTAAGCCTTAAGGCATGCTGCTACTTTGATTTGTGTCTTGGCTGTTATATGTACGCACTATGGATGTTTTCTACATTCTGAGCCTCTTTGGCCTTTCTATTATGCTTAGATATTTTGTCCTTTACCCGTAGGGGTTATTTATCCATCAATAGCAATCCATTTTGTGCATTCCATATTGCATTTCGAGTTTTTTGACGTGACACGGCCGTATTACTGTTATACCCCACATCTCCATATTATCTATTTTGGCACAAGGACCATGTCCCGTGCATACTTTGTGTTGGTCCCTTGAAAAGGCTTTGGTTAAGTTTAGAGGGGGGTGAATAAACTTAACACTTAAAAATTTTGGAGTTAACAAACTCAAGAACTCAAAGACTCTGCCGATACTTGATAGTCTCACGACATACGATAGTCTCATTGATTGTTGAGTTAATCGAATTTGTGCAATGAAATATATCAAAAATTAAGCCTTATTACTTGTTGTTAAATATGATACCAAGTATTAGATACTCAGTAGTGTATGTGTGTGAATTCAGTTGATAGATTCAGTAGATTGATGTGTTAGATAAACTAAGTGCAGCATATAAATGCAGAAAGTAAGTAGGCAGATTTTATAGTGGTTCCAGGTGGTGTAATCCTGTCAGTCCACTCTTCTCCTGTGATGTTGGAGGTAATTCACTAGAGATCTTTGATGTAGCTGTTACAAAAAATCCCTAACTTGCTTGTCCTTCACCAATAACTATGGCTTCACAAACTGAACACTTGGAACAGGTAGGATTGCTGCTCCATAGTCTTCCACTGGTCCTTGAAGGGTAGGATTGCCTCTTCACCAGCTCCACCACAACCAATAGTCTTTCACACCCAAAGATGCTTCACTGTCTACAGTAGATTTCTTGTAAAAGAAAGATTGAATCAAGTAAGTGATTCAGCTTTCAGCTGCTTGATCAGGATGATATGATCAGTAGCTTGATGTCTTCAAGTGTGTAAACTTGATGTAGCTTGAATGCAGATTACACTTGAAGAATTTCTCTGGATCAGTAGATTAAAGCTCAGTAGGGTCAGCATGGTGTTTTTATTGATCAGAAATCAAAGCTCAGGATTATCTGTATTTTTCTCATAATGTTCATTTCTTTTCATCACTTGTATCTGAATTAGGAGTCCTCTATTTATAGGTAGGAATCCTTGTGACTTATGTTTGAAATTCAAACATAGCCGTTTCATATTTGTCCCATCTTGACTTGCTTTTTCTGACTTTTCCTAGGGATAAAGGTCGATTCCTTTTGACCGTTCTGATCTGTCCACCCTTTGACTTGTTACCATTGGATAAAGGTCTGAATCTTTCCAACGTCCATTTGATCTTAACCATTGATTTGTTTGATAAAATCAGAGGTTGTTAGCAGTCCCTTTCTTTGTAATCTTCCAATGTTGCTTTTTAATAATCGAAATAAGTGTCCAGCAGGTTCCTGAGAACATAAGTCTGCTGATATACACAGCAGTAAGCTTATCCTTATTATGTTGTGCTCAAAAACACTTCAGCTTACTGTCTTTTATCTAACTTTTATTTATGAAGTTAGATTACACCTTTTGCATATAACTAAGTTCCAATCATCACTTATCTTGTGGAACTTAGACCTTGTACTAATTAAGGTATATGTAATCGATTTAGGTCATCATAGACTTCCCTAAATTCGATTCCATATCCTTGACTTTAATTACTAAGTTTGATCCCTTAGCCTTCAATTCATCGAGTTTGAGCCTCACCTCTTCGGTCTTCAAAGGAGGTTCACGACAAGTCTACTGACTCAGCTACCCTACTGATCTAGACTAGTCTGCAGATGTAAGTCAGCTGACCTTTACAGTGCTTGTTTGAGCAAGCCTATACAAAATCAAACTCTAATAAACCTATAAATTTGATCTAGACATCTTTTTTCCTTTGCTCTATAACAGCTAGTCTGGCACTCATCACTAAAACTTAAAAATAAGTCCAACAATTTCCCATTTTTTGGTGATGATGCCAATACCCTCCTAACACCAAAGCAAAAAGATTAATAACAAAAGCAAAACAAATGTAGTGATATCTCATTATAAATAGTTGTTCAAAAGTATTACAGTCTATAATCAGCAAATGATAAAACAGATAAAGTGTGCTGATCTACTGCCTTCTTTCCCTTTCTTCCCTTGCTTTCTCCACTTGTTCTTGGTAGGCTATTATCTCTCTGATCATGTCTCTCATCCATTCATTTTCAATCAGAGAGAAATCAACATGAGGATTCACTTGTTTCCACCAATGCCATGCTTCAGGTAGAGTAAGATTGATCTGATGTACTATGAAGCCTAACAGCATGTATACTTCTTTTAACTCATTAAGTGATTCCTTTGCATTAGTGGTAGTTAGACTCCTTCCACCTCTTCCACCTCTACCACCTCTATGTGCAGCCCTCAAGGCTTTAACTCTTGCTTCCCAAAATTTGAGTCCAAGAAAAGAATTGAGTCCCTCATGAAATCCTTTATCATGATAAGGTCTTCTTTTGCTGTTGTAGACCTTTTTGTATTCTTTGAGAAGATCATTAGTAAGTGGAAGTCTACTAGGTGCAGGCTCCCTAAAAGAATTAGTATCATCTTCCCATCTTTTCTTAGCAAAGATTCTGGCAGCCTCTTTTGCTATTGCTGTTTGGCTCTCTTCCCCCTTATTGACATCATCAACAAAGCGGGTCAATTGAGGCCATGTACACTCTCCCTGTGTGAGCACTAGGTTGTTGATTGACCCTCCATAATATTAGTCCTAGTGTCACTTGATTGTGATCCTTCCTTGCAATGTTTGCTCCAGTAGAGTTATCCTCTCGGTGATTTTAGGATCCGATCACCGCAAAGTTGCGATTCCACAGATTCACCACAAAGAGCTTAGGTGTCTCAGCAAGCTTGTCAAGTTTCTGGTGAATGGATGTAAATTGGTCTTTCAGAAACTTGTCCTTCAGTGTATTTCCTTGCTTAATCCCTTCACATCTTGAGCAAGGTCAGCAAGAGCATACTGAGTGGAGGTTATATTGGAAGCAACAGTTTCAGTGGTTCTTCCTCTATTCTCCACTAGGTTCATTAAATCTTCAAATCTCTGCTCTTGCCTGTCAAGTTGAGTTCTTAAATTTGCAATGTCATTTCTGACAGTCCTCAACTCATCCAAAACATGTTCTGGTACCCCACCAGCCATTCCTTCATCAGCTCCATCAGCAGACTCTTCTACATTGTATTGTTGCCTCTGTCTGCTGATAACCAAAGCATAGCTCATATCCCTTCCAGCAAGGTTAGGTCCTTGGAATTCTTCCAGAATGGGATCAAGAGCAGGCTCTTCAAAAACTGGTACAAATGCCTGTTGAGGTTCATCATCAATATCTTCTTCCTCAGGCATTTGAAACTCCTCATCACTGTAGTCATAGTCCAACAGCTGCTCATCCTCATCAATAACAGCAGTCTGCTGACCATCTTTCCCTACAGTGGTCTTGTCTCTAGTAGGCTCCACTACAGCAGCCTGTTCAACAACAGCAGCAGGGGTTTCCTCCAAACCCAAAGATTGTTCCAACCTTTGTCCAAATGCTGTTTAAGACTCAGCAACCTGTACCTCCTATTCCAAACTTTGTCCAGGTGTTGTTTGTACTTCAGCAACATGTACCACCTGTGCCACAACAACTTGTTCAGGGAATACATCTATATTTTCTTTTTGAAATTCCCGAAAGTTAGAGATTCTTCTTAGTAAATTTGCAGTCTTGGTTAGAGTGTCCTCAGTGTCAATCCAGTCTTGATATTGAATTGAATCTTCTGAACTGACATCAGGCTCACTAAGATCAGTGACCCTTTCTTCATCTGAATCCACTGTCTGTTGATCATCAACATGCTCATTAGGTTCAACAACAAATAAGGGGTCTATCTCACCAACCATCCTGTTTGCACCAATAGATATTCATTCATTGATTTGTGCTTCCAGATCATCCATGGTGAGATTTTCCACATCCTCGTCCATTTGTTCATTTTGTTGCCCCTCAGTGGATTGTTCAGCACCAGTAGACTGCTCTACCCTTGGTTCAATAATCATAGCGATTTCTCGACTTCTCCTGGACCGGAGGGTGATCACCACGAGAATCGGATGATGAATCATCACTTGCCGATTCATCTCCTGGGTCCCTGAACTTGATACCCTCTTCCTTCTGTTGTTCATCAAACAGATCCATCAGTCTTGATTGCAATAAGGAGGTATCAACCAGTTCTAGCAAATTATCCACTCCCAACTTCTCAAAAGCCGATTCTTCAAAATATATCATTGCTTCTGCAGCTGGCTTTTGTCTTTTATAGAATCCAAACTTCCACTGAAAATGGTTAGCAACCAGTAGAAGATTAGGATCAACAAATCCTTCATTTTTCTTATTCTCATGTCTCTCAAATGGCTTAGTTGGTTTTCTGGGAGCTGTTGCAGTACCTTGCTGACCTCCAAAGGTCTCAACAAGTAAATTCAGAGTTTCTTCCACAGATGCCTCTAGGTCAGTAGGTTGCTCAGGTTGTATGTTAGTCCCTACAACCTCCATCTGTACCACACTTGGTTCCCCCTGACTTATATGCTCATCAACAGGGTTAGCAGCAGACTGCTCTTCCCCCTGAACTATTGCAGGACTTGCAGGGTCTTGTACCAACTTTTCCACTTCCACAGCAGGTGTAGACTCAATAGTCTACTGTGGCTCTTCAGGAAGTTGCTCAACAACAACTTGTGCGATTCCAGAGGCTCGCGCTTTTTCTTGGGGATGATTCAAAACTTCAAGAGCGAGGCTCGGGTTTGATGATCTTTGTGATTCTTGATGAGGTTGCTCATAAACAACCTCTACATCCTCAGTAGTCTTGATAATTGTTAAGGGCTCATCCTCAATAGCCTCTCCTTCTTCTTCTTCTTCTTGTTGTCTTTGAGCCTCCAAATTTTTCAATTGCTTTCCTTTGCCATGTTTCCTTTTCTTGGCAGTCTCTTTCATTCTTTTGGAAAGTTGCTCTTCTTCAACTTTAGCAACTTTCCTCTTCCTTGTGATTTTATTCAAATCAATAACTTCAACTGACTGCTTCTTTGTCTTCCTAGGCTTTAACATTTCTGTGATTTTCCTTGTATCGGTAGCCTTTCTCTTTTCAGTAACCTTCTTAGGTGTAGCAGGCTTAACAACTTTCTTAACCTGCACACCACCAGCATTATCATCTCCATCATCACCATCACTTTCAGTAGCCTCATCATCTACATCTTCATTATCATCCAGACCAGGGATAGGAGTAGCAACTTCTGGCTTGAATCTAGACTTGTTAATCTTTTCAGATAAAACATCAGGTATCTGAAAGTGATTCAGCAGGGTTTGAATCATTAGACCTAAAGGCTTGACCTTGGATTTCCTTGTACCATCTCTATCTTCAATACACACTTTCTTCATGTAGTGTATGAAGAATCCAGCCCAATCAAACTTCATACTTCTGCAGATGATGATCAGCAGTTCTATTTTTGGTCCTGATAAAGTATCCAGGCTTCCAACAAATCCCAAAATGGTTTTAGCAACCAATTTGCTCAGCAGGTTGTACTCATAACAAATATACTTCACATTAATGCCCAGATTTGAAGCAATTGAATCATCTGTCTTTATTGAATCCACAAACTTCATTCTTGGTAGATTCATTGCTTCTAGATTGGTGGGTGCATTGTTTCCAGGTGCAAAATTAAATACCTCTCTCAGTAGGTCTGAGGATATTTCAATCACTCTTCCATTAACAGTTGTAGTGAAGGCCTCTCTACCTTCATGTATGACAATGTTTTTCCAAAATTCCAGCACATTGACATAAGAGATTCGTTCCAATCTTCTGTTGATAACACCTACTAGCCTAGCAAACCGTCTGATTCTTCTTCCAATATTAATGGCCAACTCAGTGGAGTTACAGTCAGTAACATATCCTCTTACACTCTGACTGGTTCCAATATGAACCTCATCCTTCTTTGCCACTGTTGTAAGAAAAAAAATGAAGAAGATAGCTCTCAAATATGTGTTCACACAGTGTATATGCAGAGAAAATCGATCTGAGTTTTTGTAAGTAGCCTCTGTGTCTAGGTCTGTATATATATAGACAGATATGGTTGAAACTGTCAGAACACGTACTCTGCATTAACCATGATTAAATTTGAGTGAATGTTGTCTTGACACGTGGCCCATTACTTTTCCATAACGTTTTGTAACCGTCAGATCGTGTTAACTACGGTTATAAGGATAGAATAAATATCCCGCCATTTGCTTTTTGAATTTAGTAAGTTTGACTGTGTAACGTTTCCTTTGGCTGACCTTGTCATCGTGGAGACTTGTCTCAATAGCCTGCCGACAAAATGTCTCAAAGACCTCTTTGAAAAAGTTACTTTGCTGATGCTTAAATCCTTTTGTAGTGTCCAACTGATAATACAAGATGAAGTTTAATACCAATGACTGATCTGTCAAGTGAGCTCACCCAACATGACAATGACCAATCCCCTTGGCAACTTCATTTGCTCAATTGTCCAACCATAAGTACATGGAATTGTTGATACCAATGACTAATCTGCTAAGTGAGCTCACCCAACATAGCAAAGACTAATCCCCTTGGTGATTTCCAATACACTACTGATTAAGATTGTATCGGTCAACTTTTATAATTCCAAGTTCAGTCCTTAGTTTAGAAAATCTTTCACTATCCAAAGGTTTAGTGAAAATATCAGCAAGTTGATCTTCAGTAGGGATGTAAAGAACCATCACATCTTTCTTTTCAACATGATCTCTTATAAAATGATGTCTCACATCAATATTCTTGGTTCTTGAGTGGAAGACAGGATTTTATGTGATTGCAATTACACTTGTGTTGTCACACATTATAGGAATTTCTCTTTCTTCAATTCCATAATCCCTTAACTGTTGTCTTAACCAAAGTATTTGTGCACAGCAACTTCCAGCAGCAATATATTCAGCCTCAGTAGTGGAAGTTGATATAGAAATTTGTTTCTTGCTAAACCAGGAAACCAGCCTGTTTCCCATTAACTGACAGGTTCCTGTGGTGCTTTTTCTATCAATCTTGCATCCAGCAAAATCAGAATCTGAGTAAGATATGACCTTGAAGCTTCCATCTTTTGAATACCATATCCCTACTCCCAAATTCTCTTTTAGGTACTTAAGAACTCTTTTGACTGCACCTAAATGACTTTCTTTAGGTTTTGATTGAAATCTTGCACAAACACCTACAGCAAAGGATATATCAGGTCTGCTAGCAGTAAGGTACAGCAGACTGCCTATCATCCTTCTGTATAAAGTCTATCAATATCTTTGCCTTCTTTATCTTCATCCAATCTAATGTTTGTACTCATAGGAGTTGATATCTTGGTGCTGTTTTCCATACCAAATTTTTTCAGTAACTCCTTGGTATACTTGGTTTGATGAATGAAGATTCCATCTTTCATCTGTTTGACTTGCAATCCCAAAAAGTAGTTCATTTCTCCCATCATACACATTTGGAATTTACTTTTCATTAGATTTGCACACTTCTCATATAGCAATTCATTTTCAGAACAAAAAATTATGTCATCAACATAAATTTATACCAGCATGGTGCTGTTTCCTTCATTGATTCTGAAAAGAGTCTTATCAATGGTGCCTTTTGTAAAACCATTGTCCACCAAGAATTGAGATAGAGTCTCATACCATGCTCTTGGTGCTTGTTTCAAACCATAAATTGCTTTGTTGAGTCTGTACACTTTATCTTTTTGATCTTTAACTTCAAATCCAGGAGGTTGCTGAACATACACCTCCTCTTCTAGAATGCCATTCAAGAATGCACTCTTAACATCCATCTGATATACTTTGAAGTTTTTATAAGCAGCATGTGCCAGGAATAATTTGATAGCTTTCAATCTTGCAACAGGGGCATATGTTTCATCAAAATCTATTCCTTCTGCTTGAGAATATCCTTTTGCTACTAGTCTGGCCTTACCTCACAATGGTACCAGATTCATCAAGTTTGTTTCTGTATACCCATTTTGTACCAATTATATTTGCATGACTAGGCCTTTCTACTAGTGTCCAAACTTGATTTCTTTCAAATTCATTCAATTCTTCTTGCATAGCAATTATCCAATCTAGATCTGAAATTGCTTCTTCAACAACTTTAGGTTCCATTTGAGATAGAAAGCAAGTAAACATTTGTTGGTCCCTTGAAAAGGCTTTAGTTAAGTTTAGAGGGGGGGGGGTGAATAAACTTAACACTTAAAACTTTGGAGTTAACAAATTCTGCAATTTCAATTGACTCACGATACTTGAGAAATCTTTGAGACCTCGTGAGCCTTCTTTGATAAATGATGAGTCTCACCGATTCGATTTGTTGAATTTGTGCAAATGGAATAATATCAAAATTAAGCCTTGTTACTTGTTGTTAAATATGTTACTAAGTATTAGATACTCAGTAGTGTATGTGTGTGATTTCAGTTGCTAGATTCAGCAGGTTGATATGAATAATGACTAAGTGCAGAAAATAAATGCAGTAAGTAAGTAGAGAGATTTTTATAGTGGTTCCAGGTGATGTAATCCTCGCACGCCCACTCTTTCTCTGTGATGTTGGAGGAAATTCACTAGTAATCTTTGAGTTATCGTTACAAAGAGTCCTAGGTTGCTTGTCCTTCACCAATAACTATGGCTTCACAAACCGAAAACTAAGAACAGGTAGGATTCTTTGCTCCCTGAGTCTTCCTTTGGTCCTTGAAGGGTAGAATTGCCTCTTCACCAGCTTCACCACAAACAACGAGTCTTTCACACCTAACGGATGCTTCACTGTCTTCAAGAGGTTCTTTATAAAATAAAGAATGAATCAAGTAAATGATTCAATTGCAAAGCGCTTGATTAGGATGATATAATCGGCAGACTTGCGTCTTCAAGTGTGTATGCTTGATGCGGCTTGAACACGTAATGCACTTGAAGAAAATAACTAGATCGCTGACCTTAAGCTCGGTAAGTTCAAGCAGGTGTTTTTCATTTCGGTGTTATCACTTAAAGTTTATCTTAAAATTCATCATCTTCTTTTGAGTTGAAAGTCCTCTATTTATAGGTAGGAATGCATGTGACTTGAATTTGAAATTCAAATGTGACCGTTCCTTGTATTTGTCCCATCCTCACTTGCATTCTCGTCACTATTCATAGGATCGACACTGTCAGATTACTTTTTGACAAAGGTCATCATCACCCTTTGACTTGTATCCAATGGATAAAAATATGGATTATCCCAACGTCTCTTTTAATCTCACCTTTGATTTGCTTGATAAGTCGAGGTAGTTGGCTGTTCTTATCCATGTAACTTCCCAATAATCTTGAATTAATCGAGGTATATATATCGGCGAGTTCATCGATCTGCTTTGTAAAACCAATCATCTGCTTTGAACATCATATTTTTGTCTCAAAATATAATGCAATTTGAATCCTTATATCCAACTTTTGTTTGTGAAGTTGGTTTACATCATTTTAAAGTATAACTAAGTTCCAAACATCATCCAACTTGTGGAACTTAGACCTTCTACACAAGGTATATGTAATCGAGTTTAGGTCATCACAGACTTGCCTGAATTCGATCCCATATCCTTGACATTAAATACTAAGTTTGATCCCTTAGCCTTCATTTATCGAGTTTGAACCCTCGGCCTTTGGTCTTGAGTCTTCAAGAGTTTGCACACCATCTGACCTATCTACCCTATCGACCTAGACTAGTCTCTGGCGATAAACGATCAAGTGACCTTTTACGATGCTTGTTTGATCAAACCTATTTATGAATCAAACTCTAATAAACCTATACATTTTATCTAGACATCTTTTGCCTTTGCACTATAACAGCTAGTATGGCACTCATCATCAAAAGCGAGAAATAAGTCCAACAATTTCCCCCTTTTTGATGATGATGCCACTACTACCTCACCTAATCAAACAAAGCAAAAAGATAAAACACAAACAGAACAAATTTAGTCAATTCTCATTATAAATATTTGTTCACAGATTATTACAACTAGATACAAAGAAAGATAAACAATGAAAAGTAGCTGATCTATTGTCTCTTTCTCTTTCTTGTCTAGCCTTCTCACTTGCTCTTGATAGGCTCGATCGATCTCTTATCATTTCAACCATCCATTCATTCTCAATAAGTGTAAAGTCAATGTAAGAATTGACTTGTTTCCACCAATTCCATGCTTCAGGCAGGACAAGATTGATCTGATTCACCCTCAAGCCAAACTTCATATACAGCTCCTTAAATTCATTCAGTGAATCTTTTGCTTTTGTAATTGGTAGCACCTTTTCACCTCTGCTACTCCTTCTATCTACGGTAGATGCTCTTAAAGCTCTAATCCTTGCCTCCCAAAAAACTTCAAACTCAAGAAAGAGTTAAGACCTTCATGAAATCCCATGTCACGATAGGTCTCCTTACGTTATGAAACTCTTTCTTGTACTGTGATAGGAGATCATCAGTAAGTTGCACTCTGCCAGGTGCAGGTTGCCTAAAGGCATTTGTATCATCAGTCCATCTCTTCTGTGCAAAGAGTCTGGCAGCCTCCTTTGCTCGCGGTGATTGGCCCTCTCCCCTTAGTGACATCATCAACAAAGCGTGAGATGAGGCCATGAATAGCTTTCCTCGTGATACTATCACTCTGTGTAATTGACCGCCATAGTTCCGGTTCTAGTATCAAGTGAAGTAATCCTTGATTGCGTGGTCTCTTCCGGTCTGTTGATCCTTTCAAGAAATTTGGGATCAGCACAAGAGTTGTTGTGCAAAGAAGAAAGCTCAAGAAACTTTCAAACAAGCTTGTCAAGTTTTTGATGAACGGATGTAAGTTGATCTTTCAAAACTTGTCCTTCAAGGTGTATTCCCTTGCTTGATATATCTTACATCATATATCGGATCATTCACAAACATTTTGAGTAGATGCAAAGTTTGAAGCAATCGTATCGAAGAGATTGTCTATTATCATTTACCATCTTCATCTGAGTTCTTCAAATCTCTGTTTTAATCATCCAATTGAGTTCTTAATCTGTTGCATATCATTTCTTCTGATTCTTAACTCATTGACAACTTCAATTGGCACTCCCATGGCCATTCTACTATCGGTAGATCCATCGTTGAGCTCCTCAACTCTATATTGTGCCTGTTGTCCGCCGATGACCATGGCTCTACTCAAATCTCTCCAAAGCAGGGGAGGTCCTTCCTCAACCATTGCACCAAGAACATCTTCAAGGATAGGATTTTGTGCGTGTTCTTCAACAACTTCTTCTTCTCCAAAAATTTGAAACTCTTCATCATCAGTAGTCATAGTCCAAAGATTTGCTCATCCTCATTAATGCTATGATCTGGCGACTATCTTTTCCTACAAATGGTCTTGGCTCAAAGAGGCTCCACTACAAAGAGCCTCAACAACAACAGGGTTTCCTCCAAACCCAAATCTGGTTCCAACCTTTGTCCAGTGTCGTTTGAGACTCAAGCAGACTGCACCTCCTGTTCCAACCTTTGTTCAAAGTCTTTGTTTGTACCCCAAAGAACCTGCACTCTCCTCTTCAACTTCCACGTGGATTGAATATATTGGTATTATCCACTTGAAAACCTTCTCGCATGACCAATCTTGGTCGAGAATCATGGCGATTTTGGTGAGTATCCTTTCAAAGTCAAATCCACTTTGATATTCAATGGATTCTCTAACTAGCACTTGGTTCATCGAAGTCATGGTCTTTTCCATATCCAAATCAAGATTCTCAGTACATCTTCAGTTGTGCAAGAGGCTCTACAACATGAAATGTGCTTGGTTCATCATCACCTACCAAAGACTCAATGTAATTCCTTCAAATGATTAGTGCTTCTAGATCATCCATGGTGAGATCTTGTAGATCCTCATCCATTTCTCGATCTCTGGGCCCTTAGCAGATCTTCCAAAGATAATGGATTTGCACGGATGGTACATGTGTTAGTGCAGCCCCACTTGATTCTCCCGGTCCAGAGGAAAATCTCTCTACTATATCGATGATGAAGAAGAATCATCAGGACCATCTCTTGGATCTCTAAATTGGATACCCTCCTCCTTCGTTGCTCATCAAGCAGATCCATCGGCCTTGATTGCAAAGCAAGGTTGTATCAATCAGATCCAAAGCAAATTTTCCACTCCCAACTTGTCAAAAACCCATTCTTCAAAATCATCATTGGTTGAGCAATTGTTTTTGTCTTTTGTAGAACCCAAACTTCCTTTGGAAGTAATCGGCAATTCTGTGAAGTTTGGGATCCACATACTCTTGATTTTCTTGCTCTTTTTCACATGCCTCTCAAATGGCATAAAAGATCTTCTGGGAGCAGCTCCAGTAGCTTGTTGACCTGCAAAGGATCCAACAAGCAGATTCAAAGTATCTTCTACAGATGTTTGAAAGTCAGCAGGTTGCTGTGATTGTGCATTTGTACCTACTACTTCCATCTGTATCACACTTGGTTCCCCCTGACTTATATGCTCATCAGCAGGGTTAGCAGCAGACTGCTCTTCCCCCTGAACTATTGCCAAATTTGCAGGGTCTTCAACCAAGTCTTCAATCACCTCTTCAACCACCACAGCAGGTTCAGGTTCAGTGGTTTGCTGTGGTTCATCAAATGGATGCTACAAGAGGCTCATGGTCAAGAGATCAGTCAGACATCCTCTCTGATTGCTCAAAAACAACCTGCTCAAACATCAATGGACTTGTTAACTTCTTCATTGGAGGAATCACTGATAACAACTGGTGGAATGATAGTTAGAGGCTCAGCTTCAACAGCCTCCTCTTCCTCCTCTACTGATGCTTCTTCTTGGGCTCTCTGTGCCTCTAAATCTTTCAACTCTTTCCCCTTGCCATATTTCTTCTTTTTGGCAACTTCCTTCATCCTCTTGGATAGGGGTTCATTATCATCATATTTTTTAGTCAATTTTCTTTTTCTACTTGCTTCCTTCGTTGTTCTCTAAGAATTTCACCAACAGCTTTTTCTTGAAGCTACAAAGCAGGTCGAGAACCTCCACTTGACCTCAAGCAGACTCAACAATCTGTCTTTGTTTCCTTTCTTGTTCTTTTTGATTTCGGGACTTCGTAGTCTTTCTAACATCGGCACTCTTCTTCCTCTTTCCGCCAGCTTTTCTTTGGTGCAAGAGGTTTGATGGAAATCTTCTTAGTTTCTTCGAACCCGCCACCACCAGATATCACCATCATCTCCATCATCATTATCATCAATGACTTCTCCAAGCAATTTCTTCATCATCATCAAGTCCAGAATTGCATAATCAATCTCCTTCTTGTATCTAGACTCGATTAATATCCACGGGTGCTACATCAGAATTTCAAGATGATTCAAACAGAGTCGGACCATTAATCCTAAGGGCGGTGCCTTGGACTTCCTCTTCCTAAACTCTCTTCCTTGGCCACTTTCTTCATATAATGAATAAAGTACCTGGCCCAGTCAAACTTCATGCTCCTACAGATGATAATCATCAACTCTATCTTGGGTCCTGATAGAGTGTCCATACTGCCAGCTAGCCCAAGTATGTTCTTTGCAATGAGCTTGCTCACAGATCGTATTCAATACCAATGTGTTTGCGGTTGATGCCCAGAACGGATTTGATTTTACGATCTGTCTTAATCTGATCTACAAACGCCAATTTGTCCAATCCCATTGCTTCAGGATTGACAGAGCCGTCCACCACTTCAACAAATCCAAAAACTTCCCTCAGCAGACTGGGGGAAACTTCAATTTCTCGCCCATTTACAGCAGTCTTAAATGCTTCAGTTCCTTCCTTTATTTGTATGTTTCTCCAGAACCGACAACATTTGTATAAGAAATTGTGTCGATCTTATGTTTAACACATTTTCCAGACCGACATACCTCCTTATTCTTCGACCAATGTTAATGGCGATTCGATACTGTTTGCATCTTCAACAAAACCTCTAACACTTTGGCTTGATTCAATTTGTACATCAACTTTTTCCGCCATTATAATGAGAAGAATGAGATGAAGAAGATTGAATCTCAAATCTGTGTTCACACAAAGGTAACGATTGCGATGATAAAGTAGATTTGCAAGTGTCGATTCTCCCGAGTAACGATCGAATATATAGACAAGTGGGTAGTTGAAGCTGTCATAGCACGATACATTGATGTAACCACGATTAATCTGAATAAATTCTGTCTTGACACGTGGCCCATTACTCCACCATAACGTTTGTAACCGTTGGATGGTTTAAGCGTGGTAATAATGGATAAAATAAATATCCCGCCAAATCGCTTTTTGACCTTAATAACTTTGGTCGAGTAAAATTCCTTCAACAAGGTATCCTTCGCCAGGTGGGCTCGTGATCTGGCGATAATTTGCTTCAATGACCTGGCTTGATAAAGTGACTCTGCTGATCCTTGTTTTCTCCTTGTTTTGTTCAATTGATAATACAATATGAAGTTTAATACCAATGATCGATCGTCAAGTGAGCTCACCCAACATGACAAAGACCAATCCCCTTGGCAACCTCATTTGCTCAATTGTTCAAACATAAGTACATGGAATTGTTGATACCAATGACTAATCTGCTAAGTGAGCTCACCCAACATAGCAAAGACTAATCCCCTTGGTGAATTCCAGTACACTGCTGAATATCAGTCAATCTTTATGATTCCAAGTTCAGTCCTTAATTTGGCAAATCTTTCACTATCAAGTGGCTTAGTGAAAATATCAGCAAGTTGATCTTCAGTAGGGATGTATAGAACCACCACATCTTTCTTTTCAACATGATCTCTTATAAAATGATGTCTCACATCAATGTGCTTGGTTCTTGAATGCAAAACAGATTTTCTTGTGATTGCAATTGCACTTGTGTTGTCACACATGATTGGAATTTCCCTTTCTTCAATTCCATAATCCCTTAATTGTTGTCTTAGCCATAGTACTTGTGTGCACAAGAACTTCCAAAGAACAATGTATTCACTTTTCAAAGAGTGGAAGTTGAAATAGAATTCTGTTTCTTGCTAAACCAGGAGACCAGTCTATTTCCCATTAACTGATTGAGTTCCTGAGGTGCTTTTTCTATCAATCTTGCATCCACAATAATCGAATCTGAGTAGGATATTACCTTGAAGCTTCCTTCCTTGGAATACCAAATTCCTACTCCCAAAGTCTCTTTTAGATACTTAAGAACTCTTTGACAAAGACCTAAATGACTTTCTTTAGGTTTGGATTGAAATCTTGCACAAACACCTACAAAGAAAGGATATATCAGTCTCTTTGGCAAATGAGATACTGACAGATCGCCTATCATCCATTCTGTACAAAGTCTGATCAACATCTTTGCCTTCTTTATCTTCATCCAATCTGATGTTTGTACTCATAGGAGTTGAGCTCTTAGTGCTGTTTTCCATACCAAATTTCTTTAGCAACTCTTTGGTATACTTGGTTTGATGAATGAAGATTCCATCTTTCAACTGTTTAACTTGCAATCCCAAGAAGTAATTCATTTCTCCCATCATACTCATTTGGAATTTGCTCTTCATTAGATTTGCAAACTTTTCACAAAGTAAGTCATTCTCAGAACCAAAAATTATGTCATCCACATAAATTTGTACCAAAGAGGTGTTGTCCCCTTCACTGATTCTGAAAAGTGTCTTGTCAATGGTCCCTTTTGTAAAACCATTGTCCACCAAGAATTGAGATAGAGTCTCATACCATGCTCTTGGTGCCTGTTTCAATCCATAAAGTGCTTTGTTGAGTCTATACACTTTATCTTCTTGATCTTTAACTTCAAATCCAGGAGGTTGCTGAACATATACTTCCTCCTCTAGGATACCATTCAAAAATGCACTCTTGACATCCATTTGATATACTTTGAAGTTCTTATATGCAGCATGTGCCAAGAATAATCTGATAGCTTCCAATCTTGCAACAGGTGCATAAGTCTCATCAAAATCTATTCCTTCCTTGAGAATAGCCTTTTGCAACTAGTCTCGGCCTTATTTCTAACAATGGTACCAGATTCATCAAGTTTATTTTCAGTATACCCATTTAGTACCAATGATATTTGCATGAGTGGCCTTTCAACTAGTGTCCAAACTTGATTTCTTTCAAATTCATTTAATTCTTCTTGCATAGCAATTATCCAACTGGATCTCAAATTGCTTCTTCAACAACTTTAGGTTCCATTTGAGATAGAAAACAAGTAAACATAGCTTCCAGTTGTCTTTAGTCCTCACACCTTTGTTGTACATTGCCAATAACTTGTTCGTGCAGGTGATTCCTTAACCATTGTGGATTTTGGTTATTTTGATTTTCAGGAATATCATCTTCAGTAGGGTCTGCTGTAGTTTCTTCTACAGGGGGGTCAGCAGATCCTTGAATTGCTTCAGTTGTTGCATCAGTAACATTGTCAGCAGGGTGTTCAGCAGGGGCAGTATCAGAAACTTTTAGGTCATTGAATCTTTCCAAAACTTCAACACAATCTGGATCAGTGATTTGTTGATTTTCAGCAGGTTCACACTCTTTATCTTCCATACCAGTAAACTTAGGTTCATCAAACACAACATTGATTGTTTCTTCATGTTTCAGTGTTCTTTTGTTCAGTACCCTGAATGCTCTGCTGACTGAAGAATATCCTAAGAAAATTCCTTCATCTGATTTTGGTTGGAATGTTTTCAAATGAACTTTATGATTTAGAATAAAACATTTGCTTCCAAATGGGTGAAAATAGGATATATTAGGTATCCTTCCATTCCAGATCTCATAAGGTGTCTTCAGCAGCTTCTTGTTTACTGATGTTCTATTTTGTGTATAGCATGCTGTATTTACTGCTTCAGCCCAATATCTCTCAGGTAGCAATGCTTCACAAATCATTGTTCTTCCTGCTTCCTTCAATGTCCTGTTTCTTCTTTCAGCAACCCCATTTTGCTGAGGTGTACCAGCAGCAGCAAGTTGATGGAGTACACCATTCTGTTCACAATATTCTCTTATAACTTTGTTGAGAAATTCAGTACCCTGATCTGATCTAATCTTTATAACTGTTAAACTTTTCTCATTTTGTAATCTCTTCAAAAGATTAGGCAAGCTTTGGAGTGTCTCACTTTTCTTGTTCATGAATATCACCCAAGTGTATCTAGAAAAATCATCCACAACCACTAAGGTGTATTTCTTCCCTGTCACACTTGTTGGAGTTATTGGTCCAAAAAGATCCATGTGCATAAGCTCCAACACTCTGTTAGTTGATTGTTTAGTCTTTGACTTGAAACTTGACTTTATCTGTTTACCTTGCTGACATGCATCACAGATAGCATCCTTCTTGAATGTGATCTCAGGTAAACCAACCACCAACTTCTTCTTCACTAACTGATTAATATCATCAAAATTTAGATGATTTAACTTCTTGTGCCATAACCAGTTGAGTTCAGATTTGGTATGCACAATCAGCGAGTTTCGAACCGCAGTGAGACCAATCCACAACATACATGTTCGTTGCCTTCTACCGCAAGTACAACTTGATCACCTCTTTCACTAATGACAATACGATTGTTTTTATCAAAAGTGACCTTGTATCCCATATCACAGAATTGTCCAGTGCTCAGCAAGTTGTAATCCAGTCCTTCCACATATGCAACATTCTTGATTGTAAGTCCATTTCTGATAAGTGTGCCATATCCTCTTGTATAACCAGGTGTATTTTTGTTGCCAAAATTCACCCTTGGACCATCTTTTGCCACAAAATTTGTAAGACAGTGCTTATTCTTTGTCATGTGTCTGGAACATCCACTGTCAAAGTACCAGACACCCTACAAAACAAAGTTAATGCATTTTAGGTACCCAAACCTGTTTGGGTCCATAGTGGTCAGTGGCAAGTATGACCCTTGGTATGTTTCCATAAGGTCTTCTCCTAAATGTGTCATACTTTGGTTCATACTTTGGTTCATACAAGTATTCCACACATCCATAAGTTCTAACAGTAGGTTGTGTAGGAATCACATATGTTTTCTGGCCTTTTGGTACATAATGCTGTTTGAAATGATTCTTGTTATTAGAAACATTTGCATAACCATAGTGTGTCTTTGTCTGTTAGAACAATACTGTAATATGGAGTCTCTTTGAGGTCTTGTGTAAGTCTCTCATTGATTCCATTGCCTAGGTTTTACCCTAGTGGTATGGTTATACTGACTGTTTCTAACATTAGATGCAGGAATATTCCAATCATCATCAGCAGGGAACAGTCTACCTTTCCCCCTGAGATAAGTATCCCTTGAATGATCAACATTTTTGGATTTAGGATTCTTATTCTTGGAATATTTCTGTTTCTTTCCCTTCTGTGGTCCAGCAGACTTGGTAGCAGGTCTGCTATCAGCAGGCTTAGAAGGTACAGCAGTCCTATTTTTGGATTTATTCTTTTACTAGAGTCGTTGACTTCGAGACTTTCGATTTTGCTTCTTTGAGGCATTCTCATTTGGTTTTCTTGCTTCAAAGACCTTCTTTGGGAGATGGATCTAGTGCATGCACAAACTTAGGACCACTCGGCACTAGGTTGATAACCCATACTGGATCCACTCTTGTTAGATTGCCGAGTTCCAAATCCAAGCCCGATTCTATCTCCATAAGGCTTTTTCGATTTGTATGCAGATTGGAACAAGATGGTTCGGTGAGACTCAGAGGTCTGCTTTGGATGTGCAGCAGACTTATGCCGATTCTCTGTCCAACATCTTTTTCCTTACCTTTGAAAACCCTTAATTCAAGCTTTCAATCTTCCAACTTCTAACTCAAGAGCCTCTTTTTCAGCCTTCACAATCTCATAAACAGATTGTATTATCCTCGATTGATTAAGGATGGCATCCAAAGTCTCATTGTTGTCGTAATTTCTAGGATTTGAACCACAAAGTTGATTCACAATCACTTCTTGGCAGGAGTGTTTATAGATACGATGTTGTATACCTCCTCGTTTCATCCATGTTGGCCATCAAAGCATAATCCTCCATATCAAGAACCTTGATCTTTGTGTCATCCGACTCATTTCCTTTTGAGATCCCACTTCATATCCTCGATTCATCTTCAACAACCATAGCCTTCTTGCCATGTCTCCTTTGTTGACTTTTGGTCTTCGTGAGGTCCGACAATCAGTCTAAAATGTCCAGCTTCTTACTGCTTGAAGCAAAGATAATCGAGTTCCTTGCCTTGTTTCAACTCAGGGCAATCAGTCCAAGTGTCCTGGTTTCTTGCAATGAAAGCATAGATAGTCATTATCTTTCTTTGGTTCTTCTTTCCTTCTTTCAAGAGGCCTCTTTGTGAAATTTCTTGTAGGGGCCTTTCCGGTCTTCATCATTCTCGATTTTCTTGCTCAAGAGGGCAATCCGCTCTTGCATCTCATCCAAAGATATCATCCTGTCCTCCGATGTTTCTTCATGATGTGAAGCAGCCAATGCAGAGTGGTCTTTGGCTCTTCCTTTTGGGCCAGCACTAGCTTCTTGCTAAATTCATATGCCTTAAGATCGAGAGAACAATTTGAAGGTGTCTTCTTCATGCAGCTTCCTCATTTCTTCAATTGATCACCTTCATTTTCCAAACATCTCTTTGTGTAAAGCTTCCAAGATTTTGGTGTTAACTTCCTCTTTTGAATAACTTACACTCAAAGCAGAGTAAGTTCATCTAAGATTGCATTGAATCGGACTCCATTTGCTCAATGGTTTCATTAGGTAGCATTTTGAACTTTTGAAACCTTTTTCTCGCCACACCGATTTTGTTCTTCTTTATTGCATCGGTGCCTTCACAGATTAAGTGAATCTTATCCCAAAGTTCCTTTGCTTGAGTCTTGCAATCTTTGACTTTCATGTACATATTGCTATCCAAGGTTACGTAGATGATATCAATAGCAATGTTGTTGAGGTTTGCTCTTTTCCTGCCTTCGCATTCCATTCTCTCTTTGGTTTAGAATGTACTCGATTCTGCACCCACTCATATTCGCCTTTGTAATCTCCAGGTGGTCCTTGATTAGTACATCCATCATCTCATCATGAGTAGCGAGCAAGATATGCCTCGCATTCGACGTTTATACTCATCAAATCTATCAAGAGAGCACATCAACATGGTTCTAGCATACCGTGTGTTATCCATGATGCAAGTCTTGAAAATCAAGAACTTGAAAGAAAGTTTTAAAGAATTTTCACAAGCACAACAAGTAGGATTCCTTCGTAAGTAAAACCGCTCCGATACCAATTGTTGGTCCCTTGAAAAGGCTTTAGTTAAGTTTAGAGGGGGTGAATAAACTTAACACTTAAAACTTTAGAGTTAACAAATTGCAATTTCAAGCGACTGCGATACTTGAAGAGTCTGTTGAGACCTCGTGCTTCTGGCCGATAAAGCATGAGTTCTTGTGATTCGCTTTGCTGAATTTGT
Source organism: Gentiana macrophylla (assembly GCA_026214975.1). Classification (NCBI taxonomy): domain Eukaryota; kingdom Viridiplantae; phylum Streptophyta; class Magnoliopsida; order Gentianales; family Gentianaceae; genus Gentiana; species Gentiana macrophylla. Next base: position 52,856,844 of record CM047807.1, on the reverse strand, counting down.
GCAGCGGAATAATATCAAAATTAAGCCTTGTTACTTGTTGTTAAATATGTTACTAAGTATTAGATACTCAGTAGTGTATGTGTGTGATTTCAGTTGCTAGATTCAGCAGGTTGATATGAATAATGACTAAGTGCAGAAAATAAATGCAGTAAGTAAGTAGAGAGATTTTTATAGTGGTTCCAGGTGATGTAATCCTACAGTACGTCCACTCTTCTCCTGTGATGTTGGAGGAAATTCACTAGTAATCTTTGAGTTATCTGTTACAAAGAGTCCTAGGTTGCTTGTCCTTCACCAATAACTATGGCTTCACAAACTGAAAACTAAGAACAGGTAGGATTGCTGCTCCTGAGTCTTCCACTGGTCCTTGAAGGGTAGAATTGCCTCTTCACCGCCTTCACCACAAACCAACAGATCTTTCACACCTAATGGATGCTTCTTTGTCTTCAATTGAGTTCTTTATAAAATAAAGAATGAATCAAGTAAATGATTCAATTGCAAAGACTTGATTAGGATGATATAATCATGACTTGCGTCTTCAAGTGTGTATGCTTGATGCGGCTTGAACACGAATGCACTTGAAGAAAATAACTAGATCGCTGACCTTAAGCTCGGTAAGTTCAAAGAGGTGTTTTTATTTCAGTGTTATCACTTAAAGTTTATCTTAAAATTCATCATCTTCTTTTTGAGTTGAAAGTCCTCTATTTATAGGTAGGAATGCATGTGACTTGAATTTGAAATTCAAATGTGACCGTTCCTTGTATTTGTCCCATCCTCACCGCATTCTCGTCACTATTCATAGGATCGACATCGTCAGATTACTTTTTGTGAAGGCGATCATCCACCCTTTGACTTGTATCCAATGGATAAAAATATGGATTATCCCAACGTCTTTTAATCTCACCTTTGATTTGCTTGATAAGTCGAGGAGGTAGTTGGCTGTTCTTATCCATGTAACTTCCCAATAATCTTGAATTAATCGAGGTATATATATCAAAGAGTTCATCGATCTCTTTGTAAAACTAATCGATCACTTTGAACATCATATTTTTGTCTCAGTAAAATATAATGCAATTTGAATCCTTATATCCAACTTTTGTTTGTGAAGTTGGTTTACATCATTTAAAGTATAACTAAGTTCCAAACATCATCCAACTTGTGGAACTTAGACCTTCTACACAAGGTATATGTAATCGTTTAGGTCATCACAGACTTGCTCGAATTTCGATCCCATATCCTTGACATTAAATACTAAGTTTGATCCCTTAGCCTTCATTTATCGAGTTTGAACCCTCGGCCTTCGGGCCTTGGTCTTCAAGGAGTTGCGAGCACCGATCCCATCGACCTATCTACCCTATCGACCTAGACTAGTCTGGCGATAAGCAATCAAGCTGACCTTTTACAAAGGCTTGTTTGATCAAACCTATTTATGAATCAAACTCTAATAAACCTATACATTTTATCTAGACATCTTTTTGCCTTTGCACTATAACAGCTAGTATGGCACTCATCATCAAAACTGAGAAATAAGTCCAACAACATTGCTTCTAATTGTCCTCTAGTCCTCACACCTTGCTGTATATTGCCAATGACTTGTTCAGCAGGGTGATCCCTTAACCATTATGGATTCTGGTTAGATTGATTCTCTGGAACATCATCTTCAGTTGGGTCTGTTGATTCTTCAATAGAGGGTTCAGCAGATCCTTGAATTGCCTCTCGCTTGTTGCATCAAGTAGTATTACGGTAGAGGTGTTGTGAGCGAGAATCGAAACTTTTAAGTCATTGAATCTTTCCAAAACTTCAACACATTCTGGATCAGTGACTTGTTGATTTTCAGCAGGTTTTGAATCTTCATCTTCCATTCCAATGAACTTAGGTTCATCAAATACAACATGTATTGTTTCTTCATGTTTCAGTGACCTTTTATTCAGTACCCTGAATGCCTTGCTGACTGAAGAATATCCCAAGAAAATTCCATCATCTCATTTTTGTTGGAATGTCTTCAATTGTTCCTTATGATTCAAGATAAAACTTTTCTTCCAAATGGATGGAAATATGATATATTAGGTTTTCTTCCATTCCAAATCTCATAAGGTGTCTTCAGCAGCTTCTTGTTCACTGATGTTCTATTTTGTGTATAGCATGCTATATTGATCTGCTTCAAATTTCAATATCTTCAGTAGCAATGCTTCACAAATCATGGTTCTTCCCGCTTCTTTTAGAGTTCTATTTCTTCTTTCAAAGAACCCCATTTTCTTTGAGGTGTACCAAAGCATGACAAGTTGATGTAGTACACCATTCTGTTCACAATATCTCTTATAACTTTATTGAGAAATTCAGTACCCTTGTCTGATCTGATCTTCACTACTATCAAACTTTTCTCATTCTGTAATCTCTTCAAAAGTTCAGGCATCTTTTGAAGTGTTTCACTTTTTTTGTTCATGAATATCACCCAAGTGTATCTTGAATAATCATCCACAACCACTAAGGTGTATTTCTTTCCTGTTACACTTGTTGGTGTTACTGGTCCAAAGAGATCCATGTGCATCAGCTCCAAAACTCTTTTTGTTGATTGTTTAGTCTTTGACTTGAAGCTTGACTTTGTCTGTTTACCTTGCTGACATGCATCACATATAGCATCCTTTTTGAATGTGATCTCAGGTAAACCAATCACCAGTTTCTTCTTCACCAACTGATTTATATCATCAAAATTTAGATGATTCAACTTCTTATGCCATAACCAATTGAGTTCTGACTTGGTATGCACAATCAGGCATGTTTCTGGAACAGCAGTAGACCAATCCACAACATACAAATTTTGTTGTCTTTTTTCCAGCCAACACAACTTGATCACCTCTTTCACTAATGACAGTACAAGTGTTTTTGTCAAAAGTGACCTTGTATCCCATGTCACAGAATTGTCCAGTGCTCAGTAGGTTGTAGTCCATTCCTTCCACATATGCCACATTCCTGATTATTAATCAATTTCTCACAAGTGTGCCATATCCTCTTGTGTATCCTGGTGTATTCTTGTTGCCAAAATTCACTCTTGGACAATCCTTTGCCACAAAATTTGACAAACAGTGCTTATTCTTTGTCATATGTCTAGAACATCCACTGTCAAAGTACCAGACACCCTACAAAACAAAGTTAATGCATTTTAGGTACCCAAAACTGTTTGGGTCCATAATGATCAGTAGTAAGCATGACCCTTGGCAAGTTTCCATAAGGTCTTCTTTGAAAGGTATCATACTTTGGTTCATACCTGTATTCTACACATCCATAAGGTCTAACAATTGGTTGTGTAGGATTCACATATGCTTTCTGGCCTTTTGGAATATAATGATGTTTAAAGTGATTTGTTTTGTTAGAAGCACTAGGATAACCATAGGTTTGCTGTCTATTAGGAACAGCCCTGTAATATGAAGTATGCTGAGCTCCCTGCTGAGGCCTTGTATAAGTCCTCTGCTGAGCCCTCTGCTGATTCCATTGCTTAGGTTTTACCCTAGCAGCATGGTTATTTCTGTTGTTTCTAGTAGTAGGTACAGGAATATTCCAATCATCATCAGTGGAGAACAATCTACCTTTCCCCTTAGATAAGTATCCCTTGAATGATTTGCATTTTTGGGTTTAGGATTCTTATCCTTGGAATATTTTTGGTTTTTCCCTTTTTGTGGTCCAGCAGACTTGGTAGCAGTCTCGCTATCACAGTCTAGAAGGCACAGTGAATTCTATTTTTAGATTTATTCTTTTTATTAGGAGTTGTTGACTTCTTTGACTTCTGATTTTGCTTTCTTGAAGCTTTCTCAGTAGGCTTTACTGCCTCAGCAACTCTTTTGGGAGTTGGATCTTGTGCAGGCACAAACTTAGGACCAATTCTAGTACTAGGTTCAGTGACCTTACTGGATCCACTCTTATTGGATTGTTGAGTCCCAAATCCAATCCCTGTTCTATCACCATAAGGGTTTCCAGATTTGAATGCAGTGGAGGAACAAGATGGTTCAGCAGACTCAGTAGCTACTGATTGTTCAGCAGACTTATGCTGATTCTGTCTGACCTCTTTTTCCTTTCCTTTGAGAATTCTTAATTCAGAATTTAATCTTTCAACTTCTAATTGAAGAGATTCTTTTTCAGCCTTCACAATCTCATAACCAGATTGTATTATCCTCAGTTGATTGAGGATGGCATCCAAAGTTTCTTCATTGTCAGAATTTTTTGGATTTGAACCACAGGTTGATTCACAATCACTTCCAGCAGGAGTGTTTATAGATACAGAATTGCATACCTCCTCTGTTTCATCCATATTAGCCATTAAAGCATAATCTTCCATAGCAGCAACAAGTGCAGTATCATCAGACTCATTTCCCTTTTCTGATTCTACTTCATATCCTGATTCATCTTTAGCAACCATAGCTTTCTTGCCATGTCTTCTTTGTTGACTTTTGGTCTTCAGTAGGTCTGGACATCCAGGTCTGAAATGTCCAGGTTTCTTGCAATTAAAGCAAAGATAATCAGGTTCCTTTTTCTGTTTTAATTCAGGACAATCAGGTTTGAAGTGTCCTGGTTTCTTGCAATGATAGCACAAGTAATCATTATCTTTCTTTGATTCATCATTCTTCTTTTCACTGAATTTCTTTAAGAAATTCCTTGGAGAACCCTTTCCATTTTTCATCATCCTGATTTTCTTGCTCAGTAGGGAAATCTGCTCTTGCATCTCATACAATAGATCATCTTGAGCTCCTAATGTCTCTTCTTGATGTGAAGCAGCCAATGCAGTGGTCTTTGGCTCTTCTTTTTCAGTTTCAGGCAAGAGCTTTTTGCTAAATTCATAGGCCTTAAGATCTTAAAACAGTTTGAAGGTGTCTTCTTCATGCAAACTCCTCATTTCTTCTGTGGTAGTCACCTTCATCTCCCAAACTTCTTTTGCAGGTAATGCTTCCAAGATTTTTTAGTTGATTTCTACCTGTGAGTACTTCACACTCAGTAGGGTGAGTTCATCAATGATTGCATTGAATCTTGATTCCATTTGCTCAATGGTTTCATTTGGTTTTATCTTGAACTCCTGGAACTTCTTCTTTGCCACACTGATCTTGCTCTTTTTGATTGCATCAGTGCCTTCACAGATTAATTGCAACTTATCCCATAGTTCCTTTGCAGTCTTGCAATCTTTCACCTTCATATACATATTGCAATCCAACGTTCTGTTTATAATATCAATAGAAATATTGTTGAGGTTTGCTCTTTTTCTATCTTCAGCAGTCCATTCCCTTTTTGGTTTTGGAATGTACTGTGTCTCATCTCCCACTGTTACTAACTTGGTGATCTCCAGTGGTCCATTTGTCAGCACATCTATCATTTCTTCATGTGTTGCAGCTAGATAAGCCTGCATACGACGTTTATACTCATCAAAACGATCTAAAGAACACATCAACATTGTTCTAGCATACTGGTTGTTATCCATGATGCAAAGCTTTGAAAATCATACTTGAAAAAGTTTTCAAAATATTTTCACAAGTACAACAAGTAGGATTACTTCAGAACAGAAGCACTGCTCCGATACCAATTGTTGGTCCCTTGAACAGGCTTTGGTTAAGTTTAGAAGGGGGGTGAATAAACTTAACACTTAAAACTTTTGGAGTTAACAAACTCAAGAACTTCAAACCATTTCACTGCCGATACTTGATAGTCACGATCGTTGAGTTAATCGAATTTGTGCAAATGGAAATATATCAAGAATTAAGCCTTATTACTTGTTGTTAAATATGATACCAAGTATTAGATACTCAGTAGTGTATGTGTGTGAATTCAGTTGCTAGATTCAGTAGATTGATGTGTTAGATAAACTAAGTGCAGAATATAAATGCAGGAAGTAAGTAGGCAGATTTTATAGTGGTTCCAGGTGGTGTAATCCTGTCAGTCCACTCTTCTCCTGTGATGTTGGAGGTAATTCACTAGAGATCTTTGATGTAGCTCTTACAAAAAATCCCTAAGTTGTTTGTCCTTCACCAATAACTATGGCTTCACAAACTGAACACTTGGAACAGGTAGGATTGCTGCTCCAAAGTCTTCCACTGGTCCTTGAAGGGTAGGATTGCCTCTTCACCAGCTCCACCACAACCAACAGTCTTTCACACCCAAAAGATGCTTCACTGTATTCAGTAGATTTCTTGTAAAAGAAAGATTGAATCAAGTAAGTGATTCAGCTTTCAGCAGCTTGATCAGGATGATATGATCAGCAGCTTGATGTCTTCAAGTGTGTAAACTTGATGTAGCTTGAATGCAGATTACACTTGAATAATTTCTCTGGATCAGTAGATTAAAGCTCAGTAGGGTCAGCAGGGTGTTTTTCTTGATCAGAAATCGAATCTCAGGATTATTTGTATTTTTCTCTTAATGTTCATCACTTTTCATCACTTGTATATGAATTAAGAGTCCTCTATTTATAGGTAGGAATCCTTGTGACTTTTGTTTGAAATTCAAACATAGCCGTTTCAGATTTATCCCATCTTGACTTGCTTTTTCTGATTGTTCCTAGGATCGACATCGCATGATTCCTTTTGATGCTTTTCTGACTGTCCACCCTTTGACTTGTAACCATTGGATAAAGGTCTGAATCTTTCCAACGTCCATTTGATCTTAACCATTGATTTGTTTGATAAAATCAGAGGTTGTTAGCTGTCCCTTTCTTTGTAATCTTCCAATCCAGCTTTTGAATAATCGAAATATGTGTCCAGCAGGTTCCAGAGAACATGAGTCTGCTGATATACACATCAGTAAGCTTATCCTTATTATGCTGTGTTCAAAAACACTTCAGCTTACTGTCTTTTATCTAACTTTTATTTATGAAGTTAGATTACACCTTTTTGCATATAACTAAGTTGCAATCATCACTTATCTTATGGAACTTAGACCTTGTACACAAGGTATATGTAATCGATTTAGGTCATCATGCACTTCCCTAAATTCCGATTCCATATCCTTGACTTTAATTACTAAGTTTGATCCCTTAGCCTTCAATTATCGAGTTTGAGCCTCACCTTTCGATCTTCAAAGAGGTTTCGACAAGTCTACTAACTCGGCTACCCCATCGATCTAGACTAGTCTCATTGATGTAAGTCGGTGACCTTTACTGAGGCTTGTTTGATCAAACCTATACAAAATCAAACTCTAATAAACCTATACATTTGATCTAGACATCTTTTTGCCTTTGCTATATAACAGCTAGTCTGGCACTCATCACTAAAACTTAAAAATAAGTCCAACACTTTGCGTTGTTTCTGTCTACTTTGATATAGGGATTCAGATTCTGCTTACACGAGGCTGTTACGGGATTCGATAGCGCCTTTCTGCCGGGTCTAAAGCTAAGTCTCATTTTCTCTCTCATTCACACACTGAGGACAGTGTTTCATTCAAAGTGGGGGTGGATACGACTTAGCTTTATATTGATGGTTTGTTTGTCAAATGTGCCAATTTTGTGTTATACTTAGTCGGTGTCCATTTTCAAGTCAGATTTTTAAAATTTTCGAAGGATTCAATGTCCGTCTGTATGTTTTAATTCTCACATTTTCTTGGTAAACGACTTAGCGAGATACTAATGTTTATAGCAAGACGCTAGGTTTGTCCTATAAACGGAACTTCTTTCCCACGTTTAGCTTCAATTTCATAGCTCTTAGGATCTAGTGAATGATTATGGTAGACTTGAGCACAATTCGACTGCCTAGATCCCATATTGTAACTTCGAGGCGAAATAGAAGGATTAACCTTGGTAAGACACGGGATGACAGTCCTGGCGCTTCTTGATCCGACCAGAGCCAAATAAGCAAAAATCCCAACATTTTACCCTCGTACCCCTTCTAAGCCTTGCTAGGACGGTCTGACCACCGTCCGAAAATGAGCCCTTTCGGTTACTTAGCCTATTTTATCCTAACCCTGAGCTATATTATTGGTCACGTTTCCTTTGATCACCCTACGAGTGGACTTAGTTGTTACTTTAGACACACTTGCTGAATCAAGTGTGGGGTGAGAGATGGTGCGTATTTCGAGAGGAGTTGGTTAGTACTAGCTAGTATAACGAAGGGGGAGGAGCTCGAGTTATCCATGATTAGGCTTTTGGTTCGAGACAGAAATAAAGTTTGAAAAAAAAAAAGAAAATGAAAAGAATTCGAAAAATGAGAAAAGGAAGGAAAAAAATGAACTATGTTTGAATAAGTGGTGGGCCAGAGAAAGCCGTAGTGGACTCATTTTATGTATATATTTATATGATGTTGGTGTTCGGAGTTGTTATCACGTGTCGATGTTGATTAAAGGAGTGTTGATGTAGTCTACAAGGTTTTGAGGAGGAGATACACATGATGATTAGGTTCACTCGTATTTTTCTCTTCTCCAGTTCCCAAAATTCCTTTTGGTTAACCCTATCCCGAGCTTAACGTTATAACCCTTAAAGTCCTTCTGGACCGTGTTTAGCTTTGGTTGGTCCCGATTAGTGGAGATGTTATTAATATGAGCCTTAGCGTAGTCTTAATAGCGAGGCATTTATAATCTAGACCGGTGAATTTGGTTTATGACTTTGAAGCTATGTCACACACACTTTCCATTTGTCTGATAACGATTGAGTCAAGATGTTTGCATTCACTATTTCACTTATCTTTTACCTTGACGATGTGAGTGATTTTATATGCGTTTGTCTCGTTGATCCCTTGGACTCTTTTGATACGTCTGTTTACTCGAGGACGAGCAAAGGTTAAGTGTGGGTGGTTGATGGGAGTCAACTTCACTGCACTTTTGTATGTGATCTAGCCCCCGTTTATCACTTTATTGGTATGTTCTGTGTAGATATAGACCGTTTCAAGAGTAATATCGAGAGTTATACGCACAGGGAGTTAAACTGTCACATCGATAGTAAACTCCGCCCTTTTGACGATATTTACTTCTTTTCCGAGCACTTTTGTCTTGCGGAATTACACGTGGTGTTTTGTTCGTATATATTATTGCAGGACTTAGGTTGCTCGAGGGCCCGGAAGGCGATATTTTGGAGTGATAATCATGTTCAAGGCACGAAAGTAGCATTGAAGTGGAGAAAATGCAAGTTTGGAAGGAAATTGGGTCGAACGAGTGTTTGGCTTACTCCAAATGAGCGTTTGCGGTGAGCTCCAGTTAAATAATGTGATATCAGCATAAACTGGCATTTGGCAGTCCAAACGAGCGTCTGTCAAGTTAGCATTTGATACTAAAAGCTGTGTTAGAAGACAAACGAATGGCCAAATTACCCCCAAACTGGCGTTTGGATAGGTTCAGCTCGAATACTGAGCTCAGATTCAGCGAACGGGCGTTTTCCCTCAAATCATGATCCACCAACCGAGCGTTCAAAGAATCCAAACACTGGTTCACTGAAGAACAAGCCCTAATCAAGAATCAGATTTCCAGGCAAACATGCGTTCACCATGAGGCAAACTGGCGTTTGCCCTCGACAGCAGCAGATTTTGACCTAGCACTATAAATACACAGCCCTATTCTTTCATTCAGCAGTTTTTACACCTTAGGCATATTTTGGGTGATTTTGATGCGGTTTTAGTGTAGGTTGATCAAACTTTGATCCTTTGGTTCCTTAGTTCACATCATTTGATTCCACACACTTCCTATAGCTTAGATTTACGTTTCAAGATCAAAAATTTGATTTTTTAGAGCAATTATTTCTTCAATACTTTGTGGATCAGATTTTCGTCAGTTATATGGTAATGAATTATTCTTCTTTTATTATTTCTAGCATGATTTCAATCTCTATTCTGTTTGTTAGCATAATTATGAGTAGTTAATTCCAAGTGTAGCCGAATTATATGAAAGCGAGTGAAAACCCTAAGGGGAAGAGATTGGGAGCTATGTAGTTCATAATTGAATGTTTTAATGATTAATCCACGTCCTAAAACTTATTATAACGTCTTTGAATTAGATTTATCACCTGGTTCACCGTCACACACATTGAACTTATAGATGTATTTTTCGGTGAGATGTGGGAAAAGGGGTTTTTGGATCATTGCGTAGATTCGGCCTAGTTGTTAGGACCGTTTCCAATACAGAGGTTTGTCATCGTCGTTCGAGCAACTCTAGACCTTAATCATGTTAGGATAATCGGTTTTCTAAAGGGAGAGTCGGTTAGCTTCACATAGGGTGGTTAGATCGAGTTGTTCAGTCTAATCACTAGAATTAGGAGTTGGCACCTGTGGATGTTGTTAAACTACATAGTATAGGTAGGTTGGTTAAGACACGCTCCCTGTCAAGTCTTTCCTTAAGGGTAAAAGTAGCTCGTGGGATCATAGTTCGGCTATGCCTTCTAATAACTAGAAGCAAAACCGGTAGTTTAATCTTTATTTCTACACTAGTATAAGATCTTTCCACCTTTGATTGACCTAAACTAAGTTCTACGTCAGCTTTGGTACTTAGACATTACTCCTTGTGGATACGACCTTGTGACCACTATACTCCCGTTGACCCGATACTCTGTCGGTGAAAGTTAGCAGTTAAGTGTATTGCTATCAGCTGCTGAAAAATTTCAACCACCGTAGCTCGTCCTCCATGGGGAGCAACATTTTGGGTATGAACCTGTAAATGTTTTACTGGCTCAGGCACTATCTCGACCTCCACAGGCTGCTCCTCCATAAGAACCTCATATCTCGATCTAGTTCATCCAACAGGTGCGGGACTCAATGAAATCGGTTCCTGCACTTGGGCTTGTTGGGGCTCAACTATGGGGTCGGCTATTTTCTACCTATTCGAGTTCCAACGTCGTCTCCTCTGAGAAATCATCCAAGGACCATAGGGTTTCTCAGCAGTCGGACTTGGATTAATGGTGGCTTGGGTCTTGGTACTATGATTCTCAGAATCTATAGATGAAACCAACAGAGGGCAGTCTTCTTTAACGTGGCCTAACTTTCCACATCCCCAGCAAACCTGTTGAATACCTTCAAATTCGACTTTGTATCTACGCCCATTAGTTACAATAGACGATTTCAATCGCTTGTCAAGATCAACCTCGACACATATCCATGCAAATCGACCCCTCTCATTCATCGTGGTGTGAGGATCAATTTTCACAAATTTACCAACCATAGATGCAAGTCTTTTCAATAAAGGTCTATGAAAATTTTCTTGGGAAAGACCTGAAAATGTAATCCATGAAAGAGTCGTTGTTATCTTTTCAATATCAGGCTAGAAGAAGGGCTTCCACTTTCTAACAGCCAAATAGCTTCCTATTATCACCCAAGGGCCGTTTTCCCAGGCTACGTCATTATCTTCTTTCTTAGTAAACCGAACGACATAAAATCCATTCTCTAGGTCAGTAACCTGAATTCGACATGTATGTTTCCACAGATCATAGAGTCTTTGACACAGATATTTGTAAGTAATGGTCTTACCAATTAGTTTGATGATAAAAGCCCTTCTCCACGGACGCCAGAGTTTGAGGCACTCATCCAAGGGTATGACCATTGCATCCTCATCAGTCTCTAGTCCGATCAAGTTTGCAATCACAGCCTGGTACTCATCCTCATCACCGTCTTCTTCGCCATCTCCTAAGTAAATATGTGGGTCCGAGTACCTTCCCTTTTCAAACCCGTCGTCGTTGTCCCCCAAATGGACTGGACTATTGGCAATACCACCAGAGACCATGTTCACACTGCCCCTCGGTCCCTAAACAGAAGTCGATTTAGGGGATGAATTCGGCCTTTCGGCATTCCGATTGAGGAGATCCTGTTCTTCTGAGCTTTTTTAAACCAGCATCTGCTCCATTATTTCCGTGATAGAAGAATTCAAGTGGTCGATGGCTGGGTACTGGAAGGTGCCAGAGTTGTATAAATTTTCACTGTTAATTTTCTATTTGACAAGTATGTTTTAATTGTTTATTTAGTTTAATTATGTAGTAGTTAGTTTATTTTACCCTATGTATGTATAGATCTGATTCGTTGGTGAAGAAATCATGAAATAGTGATTGCGCTCTTCAGATCTGCGATGATCTATATCGCTAGATCTGAATACCTAATAAATAATAGTTCATGATAATCAGCGCCCGCTACGTTGATTAACATATTTAATTTACATGTCAGTAGTCTGATCAACTATTTGCATGTCATCGTAAATTAGCATGAAGGACTGTTAGTGAATTATTAGTTTGGATATTGTCTTGATGGATCCTTAGGAACGTTCTAGTCATAGTCGATATCTGCCTAGGGAGGTTCTCGGTTTTGAGCCGGCAACTCTAAAACTTAATACGTGTGAACTAATACAACCAATGAAGGAGGTTAGTTGCAAATAGATTGTCTGATGTCCTTATAGTGGAAGTAGATAGGGTTAGGAGCTTGCACCCGTAGCTGTCAATGAATTATAATTCACCAACGGAGATGATTAAAGCATGTTATGGTGGAATAACTAATAATACATAATTAGAGCAATACATTAAAAACTATTGTGTGCTCTGTTTGATCTTGCATAATCTTGTTTGTTTATTGGCACCACTTTACGTCTTTCTATATTATAGTTGGTCGTAGACCGTTATTGTGACAACTCAATCTCGATTAATTTGCATTCTTACGAGTCTCTGTGGGATTCGACCTTGACTCACCAGTTCTCTGCGATGATAGACCTAGTCCTATTGCTAGTAGGTGTTTTGCACACAATCAAGATTTTTGGTGCCGTTGCTGGGGACTCGTGTCAAGAATAATTTTAATTCGAGATTGAGCATTTGTATATTTAGTTTCTATAAATTTCGAGTCTATTTTATTGAGTATGTTTCATAGTCTGTTTATACTAGAGTCGTACAGAGTCAGTTTTGTTCGAATCTAGAAAAAAAATCTCACCCGATTAATCGAGGGTTACCCACGAGTAAGCGGGTGTCCCAGATTCAAGAGAATCGGTTTTGTCAGTTCAACATCGAGTCAGTAGTCAGAGTCCGTATTTTTTAGTCTGCCAGGTGAGTGTAACAGCCGCCGAGGCAAGTCACTAACTTTTTTGTTTTCTTTTTGTGTCTTGTAGTACGCTACACGGAGTTCAGCAGCCAAACTCGAGAGATTCATACCTGAGATCGAAAAGTTTTCTAAACAAAAGTTAAAGGAAGCTCGAGAGAAGATTGATAGGCTGGTGGACGACGTGAGTTCACACGAAGGAGATCATAGAGAGAATGAATAAGAAATTAAACCTTTGGAGGATATAGATAACACAATGGCGCAGAATGGACAAAACGGTGTCAATGGAAGAGGAAACAGAGCAAGAGTTTTTGTACAAGGAGATTGAAGAACACTACAGAGTTATGCAATGCCCACGATTGAGCAATTCATGCCAGTGATTGTTCATCTAGAGAATGCGGCTGAGGTCTTTCACCCAAAGCCAAACGTGATACAGATGGTGACCAATTACACTACCTTCCATGGAGTACTGAAAGAAAATCCTAGTGTACACGTCACTAACTTCTTGAAGATAGTCAGCACAGTCAAACCAGCAGGAGTACCTAAAGACAACATTAAGCTGAAATTGTTCCCATTCACTCTGAAAGACAAGGCGAAGATATGGTTATTGTCTCTATCACCAGGATTGATCAAAGCATGGACCGATCTACTGCAAAAATTTATGAATAAGTACTGTTCACCTGGGAAGTCACTACAGATTACACAAGACATCATGAATTTTAAGCAAAAACCGGCCGAGACTTTTGAAGAAGCTTGGGAAAGGTTTAAGGAATCACAACGGAGATGCCCTCACCACGATATCACTCTGCCCGTATGAATGCAGAGTTTCTATCACGGATTGCGGCCCAGTGAAAAAATGAGAGTTGATGCATCGAGCAATGAATGTTTTGCATTCCTGTCACAGGAAGAAGCTGAAGAAAAGTTGGAACAAATAGCACTTACAAGCCAATAGGGGACGCATCAAACTGAAAATGTAAAGGTAGCTGAAGGAGTATTTGGAGAAGATATATCTCAAAATATCTTATACCAGTTAATGGCAATGAATGAAAAAATAGACAGCATGCAAGACCACATTTCCAAGGTAGAGAAAGTTCAAGAAGTTGAAGCAACCAACACCAAAGATGCGAACTATTTCGGGAGGCAAGGAAATCCTTATGGGGGCGGATATCGCCCGAGTTCTCACGACCACCTTGGTTTTCAAATAAGTGATCCTACATGTGGAGAGAGACCAAGACAGACTGGGGATTCATGCCTCAATTCAACAAGTCAGATGGTTGATTGAGGTCAAGTTAAATTATTAACTCGATGCCTACTAACACACTAGCAAGAGAACTAGGTTCAATTGTAGTATAGCTAGATAGAGTCGAGGTCGATCCCACAAAGACTCGGCACAAATAAAACACAACTTTATCCTATTAGAGCTAAATTGAAAGGGCGGTCTATGACCAACTAAATGTAGTAAATAAAATAGTGACAACCACAAGACACACAAGACCACAAAGACAGACTAAAGACTACTAAAACACGGATAATACGGTTGATATTATCTAAACAAATAGTATTGATTACACTAGTAGATTATAACTCCCCCATGTGAATAAGATGCTAACGAGATAAAACAAACGTTAAAGATTAATTATTATGACTACGGGAGTCATCCCCTAAGGTAGATTTAGCTCCGGTTAGGCCCTCTAAATCATCGTGCCTCCATTACGTGACTTTCGCTTTTAATGCCTCCATCTCATATAACTTCCGACACAATTACTTAAACTAGGGATGCCGGTGTAAACCGTAACCTCATCTAAGCAACATTCCTAGGGTAAGGCGTACTTCTTAGATGCCGATTCAATCTATATCCTAAGTAACAATCACTTTTGGGGTTTCATGTTAAATTATGATGACAAATAATTAAGTTGATCAGGTTTAATTACTCGTTTTAATTCCAAATCAGAGAATCTGACGCAGTCGAAGCCGATCATAATATTGCCCTACACATCACCACGCTCGGTCAACCAAACGACAGCACTTGGGCGACCGAATGACATGTCTCGGTCGACCGAACACAGTTCCGTGTCGGAACAAATCATGATTACTTCTTAACGTTTCTAACCTAAACACATGGGTTCGTAAATTAATCTACATCACGCAATCAATACAAGAAAAACTACTCCATAATAAAATACATCAGATCTACGAATAAAGATTGCATAATCGAATAGTCATACCCTCGAAGACGAGAGTGACTCCCACTCTTTAATGCGCTCCCCAACCGGAGAATCCAATGAATCCACAATGAACGAACATAAAGAAAAGAAAAGAAAACTAAAAATTAAAACTCAAATTGTATAAATTGTTTTGTGTTGTAGTGATGTGTTTTTCTCAGCATCGTGGCTGCTGTTTATATAGGAGTTGTAGCCGACATAGGGAGAATCCAGAAGATTGACATGCATTTATCAAATTAGGCTCGGGTGACCGAACCTACATGCTCGGTCGACCGAATGGCATGGCTCGGTCGACCGAGCCTCCCTCTTTACGCGTTTTCAATTACGCTTCGTCTGACTTGTTCCCCACTTCACTCTTCTATGCTGATCTGATTTGTCTCTTCATTAATGCTCCGATTTTCTTCCTTATTAATCTTGAGATTTCCCGATTGCATGACAATTATCCTCCCGATTCGTTACGATCTGTGAAATCAGCATTTATCACACAATTAATTGCTCTTTTATAATAAAAACGGCTAAATACAAATTATCACATTAATAATCACTTATCATTAAATAATACATATAAACACGTGATTTAATACGAAATATATATAATTAAATCCGATTTAAGGTTATAATTGATGACATAAATAGGTATATTTTAACTGTCATCAAAATGCCCCCCACTTAAACTTTGCTTCGTCCCGAACAAAGCATCAATAAGTCATTCCCCAAGACAACATTTTCCTTGGTCATCTCATACTTACACAAGAAACCCGAGTCAACTCATACCAGTCATGCTCATAAGTTAAGCATTATTCACTACTTGCTATGAATCGAAGTGATTGTGTGCATGTGCATTGGTTTTATATAAATGTAGCAAGATTAGAGTTTATGCAGACTTCATATCAAAATTTACCAACATCAGCATTTATACTTCTTATGCCTCGCAACGGTTAAAGCACTAGAACAATAAGCAAGAGCGTATCTATAGGGTTTTTGGACTTGGAGACCGAGTACTACTCAAAGCCTCTAAAGATTTAAATTTTTCAATTTTGCATATTTTTTGAATACTACTAATCTCAAGGAAGAAAACTTTCATAGAGTATCCCCCTATCTTAGATTAAGCATAGCATCGAATATTAACACAAGCGCGGGGCTACTTTGGTAATGTTACTACAAGCCCAGTGTTTTAATGCATTGTCAAAACACAGGTACGTCCCAAGCTTATTACTCCGCTTTTGTTGGCTAGAAGATCAGAATACATCAGTCGACAAATATCGACACTAGGTCCTCATAACCAATTATCTACGCAATGTACACATACTTCTTTCAATTATTATAACTCATGCGGTACTAAGCGATTCACATGTTGAGTAATTGAACAATACCTAACTACTCGCAATTGTTGGCATGAATATCCTTAAGTTTACTAACAATTTATCGCAAAAGTATGATATGACCACGTACTCACGCAACTTGGTTCCTTTCCTATCAATTCTAAGTATAAGAACTTCACATGTTTAAGGGTACGAGTTAAACAACTTGGCATTTATCCATAAAAAATTTTAAATTTGGCTCAATATTGTCTCAGTATTCCGTTCCCCTTTACTTTTTCAACATATAGCTAAGTCCCTTGCCCCCCACTTAAACATGGCATTGTCCTCAACGACAAAAATAAATGAGAGTTCAAGATGAAAGACTTAGCTCTAGGAACGGCTCCCAAGTAAAGGAACAATATCGGAGTAATCATCGGCACAACGTGGAGAGACAGACACATCCTGTATAAACAAACAAGCTCCACGAAATCGTCAAATACCATGTCTATGGAAGTTATAAAATAATGTGGCAGTAATTAGATATAGATATCTAAAAACAGTTTAAGCCACTTTACTTTATACTGCCATGGACAAGACCAAAAGGGATTTAAACCTAAATAAAAACTCACATGACGGCTATCAAGGAAAAAACCTCGTTTATTCCGAACTTAGACTCGGAACATGGCGAGATGAAAAAAACCGTGATAGGCGCATGCTACTTTATTAAAAAGAAAAACGTAAAAGATAGTTATAGGTAGTAGTTCTAAATTTATAGTCGCTAGCTCGACTCAGTTCAAGATGGCTTATTCATAAACAGGGTCATCGAGGTACAAAACCTCCTCTTCAGCATCAGGCGGAAGCCCGTGATAATGCTTCACACGATGTCCATTGACAACAAATCTGGACCCGTCTTTGAAATTGAATAGCTCCACCGCTCCAGAAGGAAAGACCTGTTGTACTTGAAATGGGCCACACCATCTTGACTTCAACTTACCCGGGAAGAGTCTTAAGCGCGAATTGTACAAGAGAACCAGATCACCCTCTTGAAAGGTCCTATCCAGAATCTTTTTGTCATGGAACTTCTTCGTGCGCTCTTTGAAAATCTTGGCATTCTCGTATGCCTCTAAACGAAACTCCTCCAGGCGAGTTAATTCTAACATCCTCTTCTCACCGCCAACGTTTCATCAAAATTTAGCATCCTTGTTGCCCACATGGCCCGGTGCTCCAGATTCCACGTGTAGATGACATGCCTTTCCAAAAACAATCCTATACGGTGACATTCCAATCGAGGTTTTATATGCAGTCCTATAAGCCCATAAAGCGTCGTCTAAACGTAACGACCAATCCTTCCTAGTCGTATTGACAATTTTCTCCAGGATACGCTTTATCTCTCGATTGGTGACTTCTACCTGTCCACTAGTCTGGGGATGATATGCGGTTGCTAGCTTATGTCGAACCCCATACTTAATCATTAGCCTTTCAAAAGGTTTATTACAAAAATGACTACCATTGTCGCTTATAATCGCCCTAGGCGTCCCAAACCTTGTAAAAATATTCTTTTTCAAGAATCTAACCACAATCCTAGCATCGTTTGTAGGGGAAGCAATGGCCTCAACCCATTTGGAAACATAATCAACAGGAACTAGGATGTAGAGGTTAGATAGTGATGAAGTGAAGGGTCCAACGAAATCTATTCCCCAAACATCAAAAAGTTCTACTTCTAAGATGCTCTTAAGTGGCATCTCATTCCTCCGTGAAATATTTCCTGTCATTTGACAAGCATGACATGCTCTTGCATATTGGTGTGCATCCTTAAACAATGTCGGCCAATAAAAACCGCATTGGAGGACCTTGGCCGCAGTTTTTTCTCCACCGTAGTGTCCTCCAACTTCATAAGAATGACAATGCTTCAGGATATCATTATACTCTTCCTCGGGCACACACCTTCGAAAAACATTATCAGATCCTAGCTTAAACAAATAAGGCTCATCCCAATAATAGTGTCTAAGATCTTTAAAGATTTTTTTCTTTCTTGGACAGTGAGATTTGGTGGTAGGTACTTTGCGGATAGATAATTAACAAACAAACTAAACCATGGTTGCTTCTTCTCCTTCACAACCTCTATTCGCGAAGAAACTGCAACACAATCATCATGTCCCCAGATGGTGGTGATGGAGAAAAGTTGTTCATCATGAAAAGATTCTCCTATATCAGGTAATTCCTCACCATCCTCTAATTGTAAGCGCGATAGATGATTGGCCACCACGTTCTCACTTCCTTTCTTATCTCGGATTTCTACGTCAAATTCTTGTGCAGTAGAATCCATCTCAACAATCTAGGCTTTGAATCTTGCTTTGCTAGGAGATACTTAAGAGCTGCATGGTCAGTCCACACAGTGACTTTAGATCCCACTAAGTAAGATCTAAACTTGTCAAAAGCAAAGATAACGGCCAAAAGTTCCTTCTCCTTTGTGGCGTAATTTCTTTGGGAAGCATTCAAAGTCCGACTCGCATAATAGATAGGTCTGAAGATCTTATCTTTTCTTTGACCCAAAGCGGCGCCAACAGCAGTATCACTTGCATCACACATCAGTTCAAACGGAAGATCCCAATCCGGTGCGACCAGAACAGGTGCAGTAATCAGTCTACTTTTTATTTCGTTGAAAGCTTTTATGCACTCATTAGAAAACACGAATGGCACATCCTTGGCCAATAATTCGGTAAGAGGTCTAGATATTAGGGAAAAGTCCTTGATAAACCTACGATAAAATCCGGCGTGGCCTAAAAAACCTCGCAAAGTTTTAAGATTAGTAGGCGGAGGTAGTTTCTCGATCACCTCTACTTTGGCTCTATCCACCTCTATACCGTTCTTTGATATGCGGTGGCCTAGTACTATACCTTCCGTAACCATCAAATGACATTTCTCCCAGTTAAGCACAAGATTCGTCTCCTCACATCTCTTCAACACTCGTGCTAGATGTGTGAGACATGAATCGAAATCGTCTCCAAACACGGAGAAATCATCCATAAAGATTTCCAAGAAATCTTCCACCATATCCGCAAATAATGACATCATACATCGTTGAAATATCGCGGGGGCGTTGCACAATCCAAATGGCATTCGATTATATGCAAATGTCCCATATGGGCATGTAAACATTGTTTTCTCACGATCTTCGGGCGAGATGTGGATTTGATAGTATCCCGAATAACCGTCAAGAAAACAATAGAAAGCATGCCCGCTCAGTCTCTCGAGCATTTGATCGATGAAGGGAAGAGGAAAATGGTCCTTACGAGTCGCATCATTTAGTTTCCTAAAGTCTATGCATACTCGATGACCGGTGATTAGCCTCACAGGAGTTAACTCATTCAACTCATTGGCTTGCACCGTCAATCCTCCCTTTTTGGGAACTACGTGGATAGGGCATACCCATTCGCTATCAGCAATTGGAAATATAATTCCCATTTCTAGCATTTTTATAACCACATCCCTAACCACTTCCTTTAATTGTGGGGTTAAACGCCTTTGAGGTTGTGCAACCGCTTTCTTTTCAGGGTCCACGGAGACCTTGTGCATACATACGCTAGGACTAATGCCTTTAACGTCGCCTATGGTCCATCCAAATGCTCCAGCGGTACTCTCTCGTAACTCTCATTAGTTTCTCCTCTTGTAAGTCCGTCAAGGAAGAAGATATAATTAGCGGCAAAGTCTCATCTTGAAGAAATACATACTTCAAATTCGCAGTGCAGAGGTTTTAAAGTCAAATTTGTGGGAGGTTCTTCTAAAGAGGTCTTCAACTTTTGACCAGTGAGTTTGAGTTCAAGTACTTATGCCACGTTGGTCTATGATAGAATCTTTCAATCTCATGAGCACTTACTTCCTCTACAGGCCTTGGGGTCCCTCTACTACATCCTGGCCATATCATCTT